>CALSFV010000228.1:0-600000 GCA_943737045.1 Parapristionchus giblindavisi
TGGGAAACAACTTGGACACCGGTGGAGTACATCACTGATGCTCTCCTCTCGGACTACAGTAAGCTATACGACCCGACCTTTTTGTGTTTATTATTATTAATTAACGGTATTATTGTCAATGAAAGTGCCTTCATTGTATTTAATGCCTCCTTTCCAGAGTTTGATCAGCAGTTCTCCGATGTGGAGAATGAGGTAAGGATCGATATCTGGCTTTATTAATCGTTATTGACATTCTGTCTCCGGAATGTGACTTAGATTCATTGATTGCAATGGTTTCGTGAATAATGATTAATTAATATATGAGCAGATCCACGGAGTCGACGAAGAGCTGAAGCAATTGGAGATGAAGAAGGCGGTATGATAGAGAATTGCGGATTACGATAAAGCATTGTATCATTCAGATTCTCATGAAGAAGCGCAATGATCTAGTTATACAGAAGATAAACAAGGAAAATGTATGATTATTATTATATTGACCTATGAATGACATATTGATTGGTTATAGGAGAAGAAGTAGACGAAGTCATGTTGTAATGTTCTGTTGTGATAAGACTGAGTCAATTCATATGAGATCATAGATCAAACGATAATTCATATCATTATCTTCTATTCACTTATCCATTTCATAATTTTATCCTCTCCTTCCCTCGATTGTTTGTATAAACACACATGATAAATGTGAGCATGGATATGCCGTCACTGCCTCTACTGCACCTTTATATACACTCGTTCACACTCGAGCACTACTTTACCTGATGCGGTTATTGATAGATTCGTGTTGTTATATTTTCTTGGTCTCTAGTCCAGGTTACGGTAGCTCTCTAGTCCAGGTTACGGTAGTTTTTTTTAGTCCAGGTTACGGTAGTTCTCTAGTCCAGGTTACGGTAGTTCTCTAGTCCAGGTTACGGTAGTTCTCTAGTCCAGGTTACGGTAGTTCTCTAGTCCAGGTTACGATAGTTCTCTAGTCCAGGTTACGGTAGTTCTCTAGTCCAGGTTACGGTAGCTCCATGCTATACTGCGGACAGTCGTATGCAGTGTGCACGGGCGTCTGCAGCTACCGTACTCGCTCCATCTACCGTTCGTATCACCAAGGTCAACAGCGTCAGAAGGCTTCATAATCTTTGTGGCTCAACGACATTTCTACAGTGATAAGAGAACGAATAAAGGTATGGTCACCTTGTGGTTTGAATATTAGTGAAGAAAAATGTCGCATATTGTGTATAATTTGGGGGGAGGGGGTTGAAATAGTGGGCCATTCTCGCCTGGCCGACTAAAGATAACTGAAAGATAAGCAAGCTTGGAGAGCGTGTGATATATCCAGTTTTTAATATATGGGCGACTGGGATTAACAAGTATGCGAAAACGAGACGAATGAACTTTTTAAGCCAAATCCAGCAAAACTTTCTGCTCATAATGATAATAATAATAATAATAATAATAATATTGATAATTATTATTATTGTTATTCTTTTCCAGCTTAATAACAATATTGTAACATGTTCTTCTATCAAATGCATCGCATCATTTACCTTCTGCATAATAATTTTTAATATTATTGTAACTAATTTTAAATATTACTGAAACAAATTTTGTACCGATTTTCTCGCTCCCCCCCCCCATTGCACGCCAGGATTTTTGGACTTCACAAATGATCTTACAATACGTTCAGCTATGCCTGTGTAAAATTTGATCAAGTTTGCTTTCCGTGACCATTCCCTTGTTAGATGTAAGCACATCTCTCCCTTATAGGGCGCCTGGTAGCATTTGGCTCAGTGTAACGATAATCAGCATGGTCGACATAATAATAATCGACTTTCAAAAGCTGCGATGATCGATTTTGAAAAACCGTCGTATATATGCCGGAGAGTATAAAATTATCTCGGTTGTGCCTTTAAGATTTTTAATAAATCGATATCAGGGATGCGACACGAACGGTAGTCAGTTCTTCATCTCAACTGCTTCCGCGCCCCATCTCAACTCAGTACACGTCGTGTTCGGAAGGGTACGGTAGGGCGCGAGGGTTACGGTGTTATGGATACGGTGACGCAATTGCTATAGAAGACCGTTAGGCGTTGATTGTATCTGTTAATTGAAATATTGATTAGTAAATATGAACATAATAATTGCAGGTTGTGTCCGGAATGGATTTCGTGACCGAGATTGAGCACATCAAGGTACATGCTTATTGATTTTTTGAAGATTATTGATTTTTAAAGGACTATTGATTTTACAATACAACATCTTAAGTGGAGATTGAAGGCAAGTCACGCCCGATCGCTAACGTCATCGTTATTCGCTGTGGCGAGCTGGTGCAATTTGCGCCAGGCTGTCGAGAGCGAGTGAGTGTACTATAGTGTGGATGAAAGCATGCATTGGCGGATACATGGAGCTTGATTCTACAGGGGAGGGGGCATTACACCCATTTTTCGAAAACCCTTAATTTTACAGGGGGCACCCCCATGTCGGTCACCGATGTCTGGTCGAAACTGCAAGCACAATCGGCGCTTGTTCCGCAAATGTGCACACTTGCCATGCCCCCCCTTTAAGCCCCGCCTCCTTTTCCAGGCAGATAGCCTGGAAGGGCGGAGAGGCCCCAGCCGGCTCCTGCGCGGCGACTTCTCCAAGGATATGGAGAAGTCCGGGGCAGGGAAAGGACTTCATCGCGAAGTCCCTTCCCCAAACCAAAATGCTCTCGAATGAGAGAGGCGCAACTGATGAATCAGAGGCGAAGAATGAGCCGGCCGAGGCTATTTATAGGGGCGATGCAAACTACAAGTATTGCATGCGCGCTCTCTAGCTGGAACACGCTCTCTCATTCACTCTCTCACTCTAGCTATCTCTCATCTCTCATCTCTGCGTGTCTGATCCGATTCTGACTGTCTGTGGTCTAACTTGAAAGTGCTACAACTTCAAGGTTTGTATGAATACATGTATCAACAGCATTGCAATGATCAGCTAATTGGTGATGAACGAAATGTCAGCTAATTGGTATGGAAATCAACTCATCGGTATATAATGGTGATGTAGTAATCGGAAATAAGTAAAGAATAAGGTGATCAGTAATGAATGAAAAGAATAGGTCTCATTATCTCCTTAGTAAGCGATAAAAATATCTCTAGCTGTCGAGAATTCACTCCCTTGAACACATTAAGGCTTCACTGTGGGGCGGTTAACCGTTCTTCCAATCTGGACAACTACCAGCCGGCAAAGGGTTAATGGGGGGCTTGGTATTGTAGGTATGACGGGAGAAGCGGTCGATCCGAAACTAACATCGCATGAAGAGAATAGGCGAGCTTGGGAGAAGACTCGCTTGACGGGGATATTGACATAATTGGGCTGATTGGAAAGATAGGCGGGGGGGGGGGGGGGGTATCAGAACGGCAACAATCAAAACGGCAACAATCAAAACGGTAACGGAGCAGAACTCGGTTGGGAGTTGGCATAGCTTCCCTAAGTAGCATGCCCTATGCTACAGTATTCCAACTGTTGCTACCGTAACCTACCGTAACCCACTACCGTAAATCAAAATGCGGGGAAAATGCTGTTTTTCGATACGTAGAGGCACGATAGGCACGATAGGGGTGAACTGGCTTCAGTAACACTACCGTTACATGCTTACAGTAACCTAGACTAAAGTATTCGCTGTTGGATATCGCGAACTGACTTTTTTATGTTTTTTCTTTTTTAAAAATATGTTTTTGTGCTGAACGTAGAGTTGAGTGCATGCCTTTTCTCTATTGTTTGACTAATGATAATAACCATCAAAACACTACGAGACATAGCTCTAGTACAGTCATAAAAAGTCAGTTCGCGATATCCAACAGCGAATACTTTAGTCTGGGTTACTGTAAGCATGTTCATACATTTTCAAACCCCAACAATGTCGCTATCTGACCAGTTTTTCGAGAATGGTCAAGTTTCGCGCATGAGACGAGTTATGAGAGAAAGAAATAATTTATTTGTTATGAAAACATATAATAAAGATTGAACTTGAATGAGATTTGTTGTGAATTAATGTGATAAAGTTTGAAATTGATACGAGATCTTTCATATGAAGGACTATTGAATTGAAAGAATATAAAAAATAAAAAAAGTAAAAGAGAAATAAATAGAGAAGGAGAAGAGGGAAGAGAGGTAGAAGTGTTGTCAGATTACGGTACGTAGAGTTAGGTCAGTTATGTGATCTGTTATTTGAATTTTTAATATCGTTTAATTTAAAAGTCGGTTTTACGTATGTTTCTTTGCGTCATGACGATCATTAAGAGAACTAGAAATGTTTAAAATATAAATTGGACACTAACGTTAGTTTATTCATTGAGTTTAGTGCCAAAACGCCCAATGGCCCAATGTACGACATTACCATAGTATTGTTGGGACAATTGTTTGTAGGCAGTTAGTTCACTTATTTCGAATCCTTTTTTAAAAATTTTTTTTTTCCAAAATGTGTAGAATTGCCTGAACTTTCACTTTATGTGCATTAGAAAAATAAATAAAAATGATTTGAGCTCATACGTTCATTTTAAACATCAAAACTGGTCAGATTATGGTATTTGGGAAGATGTGAGAGCAACGAAATATTTTTTTTCCTACTTATTCGTGGTCATAATTAATTATTAAAACAAGAACTGCACTCGAAACTGCCTCCAAGTAGTCATTTCAGATTTAGAAAGGTAAACAAGTGGTCAGATCTTGTATTTGATAAGATGTGACATCCGTGAAATATTTTTTCATGCTCTTTCGTGCTTATATTTAATAATGAAAACAAGAACTGCACTCGAAACTGCCTCCAAGTAGTCATTTCAGATTTAGAAAGGTAAACAAGTGGTCAGATCTTGTATTTGATAAGATGTGACATCCGTGAAATATTTTTTTCCTACTTATTCGTGCTCATAATTAATGATAAAAACAAGAACTGTGCGTAAATGTGCCTCCAAGTAGTAATTTCAGATATTCAAATACTTGTGCTTCTGAGAATGTTGATAGGCACATTTATCAATGAATATCAAATTTTAGTGTTGAATTTACATTTTAAAAATCCATTATTCTCTTAATGATCATATGTGAAGTAATGAAACAAACTGAAATCGGGGATGTGCCTACCAACATTCTCAAAAAATTGAATATAAGAAATTGCTTGTTGGAGGCATATTTACTCACATTCTTTTACTTTGATAATTATTTATGAGCACGAATAAGTAGAAAAATATATATTTCAATAACACATCTTTTCAAATGTCAGCTCTGATCAGTTTTGTGGCTTTAAATGACCGTATGAGTTCAAATAGTTTTTATTCTATTTTATTTTTTGTACTTGGAAATAAACTTCATCATCTTCTTCAACGACAAGTAGAAGAATTATCGATCGACCGTTGGTGCACATTTCTCAATAACCAACTTTACTGTCCAATTTACAGTTCAAAAATTGATAGGCCTCTTATTGATCATATTTTACGTAAAGAAGGATAAGTAAATCACAGTTTTAATGATATTATCAGTAATTATCATTGTACAACTCTAGCAACTCTTCTAGCTTTCTTCCTTCTTCTCCCTTTTTACCTTTTATAGCACGGTGTGACACACCTACCGGAGAAAAGAGTGGGCGGAAGTTTAAACTTTTAGCGCATACCGTATACAGAAAACCAAAAGCGTAGTTCGTGATCACGAAGGCATTTCCGTATAAGAAAAAAATACAGATTTGAAAAAATTTGCGCCATTCCTGAATCATGAAAAAGAACAATCTTACAGTAATTAGTAAGTATTGAAAAATCCTGATTAATGCCTGAATTCTGCAGGAATTGTTGTTGGGTCTCACAGCGAATAGAAAGAAAAAGCGAGAGCGCAGACATGTCAGACACTTTTTGTCTGCTATTCTGTCGCCGATCGATTTCTCTTGTTGTGTCATACCGTGTATTTCGCAATTCTTTATATTCTTTCAATTCAATAGTCCTTCATATGCACGAACACAAACCTTTATTACAGCTAATGATAAATCTATATCACATCAGTTCACAATAAAACTATTTCAATTTTAATCTTTATCACATTAATTTAAAAAAAAATCAATTCTCTATTTCTTTTTCCACTTGTCTCGTCCCTTTCGTGCACTTGATCATCCTGGAAAAAAAACTACTGTAGGGGAAAACGAGCTTTCGTAAACCACCCTATTAAATAACATGCTAACAATAAGCTGCCGAAAAATACTCTGAGCATTAGTTTATTTGCCCTTATAATGCACATTTGCCTTACGTGCCTACTACGGTGGCGAGAACCAGTCACTAGTCACTAATTATTATCTCTCTCCAACTAGTGCGCAATCTTTTCCACTCTCTCTGATACTCTTCTGTCTCCTGTGGCAGCCGTGCGTTGGGGTCACGGTTGAGTAGAAATATTACTCTTTTTCTACTCTTTGTTTTTTTCTCGGCTCTAATCAAAATAATCAAAGTAATCAAAATATGCAAATCTATATAATTTTGGAATCTACAAATCAAGGGCTATTCTACAAGCCTAAAATTGACTGCAAAAGGACAATTTTAAATTTCTTCAATTTTTCAAGTCATGCATTGCAGTAAATATTTTATTAAAGTAATTCGAATAACAATGAAAAATAAAAAAAATAAAATATAAAAATATTGATAAAGGAAATAAATTATATTATCGTCCGATTCCGATCCGATTTGAAAGAATGCATACACGAAAAATTGAAAAAAAGTGTTCTTTGACAGTCAATTGCAGACTTGGTAAATAGCTCTTAGCTTGTAGATTTCAAACATATTCAGATTTACAAATTTCGAATACTTATAGCCGAGAAATCCCAAAAGGAGTAGAAAAAGAGTAGCTGAAAATAAGTCACTAATGTTGCGATGATCTCATCACTACTAACCGTCGCGCGAGAGGTCGTAAATGTGCCTTTCTCGGTTGTGTAGAGAGAGACTGTTACTAGGGCTAGTAAGTAGTGACTGGTTCTCGCCACCCTAGTGCCTACGCCGTAACCTCCGCCGTAAGGACAGAGGAGGTTACGGCGTAGGCACGCAAGGCAAATGTAACGAATGGTAGGACACTGAGTGTCACTCATAGACTTATTCATACTGCAGCGGTATTACTTATTTATACCGTATTTAAAGTGCATGCATACTAATTCTTGTGCATCTATTAATAATATTAATTTAACTATATAGTTTTCTTTCGTCTCATTTTGGACACCACTCCTTCGTACCATTCATTCAGAGATCAAAAGAAACCGAAATGCGACTCCCCTGAATTTTGCCAATCAAGGATATTTCGAAAAAAAAAACAAAAAAAATTAAACAATATTTGCTCTTTCGAAAATATCAATGCGCTAAAGTTTACTATTGATATATTGAAACGGAAGAATTGCAAATTTGTTTCGGGGAAGTATCTGCAAAAATTTATTTCGAGAAAGTATCGGAAAAGCGAAAAACTAAAAATGCACATCTCTGCTGCCAATAGGGCAAATATTGATAAGTGGTTTACCACAATTTGTTTGCTTATTCTTTCGGGTTTTGACCACTTTTCTATGTTTATGTCACTCCTATCTTGTCGTAAAAACGTTATCACGTTATTTACGTGAAAATAAGCGAAAAATAAGCGATTTTTGACAAATCTGACCAGTTTTAAAAATTTTGGTGAAATCTGACCAGTTGGCGGAGCCAAAAATTGTTGGTCTTAGCATAATGTATGAGCATGTTACGGTAGTGTTACTGAAGCCGGTTCACCCCTATCGTGCCTCTACCGATCGAAAAACAGCATTTTCCCGCATTTTGATTTACGGTAGTGGGTTACGGTAGGTTACGGTAGCAACAGTTGGAATACTGTAGCATAGGGCATGTTACTTAGGGAAGCTATGCCAACTCCCAACCGAGTTCTACTCCGTTGCTGTTTTGATTGATGCCGTTTTGATTGTTGCCGTTCTGATACCCCCTCGAAAGATAAACCTTGCTTAACCCCGCTTATTGCCATTGTACTGTTAGATCATCGTTAGTTAATCAAGAGTTAGAGAGTGCGAGAGAGCGTTGAGATATGAGAGAGTGTGCATGAGAGAGCATTGACCTAGGATAGAGTGCGCGAGAGAGCGTTGAGATATGAGAGAGTACAAAGTGCAAGGATGGAGGGGGGGGGGCAGGCCTTATAGGGGGCGTGGCTTGTGTGCACATTTGCGGAACAAGCGCCGCACAATCGTAGTTGCTCCCATTCGTGATCGTAGTATTCCATATATGAATCATACATTTTCGGTACCCTCGCCGTATATTTTTATATTATATGAGAGGAATCGCCAGAGGTTCGACCACCCCCCGGACATAGAAATTTCGACCCCCTGAAAATTTCAGATTAAGTACTTTGAACGATGCTCTATCGAACTGCGTTGGCCGAATTTGCATATCTGCTCTCATTTTCGAGTAGCGGTAGGTCAAAGTTGGCAGGTACGGTATTTTTGGCTCGAGTGTGCGTCAGAAAAATAATCATAACTCCGTTCAAAATAATGATAGAAATTTTTTCAAAAAAAGTATCGAAAGAGGAGAATTTGGGCAACATTTTCCAGTTGATGACGTCATTTGTCGACCATGCGCCGGTGCGGGGCGGTCGGTTTTATGAAAAAGTGACGTAACTTTCCTAATCGGAAAAAGTGCACTTTTCTTCTATGCGCGTTTTGTTGCGTCCATATGTGTCTAAAAATGACCCAAGTTTCAGAGGATTTGAGAAATGCAAAAAAAAAGAGTTGATTTTAGTGACGCGACCTCGGACCTGTCATAGGAAAGAACGGCTTATTCCTTTATCAAGAAACAGCAAAGGAGCTTAAATGACTCAAAAACATCCGGAAAAGCATTACGATCTCAAAATACCCATATATGACAGTTATTTGAAACATAAAATCACCGAGTTCCGAAAAATTTGAAAAAAAACCCATATTTTGCTTTTCCACGTGGAAAAAACGTCTCAGTAATGTTAATTAATCTTTATAATATTTCTTATAATGTTTTTGAACATTTATGTTTTTGGAAGTGAAGGCCTACCTGCTCTTAGAGCCGAGATATCCGCCATCGAGATTACACGCGCGCGCCCCAACTCACCCTTTGAGAAGAGATGTGTTGCCATAAAATGAACGTTTTCCAGATCAGAATGACTCAAAACAACTTGTTTCATCATTCTTATCACGAAAAAATACCTTGGAACACGTTTTCTGTGTCTGTAAAAATCAGCAAAAGATTTGGATCGAACCGGGGTTCGAACCCGCTCGGTGTTTTTAGAGCGGTACCTCTTTACCTCGACGCCTCGAATGATTTTGCTTATTTTATTTATTTATTTATCGTACACCGCAAGGGTGTTTCAACAAGTACAAAGTGTTCGAGTGCAAAAAAAATATGTGATAGAATAAAATTATTAAAAGAGGATGGGGATGAGGGGAAGGTGAGAGATCAATTGATTTACTAAACTTAGTAATAGTAATAGCAATAGTAACATAGTAACATGATACAACGGATGTCTTTGTAATATGTTATTTCAATGTTAATTGTTTTCAATTGTGACTGATTTCTCTAATAAATGTATCTTATCTAACATTAGTTTTGACATTGTACTTCATCATTCCTTGAAGAGAGAGAGAGAGAGAGCGAGGAAGGTTTTGGGGGGGGGGGGGGGGCTCACACTCGTTCTTTGTTGTTCAAATGCAATTCTGTTCGCTCAGAGTTTTCTAACATCTCCATTTTGTGTAGTTGCCATATGTTAGTCTCCCTTCTCCTTTTTTCTCTCCCTGTCTGTTCACGAAAGAGCGTGTGGGAGTGAGAGAGCGGATGATGAGCAGTCGCGCGGAGTTGGGGCGCGCGCGTGTAATCTCGATGGCGGATATCTCGGCTCTAAGAGCAGGTAGGCCTTCACTTCCAAAAACATAAATGTTCAAAAACATTATAAGAAATATTATAAAGATTAATTAACATTACTGAGACGTTTTTTCCACGTGGAAAAGCAAAATATGGGTTTTTTTTTCAAATTTTTCGGAACTCGGTGATTTTATGTTTCAAATAACTGTCATATATGGGTATTTTGAGATCGTAATGCTTTTCCGGATGTTTTTGAGTCATTTAAGCTCCTTTGCTGTTTCTTGATAAAGGAATAAGCCGTTCTTTCCTATGACAGGTCCGAGGTCGCGTCACTAAAATCAACGCTTTTTTTTGCATTTCTCAAATCCTCTGAAACTTGGGTCATTTTTAGACACATATGGACGCAACAAAACGCGCATAGAAGAAAAGTGCACTTTTTCCGATTAGGAAAGTTACGTCACTTTTTCATAAAACCGACCGCCCCGCACCGGCGCATGGTCGACAAATGACGTCATCAACTGGAAAATGTTGCCCAAATTCTCCTCTTTCGATCCTTTTTTTGAAAAAATTTCTATCATTTTTTTGAACGGAGTTATGATCATTTTTCTGACGCACACTCGAGCCAAAAATACCGTACCTGCCAACTTTGACCTACCGCTACTCGAAAATGAGAGCAGATATGCAAATTCGGCCAACGCAGTTCGATAGAGCATCGTTCAAAGTACTTAATCTGAAATTTTCAGGGGGTCGAAATTTCTATGTCCGCGGACCCTCCGAAACGGTCGATTCTCTCGCGATTCCTCTCATATAGTGGGTCGATTCTCGAAATAGGGTGGGTCAATTCAGAAAATTAATAATATAATAATATCTTTATTGTTTTTAAATTCCTTAAAGTTCGCTTAAAAATCGTTATTTTTTGCTTCGTTTCCCATCAAGTGTCCAAAATGGGCCATATATAGTGGGTCATTGCGAGGGTATGAAAATGTATGTATATGATGTTGAGCTGCCACTATAGTTGACTAATTAATGAATTCTGGCCTTCTTCTGGCTATGCATGGCTTACATTTGATGGTTGCCTGTCTGTTTTAAAGATTCAACAGTTTTTTTTGTAATCCACGTATTGACATTTAATCTCGTCTTCTGAAACTTCACTCCATATTAAGAATGCCGGCTAAAGATACAATCGCGAAATACCATACAAGCATTCGTTCTTACTTGTCTCTTCTCTTGTGCTCCTTCCAAATCAATTAATCATTTCTCTTGAACGTCTCCATCAATTAAACTACATTATTTGACCTGGGATATCACATCACTCAATCCCTCATCTTATCTTATCTTTCACTCCACTCTTATTCTTCATTCATTGTCTTCCTTCCTCTCCTCCCTCATAACATATAAGTTCTTTGATCTCTGAACAGATTAGTCACTCTTGAACCCTATTCAACGTTTCTCTCTATACATTATCTATCAACAGTGTCTCGCTCTCTCTATCTCTAATCTCTCCTCTCAATCTTTGCTCTCTCGTCTGCCTCCCTTTCCGGGTATCACATTCCGAGTATTTGCAACTCTTCATCATCGTTCATTAATCAATTCCATTTTCATTTTTCTATTTTCTCGTAACATTCATCTTTCTATTTCATGCAACTTGCTCATCCATCACAAAATCCGGAAAGTCATTCTCAAAAATCGCGCATTCACAAACTTTCTTTCCACTATTTTCCATGTTTTCATTCATTAGGATTGCCCAATCTTCTTGTAACTTATTAGAGATGGTTGAATGTTCACCACATGGGTGAGTGCCGTCTATTGTGTCTCCTCTCTATACTTCCGTTGTTTAGCGGCTGTAAGGATCTCGTTGCGCATGAGGTCACGCCCCCTGTCCCTTCCCCCTACCCCGTATAAGTTATGCTTGCGGGAATGTCTCTATTCTCTTGTTTTACGACGTTTTCAGTTTTCGAATGATTACTAAATTTGTTTTCTTTGTACTCGACCTGCGATTTAAAGACCACTTTTCCTTCTTTCTGGCCTCATTTTTTCTCACTACATTGATTGGTATGTTTCAGAACCAATTGTGGCTCCATTTCCATCACTCGGATCGATAAAGGACCGATCTGAAGTGTGCAATGGCTGCTCATCAGATCATTGCCGGTGCACTCAATAAAGGAGAACATGTTTATGCAGTCGGAAGTGTCGATGGAATTCAATTCACTGTTTGTTATTACTCCCGTTATCATTAACTATATATCATATTATATTTTACCTACGTAACGGACACTCAACGATACTTATGAATGAATTATAATCATACAAGTAATATGAATAATTTTGGGGGCCACTGAGAATGGGAAGGGTATAATAGGATAACTATTAGCAATATTGCTTGATGATAAATAGCATAACTCAACACACAGACAATGAGGTGTAACCTACAGCACATAAGACCTGTGAAGTGTTATATTTAACACTTTTTGGTGGTTAAAATAGCTCAAAAAGTGTTAACTATAACACTTCACAGGTCTTGTGTGCTGTGGGTTAAACCTCTTGTCCCTGTGTGAAGTTAATTGTAAATGATAATTTCTATTACAGGCATGTGCCGTTGGTTCAGATGTAGTTGTCCTCGCTCCAAACTTTGATCGTGTACAGGTACGTATGAGATATTGTGAGATATTGAATACATTAATTGTTCAGGTGATTCCCGGTCCTCCTGAGTGCAAGGAACGTCTGATCACATCTGTATCATGCTGTAATGACTCGGGAAAGGTGGGTTCTTTACTCATAGAACATACAGTTTACAGTTTAATGACCTTTATCAAGCACGGAACCATTGGGGAGGGAATGGTTGCCACTAAACGACAGATTAGTCTGGGCGTGCTGAGGTCCCAAAATACATAGCTTTGCTTTGTCCCCTAATACATAGCGTTGTAATTGTTGTCATGACGAGTGAATAATGCTGCACTCTTTGTGAAGCCAAATGATTGAGGACACGACAGATAGATGTTAAATTTATTTTAAGACGTTTCGATGATAATCTTCGCTCACTTACTCTTTCGATGTTTCTCTTTCAAATTGTAAAATCTATTTGAATGATTAATCATTGAGATAAAAAAAGAGTCTATAATTTGTTTTTCAGATTGCGGCTACATACGGTACTACCATCCGCATCTTCGAGCCTACACACAATATCAGTGCTAAATCATCACACGTATGTTAATTCTCATGACGCTTCTATGTGATCTCCGATATGTGCTCAATTTGTAGTATTACTTGAGAGATATGTCATCTTCTACATTTGCTATTACAGAATCTGAACTATCGATGGTTCGAGACGCAGAATATCCAAGCGAGTGGAGTGGTAACCTCTGTGTTGTGGACAATGGAAGGACTCAGATTGATGGTGCGGTACTGAGTACAGAGCTGTCAATGATGATGATGACAATGACAATCGACCATCTATGATTCAGGTCGTATGTGATGACAGTATCTATCTCTATCAACATCGTCTTGTCAATGGAGGAGCAGGAGGATCGGTCAAGTCATCCTCTGTCCCAGTCATGTTTTGCATAGCAGAAGAGGTATGCTTGATCTTTTTTTTCTAATGGAATGAACGGGGGGAACAAAGGGGAACTTTTTGTCATTTGTGGTCAAAGCAGATAAAGTCTGCGCATGACTCTGTTTCTCTCTACAATTTCTCTACCTCTCCGTATGTCTCTCGCTCCATATTTCCCGTCGTCCTAATCTAATAGAGTATCTTTATCCACTGTCTATCCTCCAATCTCCTGCTTTGTCTTCGTTTCCTATTGTCTTATCTTCCCTTTCCATCTCGTGCTCCAATAGAGTAAGAATAGCGGGTGGGGGGAATAATGTTCGTTTTGTATGATAGAAGAGCGAAGGTCGATATATAACAATGGAGAGATGAAGAGAATCGACAAATCATTCCTCACTCACTTCAGCCTCCCATTTCACTCCCACCAATCCTATGTTTCTCTCTATTCATGAGGAAATAATCCGGAGAGAGCTCCTCTACTTCTCTACCTATTCTTCTTTTTCTTCATATTCCTCTTCTCCTCACTCTCTCTCTCTCTCTATGTCTCTCTCCTTCACCCTCCTCCATTCTTCTCCTCTTCCTATTACAAGATGCATCTGATGTTCTCCAATCGATATACGTCTCGGTGTACATTGAATAGAGAGATTATATGTATATGAATGAATGAGTCAGAGAGGGGGTTAAACATATACAAGAAGAGAAGGAACAAACAAAGGCAATGATAGCAATGATTGAATGATAACGAGCGATAGACACACACACACAAATGTCTTTCAGGAGCATTCGGGTATTGGAGACATAGTAATACAAGATTGGGAGGAGATTTGGTCTGAAAGACTCGCACAACCTGTGCAATACATTCGATTCTCTCCTGATGGAGTGTTCTTTGCCACGGCTGGAATCGAAGATAAGGTCGTCAAAGTATGGTACCAGGATTCACCAGGTACGTGTACATTTTTATAATATTATGAAGCAAAATGAAGCTATAATCTGTCAAAATCTATTATTAGACTATGAAAAGCATTAGCAGTTGCTTCAAAGATTGGGATTTATTCGAACTGAAAATACATAAAATATCATTATTGGATTATGTTCGATCGTATGATTAATGTTAACAATTACAGCTCCATTGGAGAATGAAGGATTCAGTGAGGACATGGTCATGAGCTTTATTACTTTGGTTCATCCTGGAATTGTGAAAGGATTTGAATGGAGAAGAACAGGAAGATATATGCCAAGGTGAGACTCTATCGACTATGTAGGCAGGACTTGAACAAACATTGGAAGAAAAGAGTTGGAATGGGATATCAGTTAGTGCATTCTGATGTTTGATCTTTACAGGAAGTGCATCCAGAACTGTCTGATGACGTGGTGCGATGATCATACAGCACGAATATGGAAGGAGTCTCCGGCTCCAGAATTGAGTATCATAGATATTGCTGGTGAGTATGGATAGATGAGATGGAGAGAGACTAGACTACCTGATTGTTACAGGAGAAACAGAGACGAATATATTTTACGAGTCAAAAGCGAAGAAGAGAGGATTGAAGATGTTCCCAGTGAAGAGAACACGAAAGAGGATCATGAACAAGCTGAAAACACTTGTGTAAGCGACGAACTTTTATTAGCAATTAAACCCGATTAAAACTATAAATATAATATTTCAAATAATAATGTTCCACTTTCAGACCTGAGAAAGAAAGTCGGAAAAAGGAGCCGAATGGTGAGAAGGAATATGGATTCCGAGCCCAGTTGACCAAGAATCCATCATATTCCGACTTTGATATCAATATCAATCCCGCCCTTTACATTCGATTCTATCTGGCAACCACGATAAATGCCGATACAGGTACTGATCTCATCTGTCGATAACAGCCATTGAAATTCAGAGAATATATGTATTTAATTAGTAAAAAAAGGAAAACATATTTTCTGTCCTCTATTCGAGATGGTATGAATACTGAAAACCTCGTCGGTGTTAGTTCTCATTTTGGTTGTAGAAGATATTTAGCACCTATTTAATAAACATTGTTGAGAAGCTAGTATTAGAAAGTAAACAAATAATGATAAAGTATACTTGTGTACTCTTTTAATGGAACTTCTTTGATTTCTGGCCCACCCCCTCGTTCACCCCCCCCTCCCCATTTCGATCGAAATGGTCGTCCTCCTCACTGGGAGGACGATGTCCACGGGGGCGAAATGCTCCCCGAGCTCTCCTCAAGATGGGAGAGCTCTGGACTGAACCGGAGAGAAGGAATCGAATGTTTTTATAGGGGAATGGGGGTGATATGAAAATGAGATTGGATTAGGGTGAGAGAGTATGGGAAAAGAGGAGACACAACTCTCATTTCATCATTCTATCAATCATGATGCGGTTTGTTTTACCACAACCGAGAAAAGGGTAGGTTACTACGCGAAATGAAAAATGAATGGTGAGGAATGAGAAATGACTAGAATTAATCTATATTATGATCTGGGCCAGAAATCAAAGAAGTGCCCTTTTAATTATATATTATTTATTACGTATTATACAATGCGCACCACCAAACTACCTCCCGATTTTACAGATTGTCTGCTCGTTCCTCTAATGGAACAAGGCTCTCGACACCAGAAGACGTTCTCTGTTCATTGGTTGAACAACAAGGAGTTGGTATTCAGTCAAGGAGCTGAGAAGTTACTCGCGGAAGCTCTTCAATCGGAAGAAACTGAATCTCCTTTGGATCCTTCTAATCATGGAGAGTCCGAACCATGCGGAGATTCAATCCAAACTGAAACTACCTCGCTTCATACAGAGTTTAATGGAGGAAGTAGTCGGTTAGTCGGCTTTGATTGTTCACATATTGAATTGACCCTAATCATTATGACCAATTCAACGATCCACGATAATTTCCTTGCTCTTTGTTCATTGAACATTTATAGCAAATTGTATCTAAATGTGATCATGAAACACCGCTCGAAGTGATCGTATATAAGCGTTATTCATGTTTTCAGACCCGTATCGATCAATTTCGATGCTCTCGGAGGACCTGTCGATAATGGAGAGATACATGATGATAATAAGAGTATGGGAACACCCAATGACGAAGAAGGAAAGAATAGTCAATGCTCAGTAAGTACAATTACCCATATCAGAGCTCCATCTATTATAAACCCTTTAGGAGTCGGTTTCCTCAAAGGATATTCTCGATGTGAAGTTAGAGATGCTTCTGCGACAATGGAATAAGAGTGTTGATATCCTGTTCACTATTCATCCAGTTGATGGAAGTCTGGTCACTTGGTAAGAATCAATCAACAGCCTAAAATATTATTATTATCTTTTGTTACAGGAGTACGAACAAGTCAAAAATTAGATAGTAAGTAAGAAACGGAGAGATTTAAACTAGGTTGTGTTGGAAAATTTAAGAATGGAAACTATGATAAATCTAATACGATGGAGTGTTTCGTATGTGGATTATGATCATTTCAGGACCGTTGAATGGCTAGACGACATCAATCGATCTCCTCTTGTATCATTCACTTCTCGTCTTCCTAATGCATTCCCGCTGACTGATGCTGCGTGTCTGCATTCCAATCTTTGTACATTCAATCCTCATGACCCCGCGTATGTCGAAGTGCTGCGCAGGAATGCTAATTTGTCATCTGAATCAGGTTAGAACATATATTATTAGAAGAACAATATTAGAAGAAATTTACGGATCTCGAATAATATTTGGATCAATGTAGCAGTGCGGATAAAATATTTGATGATTAGACTAGTCGAATCATATTGTCGAATTGAAGAAGCTTAAGAAGAGCGAAAAGAGAATAAAAAAATGGAAAGACGTTGATTAACAATTTGCCATGTTCTTCTTCCTTTCTATTCTTTACTTTCTCTTAACCCTTACTTTCGTATTCTCCTCTATTCTCTATTCTCTCTACTATCTCCTTTATGTTCCCAGGGAGAAATAGGGGCTCCCTTAGGCACTTATCGGAAAGCTGTCAAAGAGTGCACAGAGGGGGAGGAGAGAAAGAAAGAGAATTGTAGAAGCACACTTGGAGGGACTTTGAATGCACTGAAACATAGCAAGAATGCAAGATTATGAACGCATGAAATTACAGAGAAACTTCTCACACAGAAAATTCTCTTAAATATAAGAAATTGAAATAAGAAATTGATTTCTTGCAATACGTTCTCCGAAATTAAATTTCTTACTTTTTATAAGTGATTTAATTTCTTATTGCCGTAAGAAAATGATTTCTTATAAAATATAAGAAATCTATTTCTTATTCCGCGCTACGATATTTTTAAGAAATCAATTTCTTATATTTTGTCCATCGCCACTACAGAATATATTATTTATTGATTAATACTGATACTTCTGCTGCTTTGTATATACTTATTCCAATTCTAGAAATGAAAACACTTTATGTGAACAGGGCATACCAAGATAAAAGGAACTACAACATCACATGGAACACAAAAACGTAATTGATTTGGGTGAACGAAGACAAATGAAATGAGAGAGCAAATAATATGAGATTATACATTAACCATGTTATCTTCGTCATCAATATCTTCGTATGAGGCATAATCAATCTCCATTCTCTTCTATATCATACTCAACAATAACAAGAACTTCATCACATATAGAAAGGATTACTCCCTCAGAGATTGAAGATGCCTCAGTGAAATGATTCACGTATTTAATTTAACGGCTCCTTCACTATTATCGAAATACCTCCCTGAAACGATGTTATTATCGATTTATGAACTAATCTAGGTAGCAAACCTTCTCATCATGAGCATTGTTAGTTCTAGAATAAGTGATAACTAAAAATAGTATCTCCATTTCCAGTAAAAGTCACTCCAGTCTACAATGTACATATAAGTATTAAGCTTTCATTTGAAATAAAAAGGCAACCTACTTAGTGGCAGTGATATTAAGAGAGTTAGATGACATTGAAAGATCCTTGCAAGTCGTTTTGGAATTCCGCTGAAGGCATAGAGATTACTACAGAGTAATCATGATCAGGGATACCAAGATGTTCCATATCGATATCAATCATTTTAACATGATAAGAGTATTAGCGGGGGATGGCTTTGGAAAACTGGGAGTCGCAGCCTATACCCGGTGGTCCTTCTAAGAAATGATCGTGAGGGGGGGGGGGGTGTGATATGATCGGTGGCCTTCTAATTGTAAATGATAACAAGACACTAAAATGGTGAATATACTGTAACGTATCAACCATACTCACACGAAGTTTGTAGTACGATAAGACTATAAGATAGTTGATCTCGATAAAGTGTTTAAATGTAATGTAAGACTAAGAACGTGGATCAGAGAGGAAAACAACGAAGACGATCGAATCCTCCTCCTCCTCCTCGTCCTCCACGATATCCTCCTCTATCATTGCTACCGTATCCTCCTCTTCCTCTATCATTGCTACCGTATCCTCCTCTTCCTCTATCATTGCTACCGTATCCTCCTCTTCCTCTATCATTGCTACCGTATCCTCCTCTTCCTCTATCATTGCTACCGTATCCTCCTCTTCCTCTATCATTGCTACCGTATCCTCCTCTTCCTCTATCATTGCTACCGTATCCTCCTCTTCCCCTATCATTGCTACCGTTCCCGTCATACATGGGCGCCGACATGGGGGTACCCCCTGTAAAATTAGGGCTTTTCGAAAATTTGGGGAATGCCCCCTGTACAAAATGACATTTAGGTGAAATTTTTAGAAAAAAAGCGAAGGCCCCCTGCAAAATTAACTATTTCTCGTTCGGATGCCCCCTGTAGAATCGAGCTCTAGGTACCCCGCCCATGTATGGTTCCCGTCCTCTGTCTTACGGAACCGTGCCCGGAATGTCCGTTCATGATGTACTCCCGGTACAGAGCAATTTATATGCCTTACCGGGTTTACTCCATGTACGGCTGGGTATGGCGTCGTGGATAAATTTGTATAGCATTTCACTTTTATACATGAGTATTGTGTATAAGCCCTCATACCCCTCATACCTTCTACCGTAGACATCTCTCATTCGTACTGTAGTACTTCGTAAACTTACCATAATTCTCACCCCTAATGCAGTACATTTCTCTCCACTGTAATGCCACTAATGAGCAATTAACAAGCAATTAATAAAAGGCGTCCATTTGGGTGAAAAAAGGTTCTTTTACTTTTATTTGGTTTGAGAGAATACGATATATGCACTGTTACACTAACTTTTGTCAACTTTTTGCGATTCTTCTACTTGTATTTAAGTTGAGAGAATATGATTTAGCCTAAACTCTCTAAAGCCAAATGAATATCTTTTATTTGAGGGCTCGGAGCCCTCAAAGAAGGCCTTCTAATGTATCCGCACTCCCTTGTGGTTTGATTTGACCTTTTTTTCTTTGGCATTATGAGAAGCTTTATCAGTCAATGAAGTAGATGAAATAGAGACAATCGGAGGCAAAACTTTTGGCAAAAAACTGGTGGAGTCCTTTACGTCACATTTAACAGATATGAATTATTAGTGAAAATGAATGAATGAAATCATGATAAGAGTATTAGCGGGGGATGGCTTTGGAAAACTGGGAGTCGCAGCCTATACCCGGTGGTCCTTCTAAGAAATGATCGTGAGGGGGGGGGTGTGATATGATCGGTGGCCTTCTAATTGTAAATGATAGCAAGACACTAAAATGGTGAATATACTGTAACGTATCAACCATACTCACACGAAGTTTGTAGTACGATAAGACTATAAGATAGTTGATCTCGATAAAGTGTTTAAATGTAATGTAAGACTAAGAACGTGGATCAGAGAGGAAAACAACGAAGACGATCGAATCCTCCTCCTCCTCCTCGTCCTCCACGATATCCTCCTCTATCATTGCTACCGTATCCTCCTCTTCCTCTATCATTGCTACCGTATCCTCCTCTTCCTCTATCATTGCTACCGTATCCTCCTCTTCCTCTATCATTGCTACCGTATCCTCCTCTTCCTCTATCATTGCTACCGTATCCTCCTCTTCCTCTATCATTGCTACCGTATCCTCCTCTTCCTCTATCATTGCTACCGTATCCTCCTCTTCCTCTATCATTGCTACCGTATCCTCCTCTTCCTCTATCATTGCTACCGTATCCTCCTCTTCCTCTATCATTGCTACCGTATCCTCCTCTTCCTCTATCATTGCTACCGTATCCTCCTCTTCCTCTATCATTGCTACCGTATCCTCCTCTTCCCCTATCATTGCTACAGTTCCCGTCATACATGGGCGCCGACATGGGGGTACCCCCTGTAAAATTAGGGCTTTTCGAAAATTTGGGGAATGCCCCCTGTACAAAATGACATTTAGGTGAAATTTTTAGAAAAAAAGCGAAGGCCCCCTGCAAAATTAACTATTTCTCGTTCGGATGCCCCCTGTAGAATCGAGCTCTAGGTACCCCGCCCATGTATGGTTCCCGTCCTCTGTCTTACGGAACCGTGCCCGGAATGTCCGTTCATGATGTACTCCCGGTACAGAGCAATTTATATGCCTTACCGGGTTTACTCCATGTACGGCTGGGTATGGCGTCGTGGATAAATTTGTATAGCATTTCACTTTTATACATGAGTATTGTGTATAAGCCCTCATACCCCTCATACCTTCTACCGTAGACATCTCTCATTCGTACTGTAGGACTTCGTAAACTTACCATAATTCTCACCCCTAATGCAGTACATTTCTCTCCACTGTAATGCCACTAATGAGCAATTAACAAGCAATTAATAAAAGGCGTCCATTTGGGTGAAAAAAGGTTCTTTTAATTTTATTTGGTTTGAGAGAATACGATATATGCACTGTTACACTAACTTTTGTCAACTTTTTGCGATTCTTCTACTTGTATTTAAGTTGAGAGAATATGATTTAGCCTAAACTCTCTAAAGCCAAATGAATATCTTTTATTTGAGGGCTCGGAGCCCTCAAAGAAGGCCTTCTAATGTATCCGCACTCCCTTGTGGTTTGATTTGACCTTTTTTTTCTTTGGCATTATGAGAAGCTTTATCAGTCAATGAAGTAGATGAAATAGAGACAATCGGAGGCAAAACTTTTGGCAAAAAACTGGTGGAGTCCTTTACGTCACATTTAACAGATATGAATTATTAGTGAAAATGAATGAATGAAATCATGATAAGAGTATTAGCGGGGGATGGCTTTGGAAAACTGGGAGTCGCAGCCTATATCCGGTGGTCCTTCTAAGAAATGATCGTGAGGGGGGGGGTGTGATATGGTCGGTGGCCTTCTAATTGTAAATGATAGCAAGACACTAAAATGGTGAATATACTGTAACGTCTCAACCATACTCACACGAAGTTTGTAGTACGATAAGACTAAGAATGTGGATCAGAGAGGAAAACAACGAAGACGATCGAATCCTCCTCCTCCTCCTCGTCCTCCACGATATCCTCCTCTATCATTGCTACCGTATCCTCCTCTTCCTCTATCATTGCTACCGTATCCTCCTCTTCCTCTATCATTGCTACCGTATCCTCCTCTTCCTCTATCATTGCTACCGTATCCTCCTCTTCCTCTATCATTGCTACCGTATCCTCCTCTTCCTCTATCATTGCTACCGTATCCTCCTCTTCCTCTATAATTGCTACCGTATCCTCCTCTTCCTCTATCATTGCTACCGTATCCTCCTCTTCCCCTATCATTGCTACCGTTCCCGTCATACATGGGCGCCGACATGGGGGTACCCCCTGTAAAATTAGGGCTTTTCGAAAATTTGGGGAATGCCCCCTGTACAAAATGACATTTAGGTGAAATTTTTAGAAAAAAGCGAAGGCCCCCTGCAAAATTAACTATTTCTCGTTCGGATGCCCCCTGTAGAATCGAGCTCTAGGTACCCCGCCCATGTATGGTTCCCGTCCTCTGTCTTACGGAACCGTGCCCGGAATGTCCGTTCATGATGTACTCCCGGTACAGAGCAATTTATATGCCTTACCGGGTTTACTCCATGTACGGCTGGGTATGGCGTCGTGGATAAATTTGTATAGCATTTCACTTTTATACATGAGTATTGTGTATAAGCCCTCATACCCCTCATACCTTCTACCGTAGACATCTCTCATTCGTACTGTAGGACTTCGTAAACTTACCATAATTCTCACCCCTAATGCAGTACATTTCTCTCCACTGTAATGCCACTAATGAGCAATTAACAAGCAATTAATAAAAGGCGTCCATTTGGGTGAAAAAAGGTTCTTTTAATTTTATTTGGTTTGAGAGAATACGATATATGCACTGTTACACTAACTTTTGTCAACTTTTTGCGATTCTTCTACTTGTATTTAAGTTGAGAGAATATGATTTAGCCTAAACTCTCTAAAGCCAAATGAATATCTTTTATTTGAGGGCTCGGAGCCCTCAAAGAAGGCCTTCTAATGTATCCGCACTCCCTTGCGGTTTGATTTGACCTTTTTTTTTTCTTTGGCATTATGAGAAGCTTTATCAGTCAATGAAGTAGATGAAATAGAGACAATCGGAGGCAAAACTTTTGGCAAAAAACTGGTGGAGTCCTTTACGTCATATTTAACAGATATGAATTATTAGTGAAAATGAATGAATGAAATCATGATAAGAGTATTAGCGGGGGATGGCTTTGGAAAACTGGGAGTCGCAGCCTATACCCGGTGGTCCTTCTAAGAAATGATCGTGAGGGGGGGGGTGTGATATGGTCGGTGGCCTTCTAATTGTAAATGATAGCAAGACACTAGAATGGTGAATATACTGTAACGTATCAACCATACTCACACGAAGTTTGTAGTACGATAAGACTATAAGATAGTTGATCTCGATAAAGTGTTTAAATGTAATGTAAGACTAAGAACGTGGATCAGAGAGGAAAACAACGAAGACGATCGAATCCTCCTCCTCCTCCTCGTCCTCCACGATATCCTCCTCTATCATTGCTACCGTATCCTCCTCTTCCTCTATCATTGCTACCGTATCCTCCTCTTCCTCTATCATTGCTACCGTATCCTCCTCTTCCTCTATCATTGCTACCGTATCCTCCTCTTCCTCTATCATTGCTACCGTATCCTCCTCTTCCTCTATCATTGCTACCGTATCCTCCTCTTCCTCTATCATTGCTACCGTATCCTCCTCTTCCTCTATCATTGCTACCGTATCCTCCTCTTCCCCTATCATTGCTACCGTTCCCGTCATACATGGGCGCCGACATGGGGGTACCCCCTGTAAAATTAGGGCTTTTCGAAAATTTGGGGAATGCCCCCTGTACAAAATGACATTTAGGTGAAATTTTTAGAAAAAAGCGAAGGCCCCCTGCAAAATTAACTATTTCTCGTTCGGATGCCCCCTGTAGAATCGAGCTCTAGGTACCCCGCCCATGTATGGTTCCCGTCCTCTGTCTTACGGAACCGTGCCCGGAATGTCCGTTCATGATGTACTCCCGGTACAGAGCAATTTATATGCCTTACCGGGTTTACTCCATGTACGGCTGGGTATGGCGTCGTGGATAAATTTGTATAGCATTTCACTTTTATACATGAGTATTGTGTATAAGCCCTCATACCCCTCATACCTTCTACCGTAGACATCTCTCATTCGTACTGTAGGACTTCGTAAACTTACCATAATTCTCACCCCTAATGCAGTACATTTCTCTCCACTGTAATGCCACTAATGAGCAATTAACAAGCAATTAATAAAAGGCGTCCATTTGGGTGAAAAAAGGTTCTTTTAATTTTATTTGGTTTGAGAGAATACGATATATGCACTGTTACACTAACTTTTGTCAACTTTTTGCGATTCTTCTACTTGTATTTAAGTTGAGAGAATATGATTTAGCCTAAACTCTCTAAAGCCAAATGAATATCTTTTATTTGAGGGCTCGGAGCCCTCAAAGAAGGCCTTCTAATGTATCCGCACTCTCTTGTGGTTTGATTTGACCTTTTTTTTTTCTTTGGCATTATGAGAAGCTTTATCAGTCAATGAAGTAGATGAAATAGAGACAATCGGAGGCAAAACTTTTGGCAAAAAACTGGTGGAGTCCTTTACGTCATATTTAACAGATATGAATTATTAGTGAAAATGAATGAATGAAATCATGATAAGAGTATTAGCGGGGGATGGCTTTGGAAAACTGGGAGTCGCAGCCTATACCCGGTGGTCCTTCTAAGAAATGATCGTGAGGGGGGGGGTGTGATATGGTCGGTGGCCTTCTAATTGTAAATGATAGCAAGACACTAGAATGGTGAATATACTGTAACGTATCAACCATACTCACACGAAGTTTGTAGTACGATAAGACTATAAGATAGTTGATCTCGATAAAGTGTTTAAATGTAATGTAAGACTAAGAACGTGGATCAGAGAGGAAAACAACGAAGACGATCGAATCCTCCTCCTCCTCCTCGTCCTCCACGATATCCTCCTCTATCATTGCTACCGTATCCTCCTCTTCCTCTATCATTGCTACCGTATCCTCCTCTTCCTCTATCATTGCTACCGTATCCTCCTCTTCCTCTATCATTGCTACCGTATCCTCCCCTTCCTCTATCATTGCTACCGTATCCTCCTCTTCCTCTATCATTGCTACCGTATCCTCCTCTTCCTCTATCATTGCTACCGTATCCTCCTCTTCCTCTATCATTGCTACCGTATCCTCCTCTTCCCCTATCATTGCTACCGTTCCCGTCATACATGGGCGCCGACATGGGGGTACCCCCTGTAAAATTAGGGCTTTTCGAAAATTTGGGGAATGCCCCCTGTACAAAATGACATTTAGGTGAAATTTTTAGAAAAAAGCGAAGGCCCCCTGCAAAATTAACTATTTCTCGTTCGGATGCCCCCTGTAGAATCGAGCTCTAGGTACCCCGCCCATGTATGGTTCCCGTCCTCTGTCTTACGGAACCGTGCCCGGAATGTCCGTTCATGATGTACTCCCGGTACAGAGCAATTTATATGCCTTACCGGGTTTACTCCATGTACGGCTGGGTATGGCGTCGTGGATAAATTTGTATAGCATTTCACTTTTATACATGAGTATTGTGTATAAGCCCTCATACCCCTCATACCTTCTACCGTAGACATCTCTCATTCGTACTGTAGGACTTCGTAAACTTACCATAATTCTCACCCCTAATGCAGTACATTTCTCTCCACTGTAATGCCACTAATGAGCAATTAACAAGCAATTAATAAAAGGCGTCCATTTGGGTGAAAAAAGGTTCTTTTAATTTTATTTGGTTTGAGAGAATACGATATATGCACTGTTACACTAACTTTTGTCAACTTTTTGCGATTCTTCTACTTGTATTTAAGTTGAGAGAATATGATTTAGCCTAAACTCTCTAAAGCCAAATGAATATCTTTTATTTGAGGGCTCGGAGCCCTCAAAGAAGGCCTTCTAATGTATCCGCACTCCCTTGCGGTTTGATTTGACCTTTTTTTTTTCTTTGGCATTATGAGAAGCTTTATCAGTCAATGAAGTAGATGAAATAGAGACAATCGGAGGCAAAACTTTTGGCAAAAAACTGGTGGAGTCCTTTACGTCATATTTAACAGATATGAATTATTAGTGAAAATGAATGAATGAAATCATGATAAGAGTATTAGCGGGGGATGGCTTTGGAAAACTGGGAGTCGCAGCCTATACCCGGTGGTCCTTCTAAGAAATGATCGTGAGGGGGGGGTGTGATATGGTCGGTGGCCTTCTAATTGTAAATGATAGCAAGACACTAGAATGGTGAATATACTGTAACGTATCAACCATACTCACACGAAGTTTGTAGTACGATAAGACTATAAGATAGTTGATCTCGATAAAGTGTTTAAATGTAATGTAAGACTAAGAACGTGGATCAGAGAGGAAAACAACGAAGACGATCGAATCCTCCTCCTCCTCCTCGTCCTCCACGATATCCTCCTCTATCATTGCTACCGTATCCTCCTCTTCCTCTATCATTGGTACCGTATCCTCCTCTTCCTCTATCATTGCTACCGTATCCTCCTCTTCCTCTATCATTGCTACCGTATCCTCCTCTTCCTCTATCATTGCTACCGTATCCTCCTCTTCCCCTATCATTGCTACCTTTCCCGTCATACATGGGCGCCGACATGGGGGTACCCCCTGTAAAATTAGGGCTTTTCGAAAATTTGGGGAATGCCCCCTGTACAAAATGACATTTAGGTGAAATTTTTAGAAAAAAGCGAAGGCCCCCTGCAAAATTAACTATTTCTCGTTCGGATGCCCCCTGTAGAATCGAGCTCTAGGTACCCCGCCCATGTATGGTTCCCGTCCTCTGTCTTACGGAACCGTGCCCGGAATGCCCGTTCATGATGTACTCCCGGTACAGAGCAATTTATATGCCTTACCGGGTTTACTCCATGTACGGCTGGGTATGGCGTCGTGGATAAATTTGTATAGCATTTCACTTTTATACATGAGTATTGTGTATAAGCCCTCATACCCCTCATACCTTCTACCGTAGACATCTCTCATTCGTACTGTAGGACTTCGTAAACTTACCATAATTCTCACCCCTAATGCAGTACATTTCTCTCCACTGTAATGCCACTAATGAGCAATTAACAAGCAATTAATAAAAGGCGTCCATTTGGGTGAAAAGAGGTTCTTTTAATTTTATTTGGTTTGAGAGAATACGATATATGCACTGTTACACTAACTTTTGTCAACTTTTTGCGATTCTTCTACTTGTATTTAAGTTGAGAGAATATGATTTAGCCTAAACTCTCTAAAGCCAAATGAATATCTTTTATTTGAGGGCTCGGAGCCCTCAAAGAAGGCCTTCTAATGTATCCGCACTCCCTTGTGGTTTGATTTGACCTTTTTTTTTCTTTGGCATTATGAGAAGCTTTATCAGTCAATGAAGTAGATGAAATAGAGACAATCGGAGGCAAAACTTTTGGCAAAAAACTGGTGGAGTCCTTTACGTCACATTTAACAGATATGAATTATTAGTGAAAATGAATGAATCCTCCACGATATCCTCCTCTATCATTGCTGCCGTATCCTCCTCTTCCTCTATCATTGCTACCGTATCCTCCTCTTCCTCTATCATTGCTACCGTATCCTCCTCTTCCTCTATCATTGCTACCGTATCCTCCTCTTCCTCTATCATTGCTACCGTATCCTCCTCTTCCTCTATCATTGCTACCGTATCCTCCTCTTCCTCTATCATTGCTACCGTATCCTCCTAAATCGTCGTTTCCAAATTTTGAGTTCATTATAGTCAATTTTGCATAAATAGTGAATAAAAGAATATCAGGCAAATCATTTTGATTCGGATTTTAATATGCCATGCACATGCAATCAAAAAGAGTCAGAGAGTTAGCTAGAGGTCACGCCAAAGCATTTTTCATGGAATTGTTTATGACAGTGTAAATTTTGAATCAAACAACTTCATTCATATCAACAGACTATGGCAGAATGTTATCCAAATGGCAAGGTGAGAATGATTTATGCGATTCATTTATCATAAAAGATAAGTTTCAGGTTGATCTCGAAGTTTCTATTGACGACGTTCTAAAGTTCTTCTCTGATATTGCCCAATCACATTAATAGCATCAAATATGATCATCCTTAGAGATTTTTTATTAGTTTACCATTACATATTTCAGAGAATTTATAATAATATTATAACCATATTCACTTTCCTTTGCAATAATACGGGCCCATTTTGAACACTTGTTGATCAGTTTGTAATAATGATACTTAACAAGAAACTCATCCTCCTTCACAGTGCTTTAAATTATATTTTTTGTAAATTATATTTTATATTGTTGTAGTAGCTTCGAATCGTTTCGCAAAATTTGTGATTTTGATAGATATTAAAGAGATTTGTAAAGAGGTACATACTTCACTTCAAGATTTCAGCAGTGACCTGCGCAGTGACAGGTTTTGCATCAGTCCGTTTGTTTTCCTCTTGATCTTGTCATTAATTACCGCTTATGGTACTACAATAAGCGTGTAACATGTCCTGGTAAGATTCCTGTATTTTAATCAATTCATTTTTTTGACACTACAGTATTATCACCAACGGGGTGGTCAGAAAGATCAATTTTAAAGATAATTCCAACGTGTTGAAATGAACTTTGGTCTTTCTGGCAAGAAAATGACTCGAGACGGAATACTATAGAATACTATATTGTCCCTCCTTCTACTGCTGTATCCTTCCCGCTCAATTCGGTTCGAAATGCGACCAAAAAACTGTGATGAAAAGAATATCAGGCAAATCATTTTGATTCGGATTTTAATATGCCATGCACATGCAATCAAAAAGAGTCAGAGAGTTAGCTAGAGGTCACGACAAAGCATTATTCATGGAATTGTTTATGACAGAGTAAATTTTGATTATGATCCGTGAAAAAAATGGAAGTACAGCAGTTATCGACTTATTTATGCACAGACAGAGGATATAAAGCATAATGGTCTCACCTCTCATAAAGAATCAGATATATATGACTAAGGCTATCGATTCATCTATCGTAACCCTATCCATGGTATCATGCCAAGAGGCAAAGAAAGTGACCTTGATAATTGCTCATTAGTGACATTACAGTGGAGAGAAATGTACTGTATGAGGGGTGAGAATTATGGTAAGTTTACGAAGTACTACAGTACGAATGAAAGATGTCTACGGTAGAAGGTATGAGGGGTATGAGGGCTAATACACGATACTCATTAAAAATGTGAAATGCTATACTAATTTATCCACGACGCCATACCCAGCCGTACATGGAGTAAACCCGGCGAGCCATAAAAATTGCTCACTACCGGGAGTACCCCATGAACGGACATTCCGGGCTACGGTTCCGTAAGACAGAGGACGGGAAATGTAGTAAAACGATGGGGACATGGAATGAGTGATGAGTGACATGTGATCTTGCTACCACAGTGAATCATGATCCCATCCATACATTTTCATACCCTCACACTGTGAGGATTGACCCACTATATACGGATCATTATTAGGGTGGACCCACTATATAAAGCTCATTTTTTATGTGAAAGATTACAATTTAAGCAAAACATAACGAGTTTTCTAAATTGACACACTATATAAAAATAATTCGGTGAGGGCACCTTAAATGTATGATCCCATCGATCCAAGGGTAAATAACTCCATCGGAACACTCTATCGGAGCCTTCCTTCTGATGCCAGAGAATCTCACGAGGAAGAAATGGATCGTCAGTATATTATAGATTGATTCATTCGATAATCGATAAATGAGTATTTGACCATTGTTCTCTATCTTACCTCAACATCGAAAGTCTTTCTGATGAAATACTTCTCGACATTTCTTCCCGTGAAGGCTATGAGTTGCTTATCGGAAGGTTTAGTCAGAATGGCTGTGTCGAGGAACTGTTCATCGAGGAAGGGCACACGAACCTGAACAATTGTACTTTAGACTTGATCTTTGTACTTTGATCTTTGAACTGTGTACCTCAACGGAATGAGCCATGCATGCATGTGAAATGCAAAACTAATCTATCCACGATGCCATACCCAGCCGTACATGGAGTAAACCCGGTAAGGCATATAAATTGCTCTGTACCGGGAGTACCCCATGAACGGACATTCCGGGCTACGGTTCCGTAAGACAGAGGGCGGGAACTACGATATGCTACGGTGGGGATATTCTAGAAGTTCTAGGAGGAATAAATGAATGTTCTACCCTATTCCTATTATCGATACCTTACAAACAGACGTCTCCGTATCGAGGAATCCTTATGTAGATGAGCGTAGACTATTCTGGCAATTGAGACATAGAGACGAGACGATATTGAACCGATGAGAGAAGAAGGGTTGGAGTGAGAAGAAGAAGGGCCGGTGTGAGATGAAGAAGAGACAATAAATGAAAATGTTAGGGTTGATGTTGTCTTATATGCAGATTAGTAAGGCGCTCACGCGCTCGATGTTGACGTTTTAGAAAGATTGGAAGGAAAGATCTATAATATTGATTGCATTTTGCACACGGTTCGATATCTCCACATCTGAGTGCATGTGTACTCGGTTAGGGATAGGGTACAAGATGGAGTCTAATCAAGTGATCTACTGTCTGATATCGAATATTGATTGACACTGTATGCGCTGTGTGGAAAAATGCAATCGATATGGTACATCTTTCCTTCCAATCCTTCTAGAACGTCAACATCGAGCGCGTGAGCTCCTTACTATATAAGACCTAGATTACTGATTATCGTAAGATACAGTAACCTAAAAAAAAGGTTACAGTACTTTGAGCCACTTTAGTATTGGAAGACATTCTCGCAAGAATTGAAGCCATTCTAATCGATTCCACCTTTTAACCTTAACGATATTGATTACAGATACCATAACTCAAGATGCTGATCTAGGGGTTACTGTAACTACACCGTTCCTTGCGAAAATGATAAACAATTTTGTGGCCTAGCGATTAATTGATTCTTTTGTAACCGTAACTTTCACTGAAAACGGATATCACCAAGAAAAAGAAAGAGCAGGAGAAAGTGCAACTATAGGAGGAGACTGCGATCTCAACGGTCCATCCAGGCGAATATGATGAGGATAATACGGAAATTCCCACAGATAAGACTCAACCGCTAATCGACAAATCTGGCAAACACTGGTAACAAAAGTTGCTTGTGGTCTACTAGTAAATTTCACTGCTCATTTCAATCAAAGCCTAGAATAAATATTCAAGCTGGATCTAATTTGTAATACGGAACAATTGTAAACAATAACTAACGAAATTAGCGAAATAAACAAATTTTCAAACGAGAATATATTGAAACACAAAGTTTCTATCGCGAACTGAACAACAAAAAACCAGTACATTTAAAAATATGATGTGCATGTTCGTGCACGCCGTGATCTTTGGCAAGTTGCCAAAGCGAGTTTTCTGACCTTTCTGTTTACTATAAATAGTTTTTCAACTGAAATGCTCGATTCCGATACCGAACGCTTGATTTTGGATAATTTAAACGGGAAAGATAGTGCTTCCCGACCTCTGAATCGCGATTTCTACAAAGATCTGATCACGTCCTCGCCATCCGTTTCGTCTGCTAATTCTTGTAAGTTTTCTTTAATTGCTCTTTCTTTTTCTTTGTTTGTGTTTAATTTAGTCACCTTTGTTTGTTGACACGCTTTCTGTTGTTTCCTGTGACCGTATGCAAGAACAACGGAAAACCGTTTTCCGGGAAAATATAACGTCATTAGCGTAGGCGGAGGATTTTTGGAAAACGCCTCCGCCTACGCTAATGACGTCACATTTTCCCGGAAAACGGTTCTTGCATACGGCCACTGGTCTAAGCCGATTTATTCAGACGATCAAATTCCGGTTCAACCAAATGTGAACAGTCTACAGTGAAAAGGATTCTCCAGGAATGCCAGCCTCTCATTAAGAAAGCTGCTCTTAAGCTTGTGAGTCTACAGTGAAAAGGATTCTCCAGGAAAACCAGCCTCTCATTGAGAAAGCTGCTCTTAAGCTTGTGAGTCCTATATTTTAAAAACATTATCTTTGTTTTTTAATGCTTTTTGCGTCTTCAATCCGTCATACTTTCCTCTTGCTCTTGTCCGTCATACTTTCCTCTTGCTCTTGCCGAACTGTTCTTTCCTGTAAAATTGATCTAAATCATTGCAGTACTACAAGTCGCTCTGAATGCAGTGAACATTGTGGGACCACAATATAATCATCTCGTGAAGTTGTGTGTGGATGAAGCAGCTGTCATTCAAGCAGAGTAACAAAAAGGAACGATGCTAGACGAAGGGCCAATGCAACAGTTCTAGGCCGGCGTTAATTATTTGTAACCTCTGAGACTGGTCTGTATACATTGTATAAATATGTTTCATTCAATATATTGTTCTCTTGCTTGTCCTTCGAGTGGTTCGCACCCACAGATTTATTTCTTATTGTTTTTTTTCTAATTTTTAATATTCTTATCCTTGATTGATCTCTTAGGGTTACAAAGATATGGGAATCGCCCGTGACTCGTGGCATAGGCGCCGTGCTACCGGAGGCAAGGGCCCCATCCCCCAAAAGAAGAGGAAGTTCGAGCTTGGTGGTCCCAACGCTAACACCGCTTCGTGGACGTGGAGGAATCCTCAGGCACCGTGCCCTCCGTCTTGATACCGGAAACTTCTGATGAAGTGAAGGTATGCGTTTTGAATGTGCAGAAGATATTGTTCAGTATTAAGATTCTTCTATGCAGGATGCACCCGCAAGACCCGTATTGTAGACAACGCCTCCAAAAACGAGCTTGCCCGTACCAAGACCCTCGTCAAGAACTCCATCATCACTATTGACGCTGTGAGTGTAATTCGTTACCATTTCTTTTTCAACTATGCTCTTTCAGGTTCCTCAGTGGTATGAAGCTCATTACGCCGCTCCCCAAGAAGGGAACTAAGCTCACCGAGGAGGAGGAAGCCGTATTGCTAAGTCCAAGTATGTCTTGGTGCTTGTCTGTTTTAAAGATTTATTTTAACATTTTAAATCTCAACAACTGTTGTAGGTCTAAGCCTAAGAAGCACGCTCTCCGCCAGAAGATCGCTGAAGTTGAGCCTCATCTTCTTGATCAGTTCGCCGCCGGAAAGATCCTTGGTATATTATTCACATTATGTATTACACTTTCATCCAAAATAATGTAGTTTTTATTTCGTGAGGGAGATAAAATTCTACAAGATCGATATAATGAACGTCCTGTCATAAGATCTGATTGGTAGTTTCACGCGTAAATCAATCACGCTGAATATTCGTATAACATTATAGTCTTTGTGTTCAGCCTGCGTATCTTCCCGGCCGGGACAAGTTGGGCGTTGCGACGGATATATTCTTGAGGACAAGGAACTCGAGTTCTATCTCCGCACGATCCGTGCCAGATAGCAGAAATAAATCACTCATTTATTGTTGAGTTTCATCTAATGGAATGTGACAATAATTGTACTTTTTTCGTTGTTTTATATGCTTTTTGATTAGCGAGATAAAGCGATTGTTACATATTAAATATTGTTTCACACGGTAGGTGTTTTGCTCACCTGTAATACATATAGATTTATATTTTATCTATATGTACACTAGGGTGGCGAGAACCAGAGTATTTGTGATTATTGATTGATCCCGATGTACCACGAAGGAAACGGTGTATTGTGCGCAAATTGAAAGAAAAATAATGAATTTACAAATCGATGCAAATGTGCTTTTTAGACTAAATTCTAGAGAAGCACTGTTTCGGCTATAGGTTCTAGATAGTGAACCTCACCTCAAGATTTCAGCAATGACCATCCCTGCGCAGTGAAAGTACAGTTTTGCATCACTCCGTTTGTTTTCCTCTTGATCTTGTCATTAATTACCACGTGTGCCACAATATGCTTGTAACATGTCCTGATAAGATTCCTGTATTTTAGTCAATTCATTATTTTTTGACACTACAGTATTATCACCAACGGGGAGGTCAGAAAGATCAATTTTAAAGATAATTCCAACGTATTGAAATGAACTTTGGTCTTTCTGACAAGAAAATGACTCGAGACGGAATGCTATAGAATACTATATCACGGATCTCCTGTAAAAGTGTATGAAAATAAGAACCTTTTTGCACAGAAAAAATAATTTTCCTCCTTTTTTTGATAGTTGTTAGACTGGCGTAACTGAGTGCGAAAACCATATTTTTAAATTTCGGTTTTCGAAATTTGCATATCTATGCAATTTTTTACTGTCAACTTAAATTGAATGTAACTCGCTTCGTTTTTGAGCAACAGTGTAAAAAAATTTTTTCAATCTGTTGCTAATGACCTCGTCTATAAATAACTCAACTAAGGATATGGCCGGAAATGCTGTTTTCCATGTGTTATTGCAAGAAAACTGTTTTTTAGCACACAAAATGCGATGTTTCTCGAAAAATTTTTCTAAAGGATAAGAGTTTTATTGCAGATTCGGATTCCCCGTCCACCAATTGGGGTATCCTGATGTATCTTTTAACCCAACTCTGTCCCCCCAATAGTGCTACTGTATATCGTCCTGGACTTAGCGCAATTTTTTCTCAAACCACCTTTTTGGCTGTAAATCAGATCAAACTTATGCTAATGTACTTATTAGCGTATTTAAACTCTGTAACTTGACCAACCTAACAAAATTGTCTTAGTGGTTCGAATTCTCAACAACCATCATTTTTGAGATATGAATCGAAAACTGATTTTATTAACAATTCTTTGATTCTTTCGTGAAAGATCTTTTTTTATTCTTCAATGTGACTTTCACTGTTCCCATTTATCGTTTATTGATATTAGTTTATTCATCGTTAAGGTCGAAGAAACTGTTTGAATCAAGAATATCCATGGAACCTTTGAAAAACTCTGAGAAATCACTGTAGATCATATCATAGACGGCATCCGAAGTTATCACTCTCTCATCCTCGGCCATATCCACAATCCAATCGATGGTTTAAAATGAATTTAAAAAGAAAACATCATAATTCTTCTAAAATAACGAAAAAGCTCGTGTGTTTAAGTTGCATCAAGTCAGAAAAGCGAACAATCGTTAATAAAATCAGTTTTCGATTCATATCTCAAAAATGATGGTTGTTGAGAATTCGAACCACTAAGACAATTTTGTTAGGTTGGTCGAGTTACAGGGTTTAAATACGCTAATAAGTACATTAGCATAAGTTTGAGCTGATTTGCATCCAAAAATGTGATTTGAGAGAAAATTGATCTAAGTCCAGGACGATATACAGTAGTACTATTGGGGGGACAGAGTTGGGTTAAAAGATATATCAGGATACCCCAATTGGAGGACGGGGAATCCGAATCTGCAATAAAACTCTTATCCTTTAGAGAAAATTTTCGAGAAACATCGCATTTTGTGTGCTAAAAAACAGTTTTCTAACAAATGAAAAACAGCATTTCCTTCCATATCCTTATTGTTAGTTGAGTTATTTGTAGACGAGGTCATTAGCAAAAGATTGAAAAAAAATTACACTGTTGCTCAAAAACGAAGCGAGTTACATTGAATTTAAATTGACAGTAAAAAAATTGCATAGAAATGCAAATTTCGAAAACAGAAATTTAAAAATGTGGTTTTCGCACTCAGTCAATTATCAATAAAAAGGAGGAAAATTATTTTTTTCTGTGCAATGGCTTCATACACTTTTACAGGAGATCCGTGATATCATCCCTCCTTCTACTGCTGTATCTTTCCCGCTCAATTCGGTTCGAAATGCGACCAAAAAAAACTGTGATGAAAAGAATATCAGGCAAATCATTTTGATTCGGATTTTAATATGCCATGCACATGCAATCAAAAAGAGTCAGAGAGTTAGCTAGAGGTCACGACAAAGCATTATTCATGGAATTGTTTATGACAGTGTAAATTTTGATTATTATGATCCGTGAAAAAAATGGAAGTACAGCAGTTATCGACTTATTTATGCACAGACAGAGGATATAAAGCATAATGGTCTCACCTCTCATAAAGAATCAGATATATATGACTAAGGCTATCGATTCATCTATCGTAACCCTATCCATGGTATCATGCCAAGAGGCAAAGAAAGTGACCTTGATAATTGCTCATTAGTGACATTACAGTGGAGAGAAATGTACTGTATGAGGGGTGAGAATTATGGTAAGTTTACGAAGTACTACAGTACGAATGAAAGATGTCTACGGTAGAAGGTATGAGGGGTATGAGGGCTAATACACGATACTCATTAAAAATGTGAAATGCTATACTAATTTATCCACGACGCCATACCCAGCCGTACATGGAGTAAACCCGGTGAGCCATATAAATTGCTCACTACCGGGAGTACCCCATGAACGGACATTCCGGGCTACGGTTCCGTAAGACATAGGACGGGAACTGCGATACGCGGGGATATTCTAGTAGTTCTAGGAGGAATACATGAGTGTTCTACCCTATTCCTATTATCGATACCTTACAAACAGACGTCTCCGTATCGAGGAATCCTCATGTAGATGTGTGTAGACTATTCCGACAATTGAGACATCGAGATGAGACTATATTGAGCCGGTGAGAGAAGAAGGGCTGGAGAGAGAAGAAGAACGGCCGGTGTGAGATGAAGAAGAGACAATAAATGAAAATGGTAGGGTTGATGTTGTCGTATATGCAGATTAGTAAGGAGTTAAGGATAGGGTACAAGATGGAGTCTAATCAAGTGATCCCTTCTTCTTCTCTCTCCGGCCCTTCTTATTCTCTTTCCGACCCTTCTTCTTCTCTCACCGGCTCAATATCGTCTAGTCTCTATGTCTATGTAACATCAGAAAGGCTTTCGAGGTTGAGGTAAGATAGAGAACAATGGTCAAATACTCATTTATCGATTATCGAATGAATCAATCAATAATATACTGACGATCCATTTCTTCCTCGTGAGATTCTCTGGCATCAGAAGGAAGACTCCGATGGAGTTATTTACTCTTGGATCGATGGACTCATGAATCACTGTGCTAGGGGGTCACTCATCACTCATTCCATGTCCAAATCGTTAGATTACAGTTCCCGTCCTCTGTCTTCCGGAACCGTAGCCCGGAATGTCCGTTCATGATGTACTCCCGGTACAGAGCAATTTATATGCCTTACCGGGTTTACTCCATGTACGGCTGGGTATGGCGTCGTGGATAAATTAGTATAGCATTTCACATTTTTAATGAGTATCGTGTATTAGCCCTCATACCCCTCATACCTTCTACCGTAGACATCTTTCATTCGTACTGTAGTACTTCGTAAACTTACCATAATTCTCACCCCTAATGCAGTACATTTCTCTCCACTGTAATGCCACTAATGAGCAATTAACAAGCAATTAATAAAAGGCGTCCATTTGGGTGAAAAAAGGTTCTTTTACTTTTATTTGGTTTGAGAGAATACGATATATGCACTGTTACACTAACTTTTGTCAACTTTTTGCGATTCTTCTACTTGTATTTAAGTTGAGAGAATATGATTTAGCCTAAACTCTCTAAAGCCAAATGAATATCTTTTATTTGAGGGCTCGGAGCCCTCAAAGAAGGCCTTCTAATGTATCCGCACTCCCTTGTGGTTTGATTTGACCTTTTTTTTCTTTGGCATTATGAGAAGCTTTATCAGTCAATGAAGTAGATGAAATAGAGACAATCGGAGGCAAAACTTTTGGCAAAAAACTGGTGGAGTCCTTTACGTCACATTTAACAGATATGAATTATTAGTGAAAATGAATGAATGAAATCATGATAAGAGTATTAGCGGGGGATGGCTTTGGAAAACTGGGAGTCGCAGCCTATACCCGGTGGTCCTTCTAAGAAATGATCGTGAGGGGGGGGGTGTGATATGATCGGTGGCCTTCTAATTGTAAATGATAGCAAGACACTAAAATGGTGAATATACTGTAACGTATCAACCATACTCACACGAAGTTTGTAGTACGATAAGACTATAAGATAGTTGATCTCGATAAAGTGTTTAAATGTAATGTAAGACTAAGAACGTGGATCAGAGAGGAAAACAAAGAAGACGATCGAATCCTCCTCCTCCTCCTCGTCCTCCACGATATCCTCCTCTATCATTGCTACCGTATCCTCCTCTTCCTCTATCATTGCTACCGTATCCTCCTCTTCCTCTATCATTGCTACCGTATCCTCCTCTTCCTCTATCATTGCTACCGTATCCTCCTCTTCCTCTATCATTGCTACCGTATCCTCCTCTTCCTCTATCATTGCTACCGTATCCTCCTCTTCCTCTATCATTGCTACCGTATCCTCCTCTTCCTCTATCATTGCTACCGTATCCTCCTCTTCCTCTATCATTGCTACCGTATCCTCCTCTTCCTCTATCATTGCTACCGTATCCTCCTCTTCCTCTATCATTGCTACCGTATCCTCCTCTTCCTCTATCATTGCTACCGTATCCTCCTCTTCCTCTATCATTGCTACCGTATCCTCCTCTTCCCCTATCATTGCTACCGTTCCCGTCATACATGGGCGCCGACATGGGGGTACCCCCTGTAAAATTAGGGCTTTTCGAAAATTTGGGGAATGCCCCCTGTACAAAATGACATTTAGGTGAAATTTTTAGAAAAAAAGCGAAGGCCCCCTGCAAAATTAACTATTTCTCGTTCGGATGCCCCCTGTAGAATCGAGCTCTAGGTACCCCGCCCATGTATGGTTCCCGTCCTCTGTCTTACGGAACCGTGCCCGGAATGTCCGTTCATGATGTACTCCCGGTACAGAGCAATTTATATGCCTTACCGGGTTTACTCCATGTACGGCTGGGTATGGCGTCGTGGATAAATTTGTATAGCATTTCACTTTTATACATGAGTATTGTGTATAAGCCCTCATACCCCTCATACCTTCTACCGTAGACATCTCTCATTCGTACTGTAGTACTTCGTAAACTTACCATAATTCTCACCCCTAATGCAGTACATTTCTCTCCACTGTAATGCCACTAATGAGCAATTAACAAGCAATTAATAAAAGGCGTCCATTTGGGTGAAAAAAGGTTCTTTTACTTTTATTTGGTTTGAGAGAATACGATATATGCACTGTTACACTAACTTTTGTCAACTTTTTGCGATTCTTCTACTTGTATTTAAGTTGAGAGAATATGATTTAGCCTAAACTCTCTAAAGCCAAATGAATATCTTTTATTTGAGGGCTCGGAGCCCTCAAAGAAGGCCTTCTAATGTATCCGCACTCCCTTGTGGTTTGATTTGACCTTTTTTTTCTTTGGCATTATGAGAAGCTTTATCAGTCAATGAAGTAGATGAAATAGAGACAATCGGAGGCAAAACTTTTGGCAAAAAACTGGTGGAGTCCTTTACGTCACATTTAACAGATATGAATTATTAGTGAAAATGAATGAATGAAATCATGATAAGAGTATTAGCGGGGGATGGCTTTGGAAAACTGGGAGTCGCAGCCTATACCCGGTGGTCCTTCTAAGAAATGATCGTGAGGGGGGGGGTGTGATATGATCGGTGGCCTTCTAATTGTAAATGATAGCAAGACACTAAAATGGTGAATATACTGTAACGTATCAACCATACTCACACGAAGTTTGTAGTACGATAAGACTATAAGATAGTTGATCTCGATAAAGTGTTTAAATGTAATGTAAGACTAAGAACGTGGATCAGAGAGGAAAACAACGAAGACGATCGAATCCTCCTCCTCCTCCTCGTCCTCCACGATATCCTCCTCTATCATTGCTACCGTATCCTCCTCTTCCTCTATCATTGCTACCGTATCCTCCTCTTCCTCTATCATTGCTACCGTATCCTCCTCTTCCTCTATCATTGCTACCGTATCCTCCTCTTCCTCTATCATTGCTACCGTATCCTCCTCTTCCTCTATCATTGCTACCGTATCCTCCTCTTCCTCTATCATTGCTACCGTATCCTCCTCTTCCTCTATCATTGCTACCGTATCCTCCTCTTCCTCTATCATTGCTACCGTATCCTCCTCTTCCTCTATCATTGCTACCGTATCCTCCTCTTCCTCTATCATTGCTACCGTATCCTCCTCTTCCTCTATCATTGCTACCGTATCCTCCTCTTCCCCTATCATTGCTACCGTTCCCGTCATACATGGGCGCCGACATGGGGGTACCCCTGTAAAATTAGGGCTTTTCGAAAATTTGGGGAATGCCCCCTGTACAAAATGACATTTAGGTGAAATTTTTAGAAAAAAAGCGAAGGCCCCCTGCAAAATTAACTATTTCTCGTTCGGATGCCCCCTGTAGAATCGAGCTCTAGGTACCCCGCCCATGTATGGTTCCCGTCCTCTGTCTTACGGAACCGTGCCCGGAATGTCCGTTCATGATGTACTCCCGGTACAGAGCAATTTATATGCCTTACCTGGTTTACTCCATGTACGGCTGGGTATGGCGTCGTGGATAAATTTGTATAGCATTTCACTTTTATACATGAGTATTGTGTATAAGCCCTCATACCCCTCATACCTTCTACCGTAGACATCTCTCATTCGTACTGTAGGACTTCGTAAACTTACCATAATTCTCACCCCTAATGCAGTACATTTCTCTCCACTGTAATGCCACTAATGAGCAATTAACAAGCAATTAATAAAAGGCGTCCATTTGGGTGAAAAAAGGTTCTTTTAATTTTATTTGGTTTGAGAGAATACGATATATGCACTGTTACACTAACTTTTGTCAACTTTTTGCGATTCTTCTACTTGTATTTAAGTTGAGAGAATATGATTTAGCCTAAACTCTCTAAAGCCAAATGAATATCTTTTATTTGAGGGCTCGGAGCCCTCAAAGAAGGCCTTCTAATGTATCCGCACTCCCTTGTGGTTTGATTTGACCTTTTTTTTCTTTGGCATTATGAGAAGCTTTATCAGTCAATGAAGTAGATGAAATAGAGACAATCGGAGGCAAAACTTTTGGCAAAAAACTGGTGGAGTCCTTTACGTCACATTTAACAGATATGAATTATTAGTGAAAATGAATGAATGAAATCATGATAAGAGTATTAGCGGGGGATGGCTTTGGAAAACTGGGAGTCGCAGCCTATATCCGGTGGTCCTTCTAAGAAATGATCGTGAGGGGGGGGGGGGTGTGATATGGTCGGTGGCCTTCTAATTGTAAATGATAGCAAGACACTAAAATGGTGAATATACTGTAACGTCTCAACCATACTCACACGAAGTTTGTAGTACGATAAGACTAAGAATGTGGATCAGAGAGGAAAACAACGAAGACGATCGAATCCTCCTCCTCCTCCTCGTCCTCCACGATATCCTCCTCTATCATTGCTACCGTATCCTCCTCTTCCTCTATCATTGCTACCGTATCCTCCTCTTCCTCTATCATTGCTACCGTATCCTCCTCTTCCTCTATCATTGCTACCGTATCCTCCTCTTCCTCTATCATTGCTACCGTATCCTCCTCTTCCTCTATCATTGCTACCGTATCCTCCTCTTCCTCTATCATTGCTACCGTATCCTCCTCTTCCTCTATCATTGCTACCGTATCCTCCTCTTCCCCTATCATTGCTACCGTTCCCGTCATACATGGGCGCCGACATGGGGGTACCCCCTGTAAAATTAGGGCTTTTCGAAAATTTGGGGAATGCCCCCTGTACAAAATGACATTTAGGTGAAATTTTTAGAAAAAAGCGAAGGCCCCCTGCAAAATTAACTATTTCTCGTTCGGATGCCCCCTGTAGAATCGAGCTCTAGGTACCCCGCCCATGTATGGTTCCCGTCCTCTGTCTTACGGAACCGTGCCCGGAATGTCCGTTCATGATGTACTCCCGGTACAGAGCAATTTATATGCCTTACCGGGTTTACTCCATGTACGGCTGGGTATGGCGTCGTGGATAAATTTGTATAGCATTTCACTTTTATACATGAGTATTGTGTATAAGCCCTCATACCCCTCATACCACAGTATTCTGGTCCAAGCCATTTTTCTTCCAAAGCAAGACAAAGGAGAGACCATTGTATTCGAGAGAGTTTGTATGTTGAGCGGTCGTTCTTGCTTTGAAAGTCATGAGAACGCTGTGATACCTTCTACCGTAGACATCTCTCATTCGTACTGTAGGACTTCGTAAACTTACCATAATTCTCACCCCTAATGCAGTACATTTCTCTCCACTGTAATGCCACTAATGAGCAATTAACAAGCAATTAATAAAAGGCGTCCATTTGGGTGAAATAAGGTTCTTTTAATTTTATTTGGTTTGAGAGAATACGATATATGCACTGTTACACTAACTTTTGTCAACTTTTTGCGATTCTTCTACTTGTATTTAAGTTGAGAGAATATGATTTAGCCTAAACTCTCTAAAGCCAAATGAATATCTTTTATTTGAGGGCTCGGAGCCCTCAAAGAAGGCCTTCTAATGTATCCGCACTCCCTTGTGGTTTGATTTGACCTTTTTTTTCTTTGGCATTATGAGAAGCTTTATCAGTCAATGAAGTAGATGAAATAGAGACAATCGGAGGCAAAACTTTTGGCAAAAAACTGGTGGAGTCCTTTACGTCACATTTAACAGATATGAATTATTAGTGAAAATGAATGAATGAAATCATGATAAGAGTATTAGCGGGGGATGGCTTTGGAAAACTGGGAGTCGCAGCCTATACCCGGTGGTCCTTCTAAGAAATGATCGTGAGGGGGGGGGTGTGATATGATCGGTGGCCTTCTAATTGTAAATGATAGCAAGACACTAAAATGGTGAATATACTGTAACGTATCAACCATACTCACACGAAGTTTGTAGTACGATAAGACTATAAGATAGTTGATCTCGATAAAGTGTTTAAATGTAATGTAAGACTAAGAACGTGGATCAGAGAGGAAAACAACGAAGACGATCGAATCCTCCTCCTCCTCCTCGTCCTCCACGATATCCTCCTCTATCATTGCTACCGTATCCTCCTCTTCCTCTATCATTGCTACCGTATCCTCCTCTTCCTCTATCATTGCTACCGTATCCTCCTCTTCCTCTATCATTGCTACCGTATCCTCCTCTTCCTCTATCATTGCTACCGTATCCTCCTCTTCCTCTATCATTGCTACCGTATCCTCCTCTTCCTCTATCATTGCTACCGTATCCTCCTCTTCCTCTATCATTGCTACCGTATCCTCCTCTTCCTCTATCATTGCTACCGTATCCTCCTCTTCCTCTATCATTGCTACCGTATCCTCCTCTTCCTCTATCATTGCTACCGTATCCTCCTCTTCCTCTATCATTGCTACCGTATCCTCCTCTTCCCCTATCATTGCTACCGTTCCCGTCATACATGGGCGCCGACATGGGGGTACCCCTGTAAAATTAGGGCTTTTCGAAAATTTGGGGAATGCCCCCTGTACAAAATGACATTTAGGTGAAATTTTTAGAAAAAAAGCGAAGGCCCCCTGCAAAATTAACTATTTCTCGTTCGGATGCCCCCTGTAGAATCGAGCTCTAGGTACCCCGCCCATGTATGGTTCCCGTCCTCTGTCTTACGGAACCGTGCCCGGAATGTCCGTTCATGATGTACTCCCGGTACAGAGCAATTTATATGCCTTACCTGGTTTACTCCATGTACGGCTGGGTATGGCGTCGTGGATAAATTTGTATAGCATTTCACTTTTATACATGAGTATTGTGTATAAGCCCTCATACCCCTCATACCTTCTACCGTAGACATCTCTCATTCGTACTGTAGGACTTCGTAAACTTACCATAATTCTCACCCCTAATGCAGTACATTTCTCTCCACTGTAATGCCACTAATGAGCAATTAACAAGCAATTAATAAAAGGCGTCCATTTGGGTGAAAAAAGGTTCTTTTAATTTTATTTGGTTTGAGAGAATACGATATATGCACTGTTACACTAACTTTTGTCAACTTTTTGCGATTCTTCTACTTGTATTTAAGTTGAGAGAATATGATTTAGCCTAAACTCTCTAAAGCCAAATGAATATCTTTTATTTGAGGGCTCGGAGCCCTCAAAGAAGGCCTTCTAATGTATCCGCACTCCCTTGTGGTTTGATTTGACCTTTTTTTTCTTTGGCATTATGAGAAGCTTTATCAGTCAATGAAGTAGATGAAATAGAGACAATCGGAGGCAAAACTTTTGGCAAAAAACTGGTGGAGTCCTTTACGTCACATTTAACAGATATGAATTATTAGTGAAAATGAATGAATGAAATCATGATAAGAGTATTAGCGGGGGATGGCTTTGGAAAACTGGGAGTCGCAGCCTATATCCGGTGGTCCTTCTAAGAAATGATCGTGAGGGGGGGGGGGGTGTGATATGGTCGGTGGCCTTCTAATTGTAAATGATAGCAAGACACTAAAATGGTGAATATACTGTAACGTCTCAACCATACTCACACGAAGTTTGTAGTACGATAAGACTAAGAATGTGGATCAGAGAGGAAAACAACGAAGACGATCGAATCCTCCTCCTCCTCCTCGTCCTCCACGATATCCTCCTCTATCATTGCTACCGTATCCTCCTCTTCCTCTATCATTGCTACCGTATCCTCCTCTTCCTCTATCATTGCTACCGTATCCTCCTCTTCCTCTATCATTGCTACCGTATCCTCCTCTTCCTCTATCATTGCTACCGTATCCTCCTCTTCCTCTATCATTGCTACCGTATCCTCCTCTTCCTCTATCATTGCTACCGTATCCTCCTCTTCCTCTATCATTGCTACCGTATCCTCCTCTTCCCCTATCATTGCTACCGTTCCCGTCATACATGGGCGCCGACATGGGGGTACCCCCTGTAAAATTAGGGCTTTTCGAAAATTTGGGGAATGCCCCCTGTACAAAATGACATTTAGGTGAAATTTTTAGAAAAAAGCGAAGGCCCCCTGCAAAATTAACTATTTCTCGTTCGGATGCCCCCTGTAGAATCGAGCTCTAGGTACCCCGCCCATGTATGGTTCCCGTCCTCTGTCTTACGGAACCGTGCCCGGAATGTCCGTTCATGATGTACTCCCGGTACAGAGCAATTTATATGCCTTACCGGGTTTACTCCATGTACGGCTGGGTATGGCGTCGTGGATAAATTTGTATAGCATTTCACTTTTATACATGAGTATTGTGTATAAGCCCTCATACCCCTCATACCACAGTATTCTGGTCCAAGCCATTTTTCTTCCAAAGCAAGACAAAGGAGAGACCATTGTATTCGAGAGAGTTTGTATGTTGAGCGGTCGTTCTTGCTTTGAAAGTCATGAGAACGCTGTGATACCTTCTACCGTAGACATCTCTCATTCGTACTGTAGGACTTCGTAAACTTACCATAATTCTCACCCCTAATGCAGTACATTTCTCTCCACTGTAATGCCACTAATGAGCAATTAACAAGCAATTAATAAAAGGCGTCCATTTGGGTGAAATAAGGTTCTTTTAATTTTATTTGGTTTGAGAGAATACGATATATGCACTGTTACACTAACTTTTGTCAACTTTTTGCGATTCTTCTACTTGTATTTAAGTTGAGAGAATATGATTTAGCCTAAACTCTCTAAAGCCAAATGAATATCTTTTATTTGAGGGCTCGGAGCCCTCAAAGAAGGCCTTCTAATGTATCCGCACTCCCTTGCGGTTTGATTTGACCTTTTTTTTTTCTTTGGCATTATGAGAAGCTTTATCAGTCAATGAAGTAGATGAAATAGAGACAATCGGAGGCAAAACTTTTGGCAAAAAACTGGTGGAGTCCTTTACGTCATATTTAACAGATATGAATTATTAGTGAAAATGAATGAATGAAATCATGATAAGAGTATTAGCGGGGGATGGCTTTGGAAAACTGGGAGTCGCAGCCTATACCCGGTGGTCCTTCTAAGAAATGATCGTGAGGGGGGGGTGTGATATGGTCGGTGGCCTTCTAATTGTAAATGATAGCAAGACACTAGAATGGTGAATATACTGTAACGTATCAACCATACTCACACGAAGTTTGTAGTACGATAAGACTATAAGATAGTTGATCTCGATAAAGTGTTTAAATGTAATGTAAGACTAAGAACGTGGATCAGAGAGGAAAACAACGAAGACGATCGAATCCTCCTCCTCCTCCTCGTCCTCCACGATATCCTCCTCTATCATTGCTACCGTATCCTCCTCTTCCTCTATCATTGCTACCGTATCCTCCTCTTCCTCTATCATTGCTACCGTATCCTCCTCTTCCTCTATCATTGCTACCGTATCCTCCTCTTCCTCTATCATTGCTACCGTATCCTCCTCTTCCTCTATCATTGCTACCGTATCCTCCTCTTCCTCTATCATTGCTACCGTATCCTCCTCTTCCTCTATCATTGCTACCGTATCCTCCTCTTCCCCTATCATTGCTACCGTTCCCGTCATACATGGGCGCCGACATGGGGGTACCCCCTGTAAAATTAGGGCTTTTCGAAAATTTGGGGAATGCCCCCTGTACAAAATGACATTTAGGTGAAATTTTTAGAAAAAAGCGAAGGCCCCCTGCAAAATTAACTATTTCTCGTTCGGATGCCCCCTGTAGAATCGAGCTCTAGGTACCCCGCCCATGTATGGTTCCCGTCCTCTGTCTTACGGAACCGTGCCCGGAATGTCCGTTCATGATGTACTCCCGGTACAGAGCAATTTATATGCCTTACCGGGTTTACTCCATGTACGGCTGGGTATGGCGTCGTGGATAAATTTGTATAGCATTTCACTTTTATACATGAGTATTGTGTATAAGCCCTCATACCCCTCATACCTTCTACCGTAGACATCTCTCATTCGTACTGTAGGACTTCGTAAACTTACCATAATTCTCACCCCTAATGCAGTACATTTCTCTCCACTGTAATGCCACTAATGAGCAATTAACAAGCAATTAATAAAAGGCGTCCATTTGGGTGAAAAAAGGTTCTTTTAATTTTATTTGGTTTGAGAGAATACGATATATGCACTGTTACACTAACTTTTGTCAACTTTTTGCGATTCTTCTACTTGTATTTAAGTTGAGAGAATATGATTTAGCCTAAACTCTCTAAAGCCAAATGAATATCTTTTATTTGAGGGCTCGGAGCCCTCAAAGAAGGCCTTCTAATGTATCCGCACTCCCTTGCGGTTTGATTTGACCTTTTTTTTTTCTTTGGCATTATGAGAAGCTTTATCAGTCAATGAAGTAGATGAAATAGAGACAATCGGAGGCAAAACTTTTGGCAAAAAACTGGTGGAGTCCTTTACGTCATATTTAACAGATATGAATTATTAGTGAAAATGAATGAATGAAATCATGATAAGAGTATTAGCGGGGGATGGCTTTGGAAAACTGGGAGTCGCAGCCTATACCCGGTGGTCCTTCTAAGAAATGATCGTGAGGGGGGGGGTGTGATATGGTCGGTGGCCTTCTAATTGTAAATGATAGCAAGACACTAGAATGGTGAATATACTGTAACGTATCAACCATACTCACACGAAGTTTGTAGTACGATAAGACTATAAGATAGTTGATCTCGATAAAGTGTTTAAATGTAATGTAAGACTAAGAACGTGGATCAGAGAGGAAAACAACGAAGACGATCGAATCCTCCTCCTCCTCCTCGTCCTCCACGATATCCTCCTCTATCATTGCTACCGTATCCTCCTCTTCCTCTATCATTGCTACCGTATCCTCCTCTTCCTCTATCATTGCTACCGTATCCTCCTCTTCCTCTATCATTGCTACCGTATCCTCCCCTTCCTCTATCATTGCTACCGTATCCTCCTCTTCCTCTATCATTGCTACCGTATCCTCCTCTTCCTCTATCATTGCTACCGTATCCTCCTCTTCCTCTATCATTGCTACCGTATCCTCCTCTTCCCCTATCATTGCTACCGTTCCCGTCATACATGGGCGCCGACATGGGGGTACCCCCTGTAAAATTAGGGCTTTTCGAAAATTTGGGGAATGCCCCCTGTACAAAATGACATTTAGGTGAAATTTTTAGAAAAAAGCGAAGGCCCCCTGCAAAATTAACTATTTCTCGTTCGGATGCCCCCTGTAGAATCGAGCTCTAGGTACCCCGCCCATGTATGGTTCCCGTCCTCTGTCTTACGGAACCGTGCCCGGAATGTCCGTTCATGATGTACTCCCGGTACAGAGCAATTTATATGCCTTACCGGGTTTACTCCATGTACGGCTGGGTATGGCGTCGTGGATAAATTTGTATAGCATTTCACTTTTATACATGAGTATTGTGTATAAGCCCTCATACCCCTCATACCTTCTACCGTAGACATCTCTCATTCGTACTGTAGGACTTCGTAAACTTACCATAATTCTCACCCCTAATGCAGTACATTTCTCTCCACTGTAATGCCACTAATGAGCAATTAACAAGCAATTAATAAAAGGCGTCCATTTGGGTGAAAAAAGGTTCTTTTAATTTTATTTGGTTTGAGAGAATACGATATATGCACTGTTACACTAACTTTTGTCAACTTTTTGCGATTCTTCTACTTGTATTTAAGTTGAGAGAATATGATTTAGCCTAAACTCTCTAAAGCCAAATGAATATCTTTTATTTGAGGGCTCGGAGCCCTCAAAGAAGGCCTTCTAATGTATCCGCACTCTCTTGTGGTTTGATTTGACCTTTTTTTTTCTTTGGCATTATGAGAAGCTTTATCAGTCAATGAAGTAGATGAAATAGAGACAATCGGAGGCAAAACTTTTGGCAAAAAACTGGTGGAGTCCTTTACGTCACATTTAACAGATATGAATTATTAGTGAAAATGAATGAATGAAATCATGATAAGAGTATTAGCGGGGGATGGCTTTGGAAAACTGGGAGTCGCAGCCTATACCCGGTGGTCCTTCTAAGAAATGATCGTGAGGGGGGGGGGGGTGTGATATGGTCGGTGGCCTTCTAATTGTAAATGATAGCAAGACACTAAAATGGTGAATATACTGTAACGTATCAACCATACTCACACCAAGTTTGTAGTACGATAAGACTATAAGATAGTTGATCTCGATAAAGTGTTTAAATGTAATGTAAGACTAAGAACGTGGATCAGAGAGGAAAACAACGAAGACGATCGAATCCTCCTCCTCCTCCTCGTCCTCCACGATATCCTCCTCTATCATTGCTACCGTATCCTCCTCTTCCTCTATCATTGGTACCGTATCCTCCTCTTCCTCTATCATTGCTACCGTATCCTCCTCTTCCTCTATCATTGCTACCGTATCCTCCTCTTCCTCTATCATTGCTACCGTATCCTCCTCTTCCCCTATCATTGCTACCTTTCCCGTCATACATGGGCGCCGACATGGGGGTACCCCCTGTAAAATTAGGGCTTTTCGAAAATTTGGGGAATGCCCCCTGTACAAAATGACATTTAGGTGAAATTTTTAGAAAAAAGCGAAGGCCCCCTGCAAAATTAACTATTTCTCGTTCGGATGCCCCCTGTAGAATCGAGCTCTAGGTACCCCGCCCATGTATGGTTCCCGTCCTCTGTCTCACGGAACCGTGCCCGGAATGTCCGTTCATGATGTACTCCATGTACAGAGCAATTTATATGCCTTACCGGGTTTACTCCATGTACGGCTGGGTATGGCGTCGTGGATAAATTTGTATAGCATTTCACTTTTATACATGAGTATTGTGTATAAGCCCTCATACCCCTCATACCTTCTACCGTAGACATCTCTCATTCGTACTGTAGGACTTCGTAAACTTACCATAATTCTCACCCCTAATGCAGTACATTTCTCTCCACTGTAATGCCACTAATGAGCAATTAACAAGCAATTAATAAAAGGCGTCCATTTGGGTGAAAAAAGGTTCTTTTAATTTTATTTGGTTTGAGAGAATACGATATATGCACTGTTACACTAACTTTTGTCAACTTTTTGCGATTCTTCTACTTGTATTTAAGTTGAGAGAATATGATTTAGCCTAAACTCTCTAAAGCCAAATGAATATCTTTTATTTGAGGGCTCGGAGCCCTCAAAGAAGGCCTTCTAATGTATCCGCACTCCCTTGTGGTTTGATTTGACCTTTTTTTTTCTTTGGCATTATGAGAAGCTTTATCAGTCAATGAAGTAGATGAAATAGAGACAATCGGAGGCAAAACTTTTGGCAAAAAACTGGTGGAGTCCTTTACGTCACATTTAACAGATATGAATTATTAGTGAAAATGAATGAATGAAATCATGATAAGAGTATTAGCGGGGGATGGCTTTGGAAAACTGGGAGTCGCAGCCTATACCCGGTGGTCCTTCTAAGAAATGATCGTGAGGGGGGGGTGTGATATGATCGGTGGCCTTCTAATTGTAAATGATAGCAAGACACTAAAATGGTGAATATACTGTAACGTATCAACCATACTCACACGAAGTTTGTAGTACGATAAGACTAAGAATGTGGATCAGAGAGGAAAACAACGAAGACGATCGAATCCTCCTCCTCCTCCTCGTCCTCCACGATATCCTCCTCTATCATTGCTACCGTATCCTCCTCTTCCTCTATCATTGCTACCGTATCCTCCTCTTCCTCTATCATGGCTACCGTATCCTCCTCTTCCTCTATCATTGCTACCGTATCCTCCTCTTCCTCTATCATTGCTACCGTATCCTCCTCTTCCTCTATCATTTCTACCGTATCCTCCTCTTCCTCTATCATTGCTACCGTATCCTCCTCTTCCTCTATCATTGCTACCGTATCCTCCTCTTCCTCTATCATTGCTACCGTATCCTCCTCTTCCTCTATCATTGCTACCGTATCCTCCTCTTCCTCTATCATTGCTACCGTATCCTCCTCTTCCTCTATCATTGCTACCGTATCCTCCTCTTCCTCTATCATTGCTACCGTATCCTCCTCTTCCTCTATCATTGCTACCGTATCCTCCTCTTCCTCTATCATTGCTACCGTATCCTCCTCTTCCTCTATCATTGCTACCGTATCCTCCTCTTCCTCTATCATTGCTACCGTATCCTCCTCTTCCTCTATCATTGCTACCGTATCCTCCTCTTCCCCTATCATTGCTACCGTTCCCGTCATACATGGGCGCCGACATGGGGGTACCCCCTGTAAAATTAGGGCTTTTCGAAAATTTGGGGAATGCCCCCTGTACAAAATGACATTTAGGTGAAATTTTTAGAAAAAAAGCGAAGGCCCCCTGCAAAATTAACTATTTCTCGTTCGGATGCCCCCTGTAGAATCGAGCTCTAGGTACCCCGCCCATGTATGGTTCCCGTCCTCTGTCTTACGGAACCGTGCCCGGAATGTCCGTTCATGATGTACTCCCGGTACAGAGCAATTTATATGCCTTACCGGGTTTACTCCATGTACGGCTGGGTATGGCGTCGTGGATAAATTTGTATAGCATTTCACTTTTATACATGAGTATTGTGTATAAGCCCTCATACCCCTCATACCTTCTACCGTAGACATCTCTCATTCGTACTGTAGGACTTCGTAAACTTACCATAATTCTCACCCCTAATGCAGTACATTTCTCTCCACTGTAATGCCACTAATGAGCAATTAACAAGCAATTAATAAAAGGCGTCCATTTGGGTGAAAAAAGGTTCTTTTAATTTTATTTGGTTTGAGAGAATACGATATATGCACTGTTACACTAACTTTTGTCAACTTTTTGCGATTCTTCTACTTGTATTTAAGTTGAGAGAATATGATTTAGCCTAAACTCTCTAAAGCCAAATGAATATCTTTTATTTGAGGGCTCGGAGCCCTCAAAGAAGGCCTTCTAATGTATCCGCACTCCCTTGCGGTTTGATTTGACCTTTTTTTTTTCTTTGGCATTATGAGAAGCTTTATCAGTCAATGAAGTAGATGAAATAGAGACAATCGGAGGCAAAACTTTTGGCAAAAAACTGGTGGAGTCCTTTACGTCATATTTAACAGATATGAATTATTAGTGAAAATGAATGAATGAAATCATGATAAGAGTATTAGCGGGGGATGGCTTTGGAAAACTGGGAGTCGCAGCCTATACCCGGTGGTCCTTCTAAGAAATGATCGTGAGGGGGGGGGTGTGATATGGTCGGTGGCCTTCTAATTGTAAATGATAGCAAGACACTAGAATGGTGAATATACTGTAACGTATCAACCATACTCACACGAAGTTTGTAGTACGATAAGACTATAAGATAGTTGATCTCGATAAAGTGTTTAAATGTAATGTAAGACTAAGAACGTGGATCAGAGAGGAAAACAACGAAGACGATCGAATCCTCCTCCTCCTCCTCGTCCTCCACGATATCCTCCTCTATCATTGCTACCGTATCCTCCTCTTCCTCTATCATTGCTACCGTATCCTCCTCTTCCTCTATCATTGCTACCGTATCCTCCTCTTCCTCTATCATTGCTACCGTATCCTCCTCTTCCTCTATCATTGCTACCGTATCCTCCTCTTCCTCTATCATTGCTACCGTATCCTCCTAAATCGTCGTTTCCAAATTTTGAGTTCATTATAGTCAATTTTGCATAAATAGTGAATAAAAGAATATCAGGCAAATCATTTTGATTCGGATTTTAATATGCCATGCACATGCAATCAAAAAGAGTCAGAGAGTTAGCTAGAGGTCACGCCAAAGCATTTTTCATGGAATTGTTTATGACAGTGTAAATTTTGAATCAAACAACTTCATTCATATCAACAGACTATGGCAGAATGTTATCCAAATGGCAAGGTGAGAATGATTTATGCGATTCATTTATCATAAAAGATAAGTTTCAGGTTGATCTCGAAGTTTCTATTGACGACGTTCTAAAGTTCTTCTCTGATATTGCCCAATCACATTAATAGCATCAAATATGATCATCCTTAGAGATTTTTTATTAGTTTACCATTACATATTTCAGAGAATCTATAATAATATTATAACCATATTCACTTTCCTTTGCAATAATACGGGCCCATTTTGAACACTTGTTGATCAGTTTGTAATAATGATACTTAACAAGAAACTCATCCTCCTTCACAGTGCTTTAAATTATATTTTTTGTAAATTATATTTTATATTGTTGTAGTAGCTTCGAATCGTTTCGCAAAATTTGTGATTTTGATAGATATTAAAGAGATTTGTAAAGAGGTACATACTTCACTTCAAGATTTCAGCAGTGACCTGCGCAGTGACAGGTTTTGCATCAGTCCGTTTGTTTTCCTCTTGATCTTGTCATTAATTACCGCTTATGGTACTACAATAAGCGTGTAACATGTCCTGGTAAGATTCCTGTATTTTAATCAATTCATTTTTTTGACACTACAGTATTATCACCAACGGGGAGGTCAGAAAGATCAATTTTAAAGATAATTCCAACGTGTTGAAATGAACTTTGGTCTTTCTGGCAAGAAAATGACTCGAGACGGAATACTATAGAATACTATATTGTCCCTCCTTCTACTGCTGTATCCTTCCCGCTCAATTCGGTTCGAAATGCGACCAAAAAAACTGTGATGAAAAGAATATCAGGCAAATCATTTTGATTCGGATTTTAATATGCCATGCACATGCAATCAAAAAGAGTCAGAGAGTTAGCTAGAGGTCACGACAAAGCATTATTCATGGAATTGTTTATGACAGAGTAAATTTTGATTATGATCCGTGAAAAAAATGGAAGTACAGCAGTTATCGACTTATTTATGCACAGACAGAGGATATAAAGCATAATGGTCTCACCTCTCATAAAGAATCAGATATATATGACTAAGGCTATCGATTCATCTATCGTAACCCTATCCATGGTATCATGCCAAGAGGCAAAGAAAGTGACCTTGATAATTGCTCATTAGTGACATTACAGTGGAGAGAAATGTACTGTATGAGGGGTGAGAATTATGGTAAGTTTACGAAGTACTACAGTACGAATGAAAGATGTCTACGGTAGAAGGTATGAGGGGTATGAGGGCTAATACACGATACTCATTAAAAATGTGAAATGCTATACTAATTTATCCACGACGCCATACCCAGCCGTACATGGAGTAAACCCGGTGAGCCATAAAAATTGCTCACTACCGGGAGTACCCCATGAACGGACATTCCGGGCTACGGTTCCGTAAGACAGAGGACGGGAAATGTAGTAAAACGATGGGGACATGGAATGAGTGATGAGTGACATGTGATCTTGCTACCACAGTGAATCATGATCCCATCCATACATTTTCATACCCTCACACTGTGAGGATTGACCCACTATATACGGATCATTATTAGGGTGGACCCACTATATAAAGCTCATTTTTTATGTGAAAGATTACAATTTAAGCAAAACATAACGAGTTTTCTAAATTGACACACTATATAAAAATAATTCGGTGAGGGCACCTTAAATGTATGATCCCATCGATCCAAGGGTAAATAACTCCATCGGAACACTCTATCGGAGCCTTCCTTCTGATGCCAGAGAATCTCACGAGGAAGAAATGGATCGTCAGTATATTATAGATTGATTCATTCGATAATCGATAAATGAGTATTTGACCATTGTTCTCTATCTTACCTCAACATCGAAAGTCTTTCTGATGAAATACTTCTCGACATTTCTTCCCGTGAAGGCTATGAGTTGCTTATCGGAAGGTTTAGTCAGAATGGCTGTGTCGAGGAACTGTTCATCGAGGAAGGGCACACGAACCTGAACAATTGTACTTTAGACTTGATCTTTGTACTTTGATCTTTGAACTGTGTACCTCAACGGAATGAGCCATGCATGCATGTGAAATGCAAAACTAATCTATCCACGATGCCATACCCAGCCGTACATGGAGTAAACCCGGTAAGGCATATAAATTGCTCTGTACCGGGAGTACCCCATGAACGGACATTCCGGGCTACGGTTCCGTAAGACAGAGGGCGGGAACTACGATATGCTACGGTGGGGATATTCTAGAAGTTCTAGGAGGAATAAATGAATGTTCTACCCTATTCCTATTATCGATACCTTACAAACAGACGTCTCCGTATCGAGGAATCCTTATGTAGATGAGCGTAGACTATTCTGGCAATTGAGACATAGAGACGAGACGATATTGAACCGATGAGAGAAGAAGGGTTGGAGTGAGAAGAAGAAGGGCCGGTGTGAGATGAAGAAGAGACAATAAATGAAAATGTTAGGGTTGATGTTGTCTTATATGCAGATTAGTAAGGCGCTCACGCGCTCGATGTTGACGTTTTAGAAAGATTGGAAGGAAAGATCTATAATATTGATTGCATTTTGCACACGGTTCGATATCTCCACATCTGAGTGCATGTGTACTCGGTTAGGGATAGGGTACAAGATGGAGTCTAATCAAGTGATCTACTGTCTGATATCGAATATTGATTGACACTGTATGCGCTGTGTGGAAAAATGCAATCGATATGGTACATCTTTCCTTCCAATCCTTCTAGAACGTCAACATCGAGCGCGTGAGCTCCTTACTATATAAGACCTAGATTACTGATTATCGTAAGATACAGTAACCTAAAAAAAAGGTTACAGTACTTTGAGCCACTTTAGTATTGGAAGACATTCTCGCAAGAATTGAAGCCATTCTAATCGATTCCACCTTTTAACCTTAACGATATTGATTACAGATACCATAACTCAAGATGCTGATCTAGGGGTTACTGTAACTACACCGTTCCTTGCGAAAATGATAAACAATTTTGTGGCCTAGCGATTAATTGATTCTTTTGTAACCGTAACTTTCACTGAAAACGGATATCACCAAGAAAAAGAAAGAGCAGGAGAAAGTGCAACTATAGGAGGAGACTGCGATCTCAACGGTCCATCCAGGCGAATATGATGAGGATAATACGGAAATTCCCACAGATAAGACTCAACCGCTAATCGACAAATCTGGCAAACACTGGTAACAAAAGTTGCTTGTGGTCTACTAGTAAATTTCACTGCTCATTTCAATCAAAGCCTAGAATAAATATTCAAGCTGGATCTAATTTGTAATACGGAACAATTGTAAACAATAACTAACGAAATTAGCGAAATAAACAAATTTTCAAACGAGAATATATTGAAACACAAAGTTTCTATCGCGAACTGAACAACAAAAAACCAGTACATTTAAAAATATGATGTGCATGTTCGTGCACGCCGTGACCTTTGGCAAGTTGCCAAAGCGAGTTTTCTGACCTTTCTGTTTACTATAAATAGTTTTTCAACTGAAATGCTCGATTCCGATACCGAACGCTTGATTTTGGATAATTTAAACGGGAAAGATAGTGCTTCCCGACCTCTGAATCGCGATTTCTACAAAGATCTGATCACGTCCTCGCCATCCGTTTCGTCTGCTAATTCTTGTAAGTTTTCTTTAATTGCTCTTTCTTTTTCTTTGTTTGTGTTTAATTTAGTCACCTTTGTTTGTTGACACGCTTTCTGTTGTTTCCTGTGACCGTATGCAAGAACAACGGAAAACCGTTTTCCGGGAAAATATAACGTCATTAGCGTAGGCGGAGGATTTTTGGAAAACGCCTCCGCCTACGCTAATGACGTCACATTTTCCCGGAAAACGGTTCTTGCATACGGCCACTGGTCTAAGCCGATTTATTCAGACGATCAAATTCCGGTTCAACCAAATGTGAACAGTCTACAGTGAAAAGGATTCTCCAGGAATGCCAGCCTCTCATTAAGAAAGCTGCTCTTAAGCTTGTGAGTCTACAGTGAAAAGGATTCTCCAGGAAAACCAGCCTCTCATTGAGAAAGCTGCTCTTAAGCTTGTGAGTCCTATATTTTAAAAACATTATCTTTGTTTTTTAATGCTTTTTGCGTCTTCAATCCGTCATACTTTCCTCTTGCTCTTGTCCGTCATACTTTCCTCTTGCTCTTGCCGAACTGTTCTTTCCTGTAAAATTGATCTAAATCATTGCAGTACTACAAGTCGCTCTGAATGCAGTGAACATTGTGGGACCACAATATAATCATCTCGTGAAGTTGTGTGTGGATGAAGCAGCTGTCATTCAAGCAGAGTAACAAAAAGGAACGATGCTAGACGAAGGGCCAATGCAACAGTTCTAGGCCGGCGTTAATTATTTGTAACCTCTGAGACTGGTCTGTATACATTGTATAAATATGTTTCATTCAATATATTGTTCTCTTGCTTGTCCTTCGAGTGGTTCGCACCCACAGATTTATTTCTTATTGTTTTTTTTCTAATTTTTAATATTCTTATCCTTGATTGATCTCTTAGGGTTACAAAGATATGGGAATCGCCCGTGACTCGTGGCATAGGCGCCGTGCTACCGGAGGCAAGGGCCCCATCCCCCAAAAGAAGAGGAAGTTCGAGCTTGGTGGTCCCAACGCTAACACCGCTTCGTGGACGTGGAGGAATCCTCAGGCACCGTGCCCTCCGTCTTGATACCGGAAACTTCTGATGAAGTGAAGGTATGCGTTTTGAATGTGCAGAAGATATTGTTCAGTATTAAGATTCTTCTATGCAGGATGCACCCGCAAGACCCGTATTGTAGACAACGCCTCCAAAAACGAGCTTGCCCGTACCAAGACCCTCGTCAAGAACTCCATCATCACTATTGACGCTGTGAGTGTAATTCGTTACCATTTCTTTTTCAACTATGCTCTTTCAGGTTCCTCAGTGGTATGAAGCTCATTACGCCGCTCCCCAAGAAGGGAACTAAGCTCACCGAGGAGGAGGAAGCCGTATTGCTAAGTCCAAGTATGTCTTGGTGCTTGTCTGTTTTAAAGATTTATTTTAACATTTTAAATCTCAACAACTGTTGTAGGTCTAAGCCTAAGAAGCACGCTCTCCGCCAGAAGATCGCTGAAGTTGAGCCTCATCTTCTTGATCATTTCGCCGCCGGAAAGATCCTTGGTATATTATTCACATTATGTATTACACTTTCATCCAAAATAATGTAGTTTTTATTTCGTGAGGGAGATAAAATTCTACAAGATCGATATAATGAACGTCCTGTCATAAGATCTGATTGGTAGTTTCACGCGTAAATCAATCACGCTGAATATTCGTATAACATTATAGTCTTTGTGTTCAGCCTGCGTATCTTCCCGGCCGGGACAAGTTGGGCGTTGCGACGGATATATTCTTGAGGACAAGGAACTCGAGTTCTATCTCCGCACGATCCGTGCCAGATAGCAGAAATAAATCACTCATTTATTGTTGAGTTTCATCTAATGGAATGTGACAATAATTGTACTTTTTTCGTTGTTTTATATGCTTTTTGATTAGCGAGATAAAGCGATTGTTACATATTAAATATTGTTTCACACGGTAGGTGTTTTGCTCACCTGTAATACATATAGATTTATATTTTATCTATATGTACACTAGGGTGGCGAGAACCAGAGTATTTGTGATTATTGATTGATCCCGATGTACCACGAAGGAAACGGTGTATTGTGCGCAAATTGAAAGAAAAATAATGAATTTACAAATCGATGCAAATGTGCTTTTTAGACTAAATTCTAGAGAAGCACTGTTTCGGCTATAGGTTCTAGATAGTGAACCTCACCTCAAGATTTCAGCAATGACCATCCCTGCGCAGTGAAAGTACAGTTTTGCATCACTCCGTTTGTTTTCCTCTTGATCTTGTCATTAATTACCACGTGTGCCACAATATGCTTGTAACATGTCCTGATAAGATTCCTGTATTTTAGTCAATTCATTATTTTTTGACACTACAGTATTATCACCAACGGGGAGGTCAGAAAGATCAATTTTAAAGATAATTCCAACGTATTGAAATGAACTTTGGTCTTTCTGACAAGAAAATGACTCGAGACGGAATGCTATAGAATACTATATCACGGATCTCCTGTAAAAGTGTATGAAAATAAGAACCTTTTTGCACAGAAAAAATAATTTTCCTCCTTTTTTTGATAGTTGTTAGACTGGCGTAACTGAGTGCGAAAACCATATTTTTAAATTTCGGTTTTCGAAATTTGCATATCTATGCAATTTTTTACTGTCAACTTAAATTGAATGTAACTCGCTTCGTTTTTGAGCAACAGTGTAAAAAAATTTTTTCAATCTGTTGCTAATGACCTCGTCTATAAATAACTCAACTAAGGATATGGCCGGAAATGCTGTTTTCCATGTGTTATTGCAAGAAAACTGTTTTTTAGCACACAAAATGCGATGTTTCTCGAAAAATTTTTCTAAAGGATAAGAGTTTTATTGCAGATTCGGATTCCCCGTCCACCAATTGGGGTATCCTGATGTATCTTTTAACCCAACTCTGTCCCCCCAATAGTGCTACTGTATATCGTCCTGGACTTAGCGCAATTTTTTCTCAAACCACCTTTTTGGCTGTAAATCAGATCAAACTTATGCTAATGTACTTATTAGCGTATTTAAACTCTGTAACTTGACCAACCTAACAAAATTGTCTTAGTGGTTCGAATTCTCAACAACCATCATTTTTGAGATATGAATCGAAAACTGATTTTATTAACAATTCTTTGATTCTTTCGTGAAAGATCTTTTTTTATTCTTCAATGTGACTTTCACTGTTCCCATTTATCGTTTATTGATATTAGTTTATTCATCGTTAAGGTCGAAGAAACTGTTTGAATCAAGAATATCCATGGAACCTTTGAAAAACTCTGAGAAATCACTGTAGATCATATCATAGACGGCATCCGAAGTTATCACTCTCTCATCCTCGGCCATATCCACAATCCAATCGATGGTTTAAAATGAATTTAAAAAGAAAACATCATAATTCTTCTAAAATAACGAAAAAGCTCGTGTGTTTAAGTTGCATCAAGTCAGAAAAGCGAACAATCGTTAATAAAATCAGTTTTCGATTCATATCTCAAAAATGATGGTTGTTGAGAATTCGAACCACTAAGACAATTTTGTTAGGTTGGTCGAGTTACAGGGTTTAAATACGCTAATAAGTACATTAGCATAAGTTTGAGCTGATTTGCATCCAAAAATGTGATTTGAGAGAAAATTGATCTAAGTCCAGGACGATATACAGTAGTACTATTGGGGGGACAGAGTTGGGTTAAAAGATATATCAGGATACCCCAATTGGAGGACGGGGAATCCGAATCTGCAATAAAACTCTTATCCTTTAGAAAAATTTTTCGAGAAACATCGCATTTTGTGTGCTAAAAAACAGTTTTCTAACAAATGAAAAACAGCATTTCCTTCCATATCCTTATTGTTAGTTGAGTTATTTGTAGACGAGGTCATTAGCAAAAGATTGAAAAAAATTTACACTGTTGCTCAAAAACGAAGCGAGTTACATTGAATTTAAATTGACAGTAAAAAAATTGCATAGAAATGCAAATTTCGAAAACAGAAATTTAAAAATGTGGTTTTCGCACTCAGTCAATTATCAATAAAAAGGAGGAAAATTATTTTTTTCTGTGCAATGGCTTCATACACTTTTACAGGAGATCCGTGATATCATCCCTCCTTCTACTGCTGTATCTTTCCCGCTCAATTCGGTTCGAAATGCGACCAAAAAAAACTGTGATGAAAAGAATATCAGGCAAATCATTTTGATTCGGATTTTAATATGCCATGCACATGCAATCAAAAAGAGTCAGAGAGTTAGCTAGAGGTCACGACAAAGCATTATTCATGGAATTGTTTATGACAGTGTAAATTTTGATTATTATGATCCGTGAAAAAAATGGAAGTACAGCAGTTATCGACTTATTTATGCACAGACAGAGGATATAAAGCATAATGGTCTCACCTCTCATAAAGAATCAGATATATATGACTAAGGCTATCGATTCATCTATCGTAACCCTATCCATGGTATCATGCCAAGAGGCAAAGAAAGTGACCTTGATAATTGCTCATTAGTGACATTACAGTGGAGAGAAATGTACTGTATGAGGGGTGAGAATTATGGTAAGTTTACGAAGTACTACAGTACGAATGAAAGATGTCTACGGTAGAAGGTATGAGGGGTATGAGGGCTAATACACGATACTCATTAAAAATGTGAAATGCTATACTAATTTATCCACGACGCCATACCCAGCCGTACATGGAGTAAACCCGGTGAGCCATATAAATTGCTCACTACCGGGAGTACCCCATGAACGGACATTCCGGGCTACGGTTCCGTTTAACAGATATGAATTATTAGTGAAAATGAATGAATGAAATCATGATAAGAGTATTAGCGGGGGATGGCTTTGGAAAACTGGGAGTCGCAGCCTATACCCGGTGGTCCTTCTAAGAAATGATCGTGAGGGGGGGGTGTGATATGATCGGTGGCCTTCTAATTGTAAATGATAGCAAGACACTAAAATGGTGAATATACTGTAACGTATCAACCATACTCACACGAAGTTTGTAGTACGATAAGACTATAAGATAGTTGATCTCGATAAAGTGTTTAAATGTAATGTAAGACTAAGAACGTGGATCAGAGAGGAAAACAACGAAGACGATCGAATCCTCCTCCTCCTCCTCGTCCTCCACGATATCCTCCTCTATCATTGCTACCGTATCCTCCTCTTCCTCTATCATTGCTACCGTATCCTCCTCTTCCTCTATCATTGCTACCGTATCCTCCTCTTCCTCTATCATTGCTACCGTATCCTCCTCTTCCTCTATCATTGCTACCGTATCCTCCTCTTCCTCTATCATTGCTACCGTATCCTCCTCTTCCTCTATCATTGCTACCGTATCCTCCTCTTCCTCTATCATTGCTACCGTATCCTCCTCTTCCTCTATCATTGCTACCGTATCCTCCTCTTCCTCTATCATTGCTACCGTATCCTCCTCTTCCTCTATCATTGCTACCGTATCCTCCTCTTCCCCTATCATTGCTACCGTTCCCGTCATACATGGGCGCCGACATGGGGGTACCCCCTGTAAAATTAGGGCTTTTCGAAAATTTGGGGAATGCCCCCTGTACAAAATGACATTTAGGTGAAATTTTTAGAAAAAAAGCGAAGGCCCCCTGCAAAATTAACTATTTCTCGTTCGGATGCCCCCTGTAGAATCGAGCTCTAGGTACCCCGCCCATGTATGGTTCCCGTCCTCTGTCTTACGGAACCGTGCCCGGAATGTCCGTTCATGATGTACTCCCGGTACAGAGCAATTTATATGCCTTACCGGGTTTACTCCATGTACGGCTGGGTATGGCGTCGTGGATAAATTTGTATAGCATTTCACTTTTATACATGAGTATTGTGTATAAGCCCTCATACCCCTCATACCTTCTACCGTAGACATCTCTCATTCGTACTGTAGTACTTCGTAAACTTACCATAATTCTCACCCCTAATGCAGTACATTTCTCTCCACTGTAATGCCACTAATGAGCAATTAACAAGCAATTAATAAAAGGCGTCCATTTGGGTGAAAAAAGGTTCTTTTACTTTTATTTGGTTTGAGAGAATACGATATATGCACTGTTACACTAACTTTTGTCAACTTTTTGCGATTCTTCTACTTGTATTTAAGTTGAGAGAATATGATTTAGCCTAAACTCTCTAAAGCCAAATGAATATCTTTTATTTGAGGGCTCGGAGCCCTCAAAGAAGGCCTTCTAATGTATCCGCACTCCCTTGTGGTTTGATTTGACCTTTTTTTTCTTTGGCATTATGAGAAGCTTTATCAGTCAATGAAGTAGATGAAATAGAGACAATCGGAGGCAAAACTTTTGGCAAAAAACTGGTGGAGTCCTTTACGTCACATTTAACAGATATGAATTATTAGTGAAAATGAATGAATGAAATCATGATAAGAGTATTAGCGGGGGATGGCTTTGGAAAACTGGGAGTCGCAGCCTATACCCGGTGGTCCTTCTAAGAAATGATCGTGAGGGGGGGGTGTGATATGATCGGTGGCCTTCTAATTGTAAATGATAGCAAGACACTAAAATGGTGAATATACTGTAACGTATCAACCATACTCACACGAAGTTTGTAGTACGATAAGACTATAAGATAGTTGATCTCGATAAAGTGTTTAAATGTAATGTAAGACTAAGAACGTGGATCAGAGAGGAAAACAACGAAGACGATCGAATCCTCCTCCTCCTCCTCGTCCTCCACGATATCCTCCTCTATCATTGCTACCGTATCCTCCTCTTCCTCTATCATTGCTACCGTATCCTCCTCTTCCTCTATCATTGCTACCGTATCCTCCTCTTCCTCTATCATTGCTACCGTATCCTCCTCTTCCTCTATCATTGCTACCGTATCCTCCTCTTCCTCTATCATTGCTACCGTATCCTCCTCTTCCTCTATCATTGCTACCGTATCCTCCTCTTCCTCTATCATTGCTACCGTATCCTCCTCTTCCTCTATCATTGCTACCGTATCCTCCTCTTCCTCTATCATTGCTACCGTATCCTCCTCTTCCCCTATCATTGCTACCGTTCCCGTCATACATGGGCGCCGACATGGGGGTACCCCCTGTAAAATTAGGGCTTTTCGAAAATTTGGGGAATGCCCCCTGTACAAAATGACATTTAGGTGAAATTTTTAGAAAAAAAGCGAAGGCCCCCTGCAAAATTAACTATTTCTCGTTCGGATGCCCCCTGTAGAATCGAGCTCTAGGTACCCCGCCCATGTATGGTTCCCGTCCTCTGTCTTACGGAACCGTGCCCGGAATGTCCGTTCATGATGTACTCCCGGTACAGAGCAATTTATATGCCTTACCGGGTTTACTCCATGTACGGCTGGGTATGGCGTCGTGGATAAATTTGTATAGCATTTCACTTTTATACATGAGTATTGTGTATAAGCCCTCATACCCCTCATACCTTCTACCGTAGACATCTCTCATTCGTACTGTAGGACTTCGTAAACTTACCATAATTCTCACCCCTAATGCAGTACATTTCTCTCCACTGTAATGCCACTAATGAGCAATTAACAAGCAATTAATAAAAGGCGTCCATTTGGGTGAAAAAAGGTTCTTTTAATTTTATTTGGTTTGAGAGAATACGATATATGCACTGTTACACTAACTTTTGTCAACTTTTTGCGATTCTTCTACTTGTATTTAAGTTGAGAGAATATGATTTAGCCTAAACTCTCTAAAGCCAAATGAATATCTTTTATTTGAGGGCTCGGAGCCCTCAAAGAAGGCCTTCTAATGTATCCGCACTCCCTTGTGGTTTGATTTGACCTTTTTTTTCTTTGGCATTATGAGAAGCTTTATCAGTCAATGAAGTAGATGAAATAGAGACAATCGGAGGCAAAACTTTTGGCAAAAAACTGGTGGAGTCCTTTACGTCACATTTAACAGATATGAATTATTAGTGAAAATGAATGAATGAAATCATGATAAGAGTATTAGCGGGGGATGGCTTTGGAAAACTGGGAGTCGCAGCCTATACCCGGTGGTCCTTCTAAGAAATGATCGTGAGGGGGGGGGTGTGATATGATCGGTGGCCTTCTAATTGTAAATGATAGCAAGACACTAAAATGGTGAATATACTGTAACGTCTCAACCATACTCACACGAAGTTTGTAGTACGATAAGACTAAGAATGTGGATCAGAGAGGAAAACAACGAAGACGATCGAATCCTCCTCCTCCTCCTCGTCCTCCACGATATCCTCCTCTATCATTGCTACCGTATCCTCCTCTTCCTCTATCATTGCTACCGTATCCTCCTCTTCCTCTATCATTGCTACCGTATCCTCCTCTTCCTCTATCATTGCTACCGTATCCTCCTCTTCCTCTATCATTGCTACCGTATCCTCCTCTTCCTCTATCATTGCTACCGTATCCTCCTCTTCCTCTATCATTGCTACCGTATCCTCCTCTTCCTCTATCATTGCTACCGTATCCTCCTCTTCCCCTATCATTGCTACCGTTCCCGTCATACATGGGCGCCGACATGGGGGTACCCCCTGTAAAATTAGGGCTTTTCGAAAATTTGGGGAATGCCCCCTGTACAAAATGACATTTAGGTGAAATTTTTAGAAAAAAGCGAAGGCCCCCTGCAAAATTAACTATTTCTCGTTCGGATGCCCCCTGTAGAATCGAGCTCTAGGTACCCCGCCCATGTATGGTTCCCGTCCTCTGTCTTACGGAACCGTGCCCGGAATGTCCGTTCATGATGTACTCCCGGTACAGAGCAATTTATATGCCTTACCGGGTTTACTCCATGTACGGCTGGGTATGGCGTCGTGGATAAATTTGTATAGCATTTCACTTTTATACATGAGTATTGTGTATAAGCCCTCATACCCCTCATACCTTCTACCGTAGACATCTCTCATTCGTACTGTAGGACTTCGTAAACTTACCATAATTCTCACCCCTAATGCAGTACATTTCTCTCCACTGTAATGCCACTAATGAGCAATTAACAAGCAATTAATAAAAGGCGTCCATTTGGGTGAAAAAAGGTTCTTTTAATTTTATTTGGTTTGAGAGAATACGATATATGCACTGTTACACTAACTTTTGTCAACTTTTTGCGATTCTTCTACTTGTATTTAAGTTGAGAGAATATGATTTAGCCTAAACTCTCTAAAGCCAAATGAATATCTTTTATTTGAGGGCTCGGAGCCCTCAAAGAAGGCCTTCTAATGTATCCGCACTCCCTTGCGGTTTGATTTGACCTTTTTTTTTTCTTTGGCATTATGAGAAGCTTTATCAGTCAATGAAGTAGATGAAATAGAGACAATCGGAGGCAAAACTTTTGGCAAAAAACTGGTGGAGTCCTTTACGTCATATTTAACAGATATGAATTATTAGTGAAAATGAATGAATGAAATCATGATAAGAGTATTAGCGGGGGATGGCTTTGGAAAACTGGGAGTCGCAGCCTATACCCGGTGGTCCTTCTAAGAAATGATCGTGAGGGGGGGGTGTGATATGGTCGGTGGCCTTCTAATTGTAAATGATAGCAAGACACTAGAATGGTGAATATACTGTAACGTATCAACCATACTCACACGAAGTTTGTAGTACGATAAGACTATAAGATAGTTGATCTCGATAAAGTGTTTAAATGTAATGTAAGACTAAGAACGTGGATCAGAGAGGAAAACAACGAAGACGATCGAATCCTCCTCCTCCTCCTCGTCCTCCACGATATCCTCCTCTATCATTGCTACCGTATCCTCCTCTTCCTCTATCATTGCTACCGTATCCTCCTCTTCCTCTATCATTGCTACCGTATCCTCCTCTTCCTCTATCATTGCTACCGTATCCTCCTCTTCCTCTATCATTGCTACCGTATCCTCCTCTTCCTCTATCATTGCTACCGTATCCTCCTCTTCCTCTATCATTGCTACCGTATCCTCCTCTTCCTCTATCATTGCTACCGTATCCTCCTCTTCCCCTATCATTGCTACCGTTCCCGTCATACATGGGCGCCGACATGGGGGTACCCCCTGTAAAATTAGGGCTTTTCGAAAATTTGGGGAATGCCCCCTGTACAAAATGACATTTAGGTGAAATTTTTAGAAAAAAGCGAAGGCCCCCTGCAAAATTAACTATTTCTCGTTCGGATGCCCCCTGTAGAATCGAGCTCTAGGTACCCCGCCCATGTATGGTTCCCGTCCTCTGTCTTACGGAACCGTGCCCGGAATGTCCGTTCATGATGTACTCCCGGTACAGAGCAATTTATATGCCTTACCGGGTTTACTCCATGTACGGCTGGGTATGGCGTCGTGGATAAATTTGTATAGCATTTCACTTTTATACATGAGTATTGTGTATAAGCTCTCATACCCCTCATACCTTCTACCGTAGACATCTCTCATTCGTACTGTAGGACTTCGTAAACTTACCATAATTCTCACCCCTAATGCAGTACATTTCTCTCCACTGTAATGCCACTAATGAGCAATTAACAAGCAATTAATAAAAGGCGTCCATTTGGGTGAAAAAAGGTTCTTTTAATTTTATTTGGTTTGAGAGAATACGATAGATGCACTGTTACACTAACTTTTGTCAACTTTTTGCGATTCTTCTACTTGTATTTAAGTTGAGAGAATATGATTTAGCCTAAACTCTCTAAAGCCAAATGAATATCTTTTATTTGAGGGCTCGGAGCCCTCAAAGAAGGCCTTCTAATGTATCCGCACTCCCTTGTGGTTTGATTTGACCTTTTTCTTTTCTTTGGCATTATGAGAAGCTTTATCAGTCACGGCGGTTCAATGAAGAGAAATCCCTACATTTAACTTTGGCTTGAAGGCTCTTGCATTACGAAAAATCGGCAAAGTTGATTTGTACTGGGCGGGATTCGAACCTACGAGGTTCGGATCGCTAAACAAAAGCTCTATCCACTAAGCCATCTCGGCATGTCTCGCAAATCGTAAAACTCGATGATAGGTCTAGTCAGAAGCGAGCGCCCAGATATACCGTAATCAACTTTCGCGCTGGGAGAACCTAGATGTTTTACTGCTCATCATCACTCAGTTTGCGATACTTTCTTTCTTAGGCAAGAGCTTCTTAGTTACTATCATTGAGCCGCCGTGTCAGTCAATGAAGTAGATGAAATAGAGACAATCGGAGGCAAAACTTTTGGCAAAAAACTGGTGGAGTCCTTTACGTCACATTTAACAGATATGAATTATTAGTGAAAATGAATGAATGAAATCATGATAAGAGTATTAGCGGGGGATGGCTTTGGAAAACTGGGAGTCGCAGCCTATACCCGGTGGTCCTTCTAAGAAATGATCGTGAGGGGGGGGTGTGATATGATCGGTGGCCTTCTAATTGTAAATGATAGCAAGACACTAAAATGGTGAATATACTGTAACGTATCAACCATACTCACACGAAGTTTGTAGTACGATAAGACTAAGAATGTGGATCAGGGAGGAAAACAACGAAGACGATCGAATCCTCCTCCTCCTCCTCGTCCTCCACGATATCCTCCTCTATCATTGCTACCGTATCCTCCTCTTCCTCTATCATTGCTACCGTATCCTCCTCTTCCTCTATCATTGCTACCGTATCCTCCTCTTCCTCTATCATTGCTACCGTATCCTCCTCTTCCTCTATCATTGCTACCGTATCCTCCTCTTCCTCTATCATTGCTACCGTATCCTCCTCTTCCTCTATCATTGCTACCGTATCCTCCTCTTCCTCTATCATTGGTACCGTATCCTCCTCTTCCTCTATCATTGCTACCGTATCCTCCTCTTCCTCTATCATTGCTACCGTATCCTCCTCTTCCTCTATCATTGCTACCGTATCCTCCTCTTCCCCTATCATTGCTACCGTTCCCGTCATACATGGGCGCCGACATGGGGGTACCCCCTGTAAAATTAGGGCTTTTCGAAAATTTGGGGAATGCCCCCTGTACAAAATGACATTTAGGTGAAATTTTTAGAAAAAAGCGAAGGCCCCCTGCAAAATTAACTATTTCTCGTTCGGATGCCCCCTGTAGAATCGAGCTCTAGGTACCCCGCCCATGTATGGTTCCCGTCCTCTGTCTTACGGAACCGTGCCCGGAATGTCCGTTCATGATGTACTCCCGGTACAGAGCAATTTATATGCCTTACCGGGTTTACTCCATGTACGGCTGGGTATGGCGTCGTGGATAAATTTGTATAGCATTTCACTTTTATACATGAGTATTGTGTATAAGCCCTCATACCCCTCATACCTTCTACCGTAGACATCTCTCATTCGTACTGTAGGACTTCGTAAACTTACCATAATTCTCACCCCTAATGCAGTACATTTCTCTCCACTGTAATGCCACTAATGAGCAATTAACAAGCAATTAATAAAAGGCGTCCATTTGGGTGAAAAAAGGTTCTTTTAATTTTATTTGGTTTGAGAGAATACGATATATGCACTGTTACACTAACTTTTGTCAACTTTTTGCGATTCTTCTACTTGTATTTAAGTTGAGAGAATATGATTTAGCCTAAACTCTCTAAAGCCAAATGAATATCTTTTATTTGAGGGCTCGGAGCCCTCAAAGAAGGCCTTCTAATGTATCCGCACTCCCTTGTGGTTTGATTTGACCTTTTTTTTTCTTTGGCATTATGAGAAGCTTTATCAGTCAATGAAGTAGATGAAATAGAGACAATCGGAGGCAAAACTTTTGGCAAAAAACTGGTGGAGTCCTTTACGTCACATTTAACAGATATGAATTATTAGTGAAAATGAATGAATGAAATCATGATAAGAGTATTAGCGGGGGATGGCTTTGGAAAACTGGGAGTCGCAGCCTATACCCGGTGGTCCTTCTAAGAAATGATCGTGAGGGGGGGGTGTGATATGATCGGTGGCCTTCTAATTGTAAATGATAGCAAGACACTAAAATGGTGAATATACTGTAACGTATCAACCATACTCACACGAAGTTTGTAGTACGATAAGACTAAGAATGTGGATCAGGGAGGAAAACAACGAAGACGATCGAATCCTCCTCCTCCTCCTCGTCCTCCACGATATCCTCCTCTATCATTGCTACCGTATCCTCCTCTTCCTCTATCATTGCTACCGTATCCTCCTCTTCCTCTATCATTGCTACCGTATCCTCCTCTTCCTCTATCATTGCTACCGTATCCTCCTCTTCCTCTATCATTGCTACCGTATCCTCCTCTTCCTCTATCATTGCTACCGTATCCTCCTCTTCCTCTATCATTGCTACCGTATCCTCCTCTTCCTCTATCATTGCTACCGTATCCTCCTCTTCCCCTATCATTGCTACCGTTCCCGTCATACATGGGCGCCGACATGGGGGTACCCCCTGTAAAATTAGGGCTTTTCGAAAATTTGGGGAATGCCCCCTGTACAAAATGACATTTAGGTGAAATTTTTAGAAAAAAGCGAAGGCCCCCTGCAAAATTAACTATTTCTCGTTCGGATGCCCCCTGTAGAATCGAGCTCTAGGTACCCCGCCCATGTATGGTTCCCGTCCTCTGTCTTACGGAACCGTGCCCGGAATGTCCGTTCATGATGTACTCCCGGTACAGAGCAATTTATATGCCTTACCGGGTTTACTCCATGTACGGCTGGGTATGGCGTCGTGGATAAATTTGTATAGCATTTCACTTTTATACATGAGTATTGTGTATAAGCCCTCATACCCCTCATACCTTCTACCGTAGACATCTCTCATTCGTACTGTAGGACTTCGTAAACTTACCATAATTCTCACCCCTAATGCAGTACATTTCTCTCCACTGTAATGCCACTAATGAGCAATTAACAAGCAATTAATAAAAGGCGTCCATTTGGGTGAAAAAAGGTTCTTTTAATTTTATTTGGTTTGAGAGAATACGATATATGCACTGTTACACTAACTTTTGTCAACTTTTTGCGATTCTTCTACTTGTATTTAAGTTGAGAGAATATGATTTAGCCTAAACTCTCTAAAGCCAAATGAATATCTTTTATTTGAGGGCTCGGAGCCCTCAAAGAAGGCCTTCTAATGTATCCGCACTCCCTTGTGGTTTGATTTGACCTTTTTTTTCTTTGGCATTATGAGAAGCTTTATCAGTCAATGAAGTAGATGAAATAGAGACAATCGGAGGCAAAACTTTTGGCAAAAAACTGGTGGAGTCCTTTACGTCACATTTAACAGATATGAATTATTAGTGAAAATGAATGAATGAAATCATGATAAGAGTATTAGCGGGGGATGGCTTTGGAAAACTGGGAGTCGCAGCCTATACCCGGTGGTCCTTCTAAGAAATGATCGTGAGGGGGGGGGTGTGATATGATCGGTGGCCTTCTAATTGTAAATGATAGCAAGACACTAAAATGGTGAATATACTGTAACGTATCAACCATACTCACACGAAGTTTGTAGTACGATAAGACTAAGAATGTGGATCAGAGAGGAAAACAACGAAGACGATCGAATCCTCCTCCTCCTCCTCGTCCTCCACGATATCCTCCTCTATCATTGCTACCGTATCCTCCTCTTCCTCTATCATTGCTACCGTATCCTCCTCTTCCTCTATCATTGCTACCGTATCCTCCTCTTCCTCTATCATTGCTACCGTATCCTCCTCTTCCTCTATCATTGCTACCGTATCCTCCTCTTCCTCTATCATTGCTACCGTATCCTCCTCTTCCTCTATCATTGGTACCGTATCCTCCTCTTCCTCTATCATTGCTACCGTATCCTCCTCTTCCTCTATCATTGCTACCGTATCCTCCTCTTCCTCTATCATTGCTACCGTATCCTCCTCTTCCCCTATCATTGCTACCGTTCCCGTCATACATGGGCGCCGACATGGGGGTACCCCCTGTAAAATTAGGGCTTTTCGAAAATTTGGGGAATGCCCCCTGTACAAAATGACATTTAGGTGAAATTTTTAGAAAAAAGCGAAGGCCCCCTGCAAAATTAACTATTTCTCGTTCGGATGCCCCCTGTAGAATCGAGCTCTAGGTGCCCCGCCCATGTATGGTTCCCGTCCTCTGTCTTACGGAACCGTGCCCGGAATGTCCGTTCATGATGTACTCCCGGTACAGAGCAATTTATATGCCTTACCGGGTTTACTCCATGTACGGCTGGGTATGGCGTCGTGGATAAATTTGTATAGCATTTCACTTTTATACATGAGTATTGTGTATAAGCCCTCATACCCCTCATACCTTCTACCGTAGACATCTCTCATTCGTACTGTAGGACTTCGTAAACTTACCATAATTCTCACCCCTAATGCAGTACATTTCTCTCCACTGTAATGCCACTAATGAGCAATTAACAAGCAATTAATAAAAGGCGTCCATTTGGGTGAAAAAAGGTTCTTTTAATTTTATTTGGTTGAGAGAATACGATATATGCACTGTTACACTAACTTTTGTCAACTTTTTGCGATTCTTCTACTTGTATTTAAGTTGAGAGAATATGATTTAGCCTAAACTCTCTAAAGCCAAATGAATATCTTTTATTTGAGGGCTCGGAGCCCTCAAAGAAGGCCTTCTAATGTATCCGCACTCTCTTGTGGTTTGATTTGACCTTTTTTTTCTTTGGCATTATGAGAAGCTTTATCAGTCAATGAAGTAGATGAAATAGAGACAATCGGAGGCAAAACTTTTGGCAAAAAACTGGTGGAGTCCTTTACGTCACATTTAACAGATATGAATTATTAGTGAAAATGAATGAATGAAATCATGATAAGAGTATTAGCGGGGGATGGCTTTGGAAAACTGGGAGTCGCAGCCTATACCCGGTGGTCCTTCTAAGAAATGATCGTGAGGGGGGGGGTGTGATATGATCGGTGGCCTTCTAATTGTAAATGATAGCAAGACACTAAAATGGTGAATATACTGTAACGTATCAACCATACTCACACGAAGTTTGTAGTACGATAAGACTAAGAATGTGGATCAGAGAGGAAAACAACGAAGACGATCGAATCCTCCTCCTCCTCCTCGTCCTCCACGATATCCTCCTCTATCATTGCTACCGTATCCTCCTCTTCCTCTATCATTGCTACCGTATCCTCCTCTTCCTCTATCATTGCTACCGTATCCTCCTCTTCCTCTATCATTGCTACCGTATCCTCCTCTTCCTCTATCATTGCTACCGTATCCTCCTCTTCCTCTATCATTGCTACCGTATCCTCCTCTTCCTCTATCATTGCTACCGTATCCTCCTCTTCCTCTATCATTGCTACCGTATCCTCCTCTTCCCCTATCATTGCTACCGTTCCCGTCATACATGGGCGCCGACATGGGGGTACCCCCTGTAAAATTAGGGCTTTTCGAAAATTTGGGGAATGCCCCCTGTACAAAATGACATTTAGGTGAAATTTTTAGAAAAAGCGAAGGCCCCCTGCAAAATTAACTATTTCTCGTTCGGATGCCCCCTGTAGAATCGAGCTCTAGGTACCCCGCCCATGTATGGTTCCCGTCCTCTGTCTTACGGAACCGTGCCCGGAATGTCCGTTCATGATGTACTCCCGGTACAGAGCAATTTATATGCCTTACCGGGTTTACTCCATGTACGGCTGGGTATGGCGTCGTGGATAAATTTGTATAGCATTTCACTTTTATACATGAGTATTGTGTATAAGCCCTCATACCCCTCATACCTTCTACCGTAGACATCTCTCATTCGTACTGTAGGACTTCGTAAACTTACCATAATTCTCACCCCTAATGCAGTACATTTCTCTCCACTGTAATGCCACTAATGAGCAATTAACAAGCAATTAATAAAAGGCGTCCATTTGGGTGAAAAAAGGTTCTTTTAATTTTATTTGGTTTGAGAGAATACGATATATGCACTGTTACACTAACTTTTGTCAACTTTTTGCGATTCTTCTACTTGTATTTAAGTTGAGAGAATATGATTTAGCCTAAACTCTCTAAAGCCAAATGAATATCTTTTATTTGAGGGCTCGGAGCCCTCAAAGAAGGCCTTCTAATGTATCCGCACTCTCTTGTGGTTTGATTTGACCTTTTTTTTCTTTGGCATTATGAGAAGCTTTATCAGTCAATGAAGTAGATGAAATAGAGACAATCGGAGGCAAAACTTTTGGCAAAAAACTGGTGGAGTCCTTTACGTCACATTTAACAGATATGAATTATTAGTGAAAATGAATGAATGAAATCATGATAAGAGTATTAGCGGGGGATGGCTTTGGAAAACTGGGAGTCGCAGCCTATACCCGGTGGTCCTTCTAAGAAATGATCGTGAGGGGGGGGGTGTGATATGATCGGTGGCCTTCTAATTGTAAATGATAGCAAGACACTAAAATGGTGAATATACTGTAACGTATCAACCATACTCACACGAAGTTTGTAGTACGATAAGACTAAGAATGTGGATCAGAGAGGAAAACAACGAAGACGATCGAATCCTCCTCCTCCTCCTCGTCCTCCACGATATCCTCCTCTATCATTGCTACCGTATCCTCCTCTTCCTCTATCATTGCTACCGTATCCTCCTCTTCCTCTATCATTGCTACCGTATCCTCCTCTTCCTCTATCATTGCTACCGTATCCTCCTCTTCCTCTATCATTGCTACCGTATCCTCCTCTTCCTCTATCATTGCTACCGTATCCTCCTCTTCCTCTATCATTGCTACCGTATCCTCCTCTTCCTCTATCATTGCTACCGTATCCTCCTCTTCCCCTATCATTGCTACCGTTCCCGTCATACATGGGCGCCGACATGGGGGTACCCCCTGTAAAATTAGGGCTTTTCGAAAATTTGGGGAATGCCCCCTGTACAAAATGACATTTAGGTGAAATTTTTAGAAAAAAGCGAAGGCCCCCTGCAAAATTAACTATTTCTCGTTCGGATGCCCCCTGTAGAATCGAGCTCTAGGTACCCCGCCCATGTATGGTTCCCGTCCTCTGTCTTACGGAACCGTGCCCGGAATGTCCGTTCATGATGTACTCCCGGTACAGAGCAATTTATATGCCTTACCGGGTTTACTCCATGTACGGCTGGGTATGGCGTCGTGGATAAATTTGTATAGCATTTCACTTTTATACATGAGTATTGTGTATAAGCCCTCATACCCCTCATACCTTCTACCGTAGACATCTCTCATTCGTACTGTAGGACTTCGTAAACTTACCATAATTCTCACCCCTAATGCAGTACATTTCTCTCCACTGTAATGCCACTAATGAGCAATTAACAAGCAATTAATAAAAGGCGTCCATTTGGGTGAAAAAAGGTTCTTTTAATTTTATTTGGTTTGAGAGAATACGATATATGCACTGTTACACTAACTTTTGTCAACTTTTTGCGATTCTTCTACTTGTATTTAAGTTGAGAGAATATGATTTAGCCTAAACTCTCTAAAGCCAAATGAATATCTTTTATTTGAGGGCTCGGAGCCCTCAAAGAAGGCCTTCTAATGTATCCGCACTCCCTTGTGGTTTGATTTGACCTTTTTTTTTTCTTTGGCATTATGAGAAGCTTTATCAGTCAATGAAGTAGATGAAATAGAGACAATCGGAGGCAAAACTTTTGGCAAAAAACTGGTGGAGTCCTTTACGTCACATTTAACAGATATGAATTATTAGTGAAAATGAATGAATGAAATCATGATAAGAGTATTAGCGGGGGATGGCTTTGGAAAACTGGGAGTCGCAGCCTATACCCGGTGGTCCTTCTAAGAAATGATCGTGAGGGGGGGGGGTGTGATATGGTCGGTGGCCTTCTAATTGTAAATGATAACAAGACACTAAAATGGTGAATATACTGTAACGTATCAACCATACTCACACGAAGTTTGTAGTACGATAAGACTATAAGATAGTTGATCTCGATAAAGTGTTTAAATGTAATGTAAGACTAAGAACGTGGATCAGAGAGGAAAACAACGAAGACGATCGAATCCTCCTCCTCCTCCTCGTCCTCCACGATATCCTCCTCTATCATTGCTACCGTATCCTCCTCTTCCTCTATCATTGCTACCGTATCCTCCTCTTCCTCTATCATTGCTACCGTATCCTCCTCTTCCTCTATCATTGCTACCGTATCCTCCTCTTCCTCTATCATTGCTACCGTATCCTCCTCTTCCTCTATCATTGGTACCGTATCCTCCTCTTCCTCTATCATTGCTACCGTATCCTCCTCTTCCTCTATCATTGCTACCGTATCCTCCTCTTCCTCTATCATTGCTACCGTATCCTCCTCTTCCCCTATCATTGCTACCGTATCCTCCTCTTACTCTATCATTGCTACCGTATCCTCCTCTTCCTCTATCATTGCTACCGTATCCTCCTCTTCCTCTATCATTGCTACCGTATCCTCCTCTTCCTCTATCATTGCTACCGTATCCTCCTAAATCGTCGTTTCCAAATTTTGAGTTCATTATAGTCAATTTTGCATAAATAGTGAATAAAAGAATATCAGGCAAATCATTTTGATTCGGATTTTAATATGCCATGCACATGCAATCAAAAAGAGTCAGAGAGTTAGCTAGAGGTCACGCCAAAGCATTTTTCATGGAATTGTTTATGACAGTGTAAATTTTGAATATTATGATGATATTCTCACAACTTTTTAAAATTATATTAAAAACGACATTTTTTCACGACATCATTTTTTGAATAAATTTTGAAAACATGAAAATTACAACGTATTGTAATTGCAGTATCGCTCGAGTAGTTGAAGCAACTATGCTATTGTTTACATTAACTCTTCCTCCTTCATTCTGTACATCATGAATAAACTCTGTACTTTGCAGGCCTTATCGAATCAACTTCAATCACTCGATGGGGCCAATATTGAATCAATGATGAGAAGTGAAATGGCAGTGAATCAATTGTTGGAAGTGTTGGATGATGCTATTACTCAAGTGACTCTACTCGATCAAGATATGGACAAATGTGATGGAATCTTATCGGTTAGTCTTGAACTCTTGATCTAGCTAGTTGAAATATAACGAGAATTACTGGTAGCCCATTGAATTGCATCATGCATCTTAACCTGGTTAACCTAACTAGGGAATGGTTTTTTTGATGGTTGAAATTACGGGGAATGACCTACACAGCAATATTCAGCATGGCCGACTTAGCAAGAATCAACTTTTAAAAGTTGCCATTGATCGATTTTTTAAACGAAACCCGTCGCATATCCGCCGCACGAAAGACAGCCAAAAAAGATTTTTTGGAGTTTGATTTCCACTGAAACACCATTTTTTGCTTGAATTACCATGCAGACATGAAATGCTGTCGGGGGAATCGAACTCGTGTTCAAAAAGTGAAAAAAGAAAAAAAATGCAACTTTTTGGCTGTCTTTCGTTCGGCGGATATGCGACGGTTTCGTGTAAAAAATCGATCAATGGCAACTTTTAAAAGTTGATTCTTACTAAGTCGACCATGCTGAATATTGCTATGTAGGTCACTCCCCGTAATTTCAACCATCAAGGAAACCATTCCCTAGTAAGAGGATTGTCAACAATACTTTAACTGAGCGATAGTGTACTTCTTATGAGTAGCACTGGACAATTTTTTGTGCATAGAGTAATCATTCGTGCAAAACCTTAATTTGCTATCTTCATTGAGTAAACATGGTGATATTGTCATCTCGATTAGTGTTCACACATTGGATTAACTAAGTAACAAGATATAGTAATAAGATATCTAGTAGTAAGATATATTCAGTGAACACTCTTATCATTACAGAAGTGAAAGTTTTGTGTCAGAGAATCAAAGGGTTCCAATCACTGTACTTTCATAATCAAACATACATCGTTTCAGTTCGTTCGTGATAGTGTGGAAATGATTGAAGAGAAGGATTTCTTATCTGTCGTTGAACGAAGGAACAAAGAGAAACTAGAGAGGGAAACACGTGATCTCATATCTACGCTCGATATTCTTTCAAGTAAACATCTTCAAGTGTTATCCGAAGCCAATATCTCCGACCCTGCAAGGTATGGCGCATTAAATGATATTCTCACAACTTTTTTAAAATTATGTTAAAAACGGCATTAATCATTTTTTTAATAAAATTCGAAAACATGTAATTGTAGTATCGCTCGAGTAGTTGAAGCTGCTCATGCGGTTTCTCGTTTCGTTGATGGATGTACATCAAATTATCTGAGAAAGATGAAAGCCTATCGAGATCAGAGAGATAAACTATCGGTATGATTATTAATATTGTTTTCATTTATTGATTCTACTTTTTAAGGTTATTGACCTGTTTATCGATCGATTAATGAGTCATCTGACTGCACTCTTCAATAATCTGGCTGAGATGACGGAAGCTCAAGATTGGCACAATCTATCGATTCCGAAGCAATCACAGAGACATAGGGCACTCTATCCATTGGCTGATCTTATGGGATGGTTAAAGACAACGAAACCAGAAGTGTACAATGTAGGTACGATCAAGAGATCATTAGCAATAATACTCACTATTTATCATTTCTTCTTGGATTGGATAAACATAAAAATGATAAAGTATGTATTCAGCAATGGATCGGTACATCGAGGCTACACGTCAATTGTATAGAAGACTATTCGATCGATTCTTTGATGTCGTCTGTAATGAAGTGAATAGAATTACATCAATTGGAGATAGAAAGACAAGTCTTGGTAGTGAAGGATCGTATGCACCATCTCTTACTACGGTAATATCAATATGTTACTGTTATATGATGATAATTGTCTTATTCAGTGTATTGAGACAGTTCTTGGTGAACTGAATCCTGTCATCACCAATGAGCAAAAGTTTTGTGTTCGATTCTTTCATATCATTTCTGAAGTGAATCTTATCGGCGATAATGTATCCAATAATAGTGGAGATAGTGGCAATATCGGTGAGTCTCAATAAAATTTATTAAAATGGCTCAAACTTGTTGTAGTTGGATCTCGAGTTGATAAGCAAGTAAATGAGCAAGTTCGACATATGATGGCCCCATTATTTGATACTCCACTCAATTCTAACCTTGATCGATTCTCTAAAGCATGTTGCAAGAATCACAAGAGGTCAGATCGTTCATTGAATTGTCAAGTATTTATTCCATTACAGCAACATACTACTGTTGTTTGTTATCATGTCAAAGAAAGTTCTTACTTCAACGGAGCCTGGATCCTTTTATTCAATAACATTTGGTAGTCTGGTAGTGCTAATCAAGAAACAGTTTGATATGTACATGGTTCGTTGTTTTGGCACAAAATGGTCTCATACCGTTCTTTATCTATTATAATTTTAGAATTCGGAGGCACAAGCTCTTCGTGAAGTCAAGTTGACAAAGAAAACTCGAGTTGGAATATTGTCATCTATTGATCGACTATCGTACATCATGCAAAATGCTGAGAATCATTTCAAAGGAGCTGAAAGGAGGACAGATATCGAGAAATGGTATCAGTTTCTCTGATGTCTTCCAATAGTCAAAACATTCTAGGTATGTCGCTCTTGTACGTGCAACTTGTGAAGGAATCGAAGAAGTCGCCGTATCACATTACAGTAAATCTCCTCCCACTGTGGTTCGCTTCGAGAATTATCATCAACTTTACCGTAAGCTGACCATCATATCTACATTTCTCGATTATTTATTCTTTCTTCAATTCAGAAACACTTTCTGAGAAACAGATCAGCTGTCTTGATCCTCTTCGAAAGGAAGCTAAACGGTTGACTGAAGAGAATATAGACATGTATGTGCGCGAACATATGGGAAGGCCACTGGGAAAGATTCATGTGCGTTATCATCCATATCATCCAAAACCCAGCCAAATGTTTCCAGATTTTCTTCGAATCCGTACAGAGAGCCAAAGAGAGAATTCGCCCGGAGGAAATAGCGTACCAACAACAATTCTCTAAGATGGAGCTTAAAAAGGTTATTTCTTATTCATATTATACAATAAATGAAATGAATGAACTTTAGGTGATCTCGCAATATCCTGAGAAAGAAGTGAAAAAGGGACTTGAACTGTTATATAAGAAGTTGGAAAAGCATTTGGTTGACAACTCATCACTTCTACAAGTTGTTTGGAGAAATATGCAGGTGCGAAGAAAAACAAGTTGCATAAGATTATGAAATGTTTTCAGGAGGCATTCATCAAACAACTTCATTCATATCAACAGACTATGGCAGAATGTTATCCAAATGGCAAGGTGAGAATGATTTATGCGATTCATTTATCATAAAAGATAAGTTTCAGGTTGATCTCGAAGTTTCTATTGACGACGTTCTAAAGTTCTTCTCTGATATTGCCCAATCACATTAATAGCATCAAATATGATCATACTTAGAGATTTTTTATTAGTTTACCATTACATATTTCAGAGAATCTATAATAATATTATAACCATATTCACTTTCCTTTGCAATAATACGGGCCCATTTTGAACACTTGTTGATCAGTTTGTAATAATGATACTTAACAAGAAACTCATCCTCCTTCACAGTGCTTTAAATTATATTTTTTGTAAATTATATTTTATATTGTTGTAGTAGCTTCGAATCGTTTCGCAAAATTTGTGATTTTGATAGATATTAAAGAGATTTGTAAAGAGGTACATACTTCACTTCAAGATTTCAGCAGTGACCTGCGCAGTGACAGGTTTTGCATCAGTCCGTTTGTTTTCCTCTTGATCTTGTCATTAATTACCGCTTATGGTACTACAATAAGCGTGTAACATGTCCTGGTAAGATTCCTGTATTTTAATCAATTCATTTTTTTGACACTACAGTAATATCACCAACGGGGAGGTCAGAAAGATCAATTTTAAAGATAATTCCAACGTGTTGAAATGAACTTTGGTCTTTCTGGCAAGAAAATGACTCGAGACGGAATACTATAGAATACTATATTGTCCCTCCTTCTACTGCTGTATCCTTCCCGCTAAATTCGGTTCGAAATGCGACCAAAAAACTGTGATGAAAAGAATATCAGGCAAATCATTTTGATTCGGATTTTAATATGCCATGCACATGCAATCAAAAAGAGTCAGAGAGTTAGCTAGAGGTCACGACAAAGCATTATTCATGGAATTGTTTATGACAGAGTAAATTTTGATTATGATCCGTGAAAAAAATGGAAGTACAGCAGTTATCGACTTATTTATGCACAGACAGAGGATATAAAGCATAATGGTCTCACCTCTCATAAAGAATCAGATATATATGACTAAGGCTATCGATTCATCTATCGTAACCCTATCCATGGTATCATGCCAAGAGGCAAAGAAAGTGACCTTGATAATTGCTCATTAGTGACATTACAGTGGAGAGAAATGTACTGTATGAGGGGTGAGAATTATGGTAAGTTTACGAAGTACTACAGTACGAATGAAAGATGTCTACGGTAGAAGGTATGAGGGGTATGAGGGCTAATACACGATACTCATTAAAAATGTGAAATGCTATACTAATTTATCCACGACGCCATACCCAGCCGTACATGGAGTAAACCCGGTGAGCCATACAAATTGCTCACTACCGGGAGTACCCCATGAACGGACATTCCGGGCTACGGTTCCGTAAGACAGAGGACGGGAAATGTAGTAAAACGAAGGGGACATGGAATGAGTGATGAGTGACATGTGATCTTGCTACCACAGTGAATCATGATCCCATCCATACATTTTCATACCCTCACACTGTGAGGATTGACCCACTATATACGGATCATTATTAGGGTGGACCCACTATATAAAGCTCATTTTTTATGTGAAAGATTACAATTTAAGCAAAACATAACGAGTTTTCTAAATTGACACACTATATAAAAATAATTCGGTGAGGGCACCTTAAATGTATGATCCCATCGATCCAAGGGTAAATAACTCCATCGGAACACTCTATCGGAGCCTTCCTTCTGATGCCAGAGAATCTCACGAGGAAGAAACGGATCGTCAGTATATTATAGATTGATTCATTCGATAATCGATAAATGAGTATTTGACCATTGTTCTCTATCTTACCTCAACATCGAAAGTCTTTCTGATGAAATACTTCTCGACATTTCTTCCCGTGAAGGCTATGAGTTGCTTATCGGAAGGTTTAGTCAGAATGGCTGTGTCGAGGAACTGTTCATCGAGGAAGGGCACACGAACCTGAACAATTGTACTTTAGACTTGATCTTTGTACTTTGATCTTTGAACTGTGTACCTCAACGGAATGAGCCATGCATGCATGTGAAATGCAAAACTAATCTATCCACGATGCCATACCCAGCCGTACATGGAGTAAACCCGGTAAGGCATATAAATTGCTCTGTACCGGGAGTACCCCATGAACGGACATTCCGGGCTACGGTTCCGTAAGACAGAGGGCGGGAACTACGATATGCTACGGTGGGGATATTCTAGAAGTTCTAGGAGGAATAAATGAATGTTCTACCCTATTCCTATTATCGATACCTTACAAACAGACGTCTCCGTATCGAGGAATCCTTATGTAGATGAGCGTAGACTATTCTGGCAATTGAGACATAGAGACGAGACGATATTGACCCGATGAGAGAAGAAGGGTTGGAGTGAGAAGAAGAAGGGCCGGTGTGAGATGAAGAAGAGACAATAAATGAAAATGTTAGGGTTGATGTTGTCTTATATGCAGATTAGTAAGGCGCTCACGCGCTCGATGTTGACGTTTTAGAAAGATTGGAAGGAAAGATCTATAATATTGATTGCATTTTGCACACGGTTCGATATCTCCACATCTGAGTGCATGTGTACTCGGTTAGGGATAGGGTACAAGATGGAGTCTAATCAAGTGATCTACTGTCTGATATCGAATATTGATTGACACTGTATGCGCTGTGTGGAAAAATGCAATCGATATGGTACATCTTTCCTTCCAATCCTTCTAGAACGTCAACATCGAGCGCGTGAGCTCCTTACTATATAAGACCTAGATTACTGATTATCGTAAGATACAGTAACCTAAAAAAAAGGTTACAGTACTTTGAGCCACTTTAGTATTGGAAGACATTCTCGCAAGAATTGAAGCCATTCTAATCGATTCCACCTTTTAACCTTAACGATATTGATTACAGATACCATAACTCAAGATGCTGATCTAGGGGTTACTGTAACTACACCGTTCCTTGCGAAAATGATAAACAATTTTGTGGCCTAGCGATTAATTGATTCTTTTGTAACCGTAACTTTCACTGAAAACGGATATCACCAAGAAAAAGAAAGAGCAGGAGAAAGTGCAACTATAGGAGGAGACTGCGATCTCAACGGTCCATCCAGGCGAATATGATGAGGATAATACGGAAATTCCCACAGATAAGACTCAACCGCTAATCGACAAATCTGGCAAACACTGGTAACAAAAGTTGCTTGTGGTCTACTAGTAAATTTCACTGCTCATTTCAATCAAAGCCTAGAATAAATATTCAAGCTGGATCTAATTTGTAATACGGAACAATTGTAAACAATAACTAACGAAATTAGCGAAATAAACAAATTTTCAAACGAGAATATATTGAAACACAAAGTTTCTATCGCGAACTGAACAACAAAAAACCAGTACATTTAAAAATATGATGTGCATGTTCGTGCACGCCGTGATCTTTGGCAAGTTGCCAAAGCGAGTTTTCTGACCTTTCTGTTTACTATAAATAGTTTTTCAACTGAAATGCTCGATTCCGATACCGAACGCTTGATTTTGGATAATTTAAACGGGAAAGATAGTGCTTCCCGACCTCTGAATCGCGATTTCTACAAAGATCTGATCACGTCCTCGCCATCCGTTTCGTCTGCTAATTCTTGTAAGTTTTCTTTAATTGCTCTTTCTTTTTCTTTGTTTGTGTTTAATTTAGTCACCTTTGTTTGTTGACACGCTTTCTGTTGTTTCCTGTGACCGTATGCAAGAACAACGGAAAACCGTTTTCCGGGAAAATATAACGTCATTAGCGTAGGCGGAGGATTTTTGGAAAACGCCTCCGCCTACGCTAATGACGTCACATTTTCCCGGAAAACGGTTCTTGCATACGGCCACTGGTCTAAGCCGATTTATTCAGACGATCAAATTCCGGTTCAACCAAATGTGAACAGTCTACAGTGAAAAGGATTCTCCAGGAATGCCAGCCTCTCATTAAGAAAGCTGCTCTTAAGCTTGTGAGTCTACAGTGAAAAGGATTCTCCAGGAAAACCAGCCTCTCATTGAGAAAGCTGCTCTTAAGCTTGTGAGTCCTATATTTTAAAAACATTATCTTTGTTTTTTAATGCTTTTTGCGTCTTCAATCCGTCATACTTTCCTCTTGCTCTTGTCCGTCATACTTTCCTCTTGCTCTTGCCGAACTGTTCTTTCCTGTAAAATTGATCTAAATCATTGCAGTACTACAAGTCGCTCTGAATGCAGTGAACATTGTGGGACCACAATATAATCATCTCGTGAAGTTGTGTGTGGATGAAGCAGCTGTCATTCAAGCAGAGTAACAAAAAGGAACGATGCTAGACGAAGGGCCAATGCAACAGTTCTAGGCCGGCGTTAATTATTTGTAACCTCTGAGACTGGTCTGTATACATTGTATAAATATGTTTCATTCAATATATTGTTCTCTTGCTTGTCCTTCGAGTGGTTCGCACCCACAGATTTATTTCTTATTGTTTTTTTTCTAATTTTTAATATTCTTATCCTTGATTGATCTCTTAGGGTTACAAAGATATGGGAATCGCCCGTGACTCGTGGCATAGGCGCCGTGCTACCGGAGGCAAGGGCCCCATCCCCCAAAAGAAGAGGAAGTTCGAGCTTGGTGGTCCCAACGCTAACACCGCTTCGTGGACGTGGAGGAATCCTCAGGCACCGTGCCCTCCGTCTTGATACCGGAAACTTCTGATGAAGTGAAGGTATGCGTTTTGAATGTGCAGAAGATATTGTTCAGTACACTGAGAGCAAACTTACCTGGCAAATCGTTACCCCGATACACTTTCCTGGCAAACGATTTCCCCAAATGGTGAATTCAGCCGTTGAATAATTCACCATTTGGGGTAATCGTTTGCCAGGAAAGTGTATCGGGGTAACGATTTGCCAGGTAAGTTTGCTCTCAGTGTATTAAGATTCTTCTATGCAGGATGCACCCGCAAGACCCGTATTGTAGACAACGCCTCCAAAAACGAGCTTGCCCGTACCAAGACCCTCGTCAAGAACTCCATCATCACTATTGACGCTGTGAGTGTAATTCGTTACCATTTCTTTTTCAACTATGCTCTTTCAGGTTCCTCAGTGGTATGAAGCTCATTACGCCGCTCCCCAAGAAGGGAACTAAGCTCACCGAGGAGGAGGAAGCCGTATTGCTAAGTCCAAGTATGTCTTGGTGCTTGTCTGTTTTAAAGATTTATTTTAACATTTTAAATCTCAACAACTGTTGTAGGTCTAAGCCTAAGAAGCACGCTCTCCGCCAGAAGATCGCTGAAGTTGAGCCTCATCTTCTTGATCAGTTCGCCGCCGGAAAGATCCTTGGTATATTATTCACATTATGTATTACACTTTCATCCAAAATAATGTAGTTTTTATTTCGTGAGGGAGATAAAATTCTACAAGATCGATATAATGAACGTCCTGTCATAAGATCTGATTGGTAGTTTCACGCGTAAATCAATCACGCTGAATATTCGTATAACATTATAGTCTTTGTGTTCAGCCTGCGTATCTTCCCGGCCGGGACAAGTTGGGCGTTGCGACGGATATATTCTTGAGGACAAGGAACTCGAGTTCTATCTCCGCACGATCCGTGCCAGATAGCAGAAATAAATCACTCATTTATTGTTGAGTTTCATCTAATGGAATGTGACAATAATTGTACTTTTTTCGTTGTTTTATATGCTTTTTGATTAGCGAGATAAAGCGATTGTTACATATTAAATATTGTTTCACACGGTAGGTGTTTTGCTCACCTGTAATACATATAGATTTATATTTTATCTATATGTACACTAGGGTGGCGAGAACCAGAGTATTTGTGATTATTGATTGATCCCGATGTACCACGAAGGAAACGGTGTATTGTGCGCAAATTGAAAGAAAAATAATGAATTTACAAATCGATGCAAATGTGCTTTTTAGACTAAATTCTAGAGAAGCACTGTTTCGGCTATAGGTTCTAGATAGTGAACCTCACCTCAAGATTTCAGCAATGACCATCCCTGCGCAGTGAAAGTACAGTTTTGCATCACTCCGTTTGTTTTCCTCTTGATCTTGTCATTAATTACCACGTGTGCCACAATATGCTTGTAACATGTCCTGATAAGATTCCTGTATTTTAGTCAATTCATTATTTTTTGACACTACAGTATTATCACCAACGGGGAGGTCAGAAAGATCAATTTTAAAGATAATTCCAACGTATTGAAATGAACTTTGGTCTTTCTGACAAGAAAATGACTCGAGACGGAATGCTATAGAATACTATATCACGGATCTCCTGTAAAAGTGTATGAAAATAAGAACCTTTTTGCACAGAAAAAATAATTTTCCTCCTTTTTTTGATAGTTGTTAGACTGGCGTAACTGAGTGCGAAAACCATATTTTTAAATTTCGGTTTTCGAAATTTGCATATCTATGCAATTTTTTACTGTCAACTTAAATTGAATGTAACTCGCTTCGTTTTTGAGCAACAGTGTAAAAAAATTTTTTCAATCTGTTGCTAATGACCTCGTCTATAAATAACTCAACTAAGGATATGGCCGGAAATGCTGTTTTCCATGTGTTATTGCAAGAAAACTGTTTTTTAGCACACAAAATGCGATGTTTCTCGAAAAATTTTTCTAAAGGATAAGAGTTTTATTGCAGATTCGGATTCCCCGTCCACCAATTGGGGTATCCTGATGTATCTTTTAACCCAACTCTGTCCCCCCAATAGTGCTACTGTATATCGTCCTGGACTTAGCGCAATTTTTTCTCAAACCACCTTTTTGGCTGTAAATCAGATCAAACTTATGCTAATGTACTTATTAGCGTATTTAAACTCTGTAACTTGACCAACCTAACAAAATTGTCTTAGTGGTTCGAATTCTCAACAACCATCATTTTTGAGATATGAATCGAAAACTGATTTTATTAACAATTCTTTGATTCTTTCGTGAAAGATCTTTTTTTATTCTTCAATGTGACTTTCACTGTTCCCATTTATCGTTTATTGATATTAGTTTATTCATCGTTAAGGTCGAAGAAACTGTTTGAATCAAGAATATCCATGGAACCTTTGAAAAACTCTGAGAAATCACTGTAGATCATATCATAGACGGCATCCGAAGTTATCACTCTCTCATCCTCGGCCATATCCACAATCCAATCGATGGTTTAAAATGAATTTAAAAAGAAAACATCATAATTCTTCTAAAATAACGAAAAAGCTCGTGTGTTTAAGTTGCATCAAGTCAGAAAAGCGAACAATCGTTAATAAAATCAGTTTTCGATTCATATCTCAAAAATGATGGTTGTTGAGAATTCGAACCACTAAGACAATTTTGTTAGGTTGGTCGAGTTACAGGGTTTAAATACGCTAATAAGTACATTAGCATAAGTTTGAGCTGATTTGCATCCAAAAATGTGATTTGAGAGAAAATTGATCTAAGTCCAGGACGATATACAGTAGTACTATTGGGGGGACAGAGTTGGGTTAAAAGATATATCAGGATACCCCAATTGGAGGACGGGGAATCCGAATCTGCAATAAAACTCTTATCCTTTAGAGAAAATTTTCGAGAAACATCGCATTTTGTGTGCTAAAAAACAGTTTTCTAACAAATGAAAAACAGCATTTCCTTCCATATCCTTATTGTTAGTTGAGTTATTTGTAGACGAGGTCATTAGCAAAAGATTGAAAAAAATTTACACTGTTGCTCAAAAACGAAGCGAGTTACATTGAATTTAAATTGACAGTAAAAAAATTGCATAGAAATGCAAATTTCGAAAACAGAAATTTAAAAATGTGGTTTTCGCACTCAGTTAGGCCAGTCTAACAATTATCAATAAAAAGGAGGAAAATTATTTTTTTCTGTGCAATGGCTTCATACACTTTTACAGGAGATCCGTGATATCATCCCTCCTTCTACTGCTGTATCTTTCCCGCTCAATTCGGTTCGAAATGCGACCAAAAAAAACTGTGATGAAAAGAATATCAGGCAAATCATTTTGATTCGGATTTTAATATGCCATGCACATGCAATCAAAAAGAGTCAGAGAGTTAGCTAGAGGTCACGACAAAGCATTATTCATGGAATTGTTTATGACAGTGTAAATTTTGATTATTATGATCCGTGAAAAAAATGGAAGTACAGCAGTTATCGACTTATTTATGCACAGACAGAGGATATAAAGCATAATGGTCTCACCTCTCATAAAGAATCAGATATATATGACTAAGGCTATCGATTCATCTATCGTAACCCTATCCATGGTATCATGCCAAGAGGCAAAGAAAGTGACCTTGATAATTGCTCATTAGTGACATTACAGTGGAGAGAAATGTACTGTATGAGGGGTGAGAATTATGGTAAGTTTACGAAGTACTACAGTACGAATGAAAGATGTCTACGGTAGAAGGTATGAGGGGTATGAGGGCTAATACACGATACTCATTAAAAATGTGAAATGCTATACTAATTTATCCACGACGCCATACCCAGCCGTACATGGAGTAAACCCGGTGAGCCATATAAATTGCTCACTACCGGGAGTACCCCATGAACGGACATTCCGGGCTACGGTTCCGTAAGACATAGGACGGGAACTGCGATACGCGGGGATATTCTAGTAGTTCTAGGAGGAATACATGAGTGTTCTACCCTATTCCTATTATCGATACCTTACAAACAGACGTCTCCGTATCGAGGAATCCTCATGTAGATGTGTGTAGACTATTCCGACAATTGAGACATCGAGATGAGACTATATTGAGCCGGTGAGAGAAGAAGGGCTGGAGAGAGAAGAAGAACGGCCGGTGTGAGATGAAGAAGAGACAATAAATGAAAATGGTAGGGTTGATGTTGTCGTATATGCAGATTAGTAAGGAGTTAAGGATAGGGTACAAGATGGAGTCTAATCAAGTGATCCCTTCTTCTTCTCTCTCCGGCCCTTCTTATTCTCTTTCCGACCCTTCTTCTTCTCTCACCGGCTCAATATCGTCTAGTCTCTATGTCTATGTAACATCAGAAAGGCTTTCGAGGTTGAGGTAAGATAGAGAACAATGGTCAAATACTCATTTATCGATTATCGAATGAATCAATCAATAATATACTGACGATCCATTTCTTCCTCGTGAGATTCTCTGGCATCAGAAGGAAGACTCCGATGGAGTTATTTACTCTTGGATCGATGGACTCATGAATCACTGTGCTAGGGGGTCACTCATCACTCATTCCATGTCCAAATCGTTAGATTACAGTTCCCGTCCTCTGTCTTCCGGAACCGTAGCCCGGAATGTCCGTTCATGATGTACTCCCGGTACAGAGCAATTTATATGCCTTACCGGGTTTACTCCATGTACGGCTGGGTATGGCGTCGTGGATAAATTAGTATAGCATTTCACATTTTTAATGAGTATCGTGTATTAGCCCTCATACCCCTCATACCTTCTACCGTAGACATCTTTCATTCGTACTGTAGTACTTCGTAAACTTACCATAATTCTCACCCCTAATGCAGTACATTTCTCTCCACTGTAATGCCACTAATGAGCAATTAACAAGCAATTAATAAAAGGCGTCCATTTGGGTGAAAAAAGGTTCTTTTAATTTTATTTGGTTTGAGAGAATACGATATATGCACTGTTACACTAACTTTTGTCAACTTTTTGCGATTCTTCTACTTGTATTTAAGTTGAGAGAATATGATTTAGCCTAAACTCTCTAAAGCCAAATGAATATCTTTTATTTGAGGGCTCGGAGCCCTCAAAGAAGGCCTTCTAATGTATCCGCACTCCCTTGCGGTTTGATTTGACCTTTTTTTTTTCTTTGGCATTATGAGAAGCTTTATCAGTCAATGAAGTAGATGAAATAGAGACAATCGGAGGCAAAACTTTTGGCAAAAAACTGGTGGAGTCCTTTACGTCATATTTAACAGATATGAATTATTAGTGAAAATGAATGAATGAAATCATGATAAGAGTATTAGCGGGGGATGGCTTTGGAAAACTGGGAGTCGCAGCCTATACCCGGTGGTCCTTCTAAGAAATGATCGTGAGGGGGGGGGGTGTGATATGGTCGGTGGCCTTCTAATTGTAAATGATAGCAAGACACTAGAATGGTGAATATACTGTAACGTATCAACCATACTCACACGAAGTTTGTAGTACGATAAGACTATAAGATAGTTGATCTCGATAAAGTGTTTAAATGTAATGTAAGACTAAGAACGTGGATCAGAGAGGAAAACAACGAAGACGATCGAATCCTCCTCCTCCTCCTCGTCCTCCACGATATCCTCCTCTATCATTGCTACCGTATCCTCCTCTTCCTCTATCATTGCTACCGTATCCTCCTCTTCCTCTATCATTGCTACCGTATCCTCCTCTTCCTCTATCATTGCTACCGTATCCTCCTCTTCCCCTATCATTGCTACCGTTCCCGTCATACATGGGCGCCGACATGGGGGTACCCCCTGTAAAATTAGGGCTTTTCGAAAATTTGGGGAATGCCCCCTGTACAAAATGACATTTAGGTGAAATTTTTAGAAAAAAAGCGAAGGCCCCCTGCAAAATTAACTATTTCTCGTTCGGATGCCCCCTGTAGAATCGAGCTCTAGGTACCCCGCCCATGTATGGTTCCCGTCCTCTGTCTTACGGAACCGTGCCCGGAATGTCCGTTCATGATGTACTCCCGGTACAGAGCAATTTATATGCCTTACCGGGTTTACTCCATGTACGGCTGGGTATGGCGTCGTGGATAAATTTGTATAGCATTTCACTTTTATACATGAGTATTGTGTATAAGCCCTCATACCCCTCATACCTTCTACCGTAGACATCTCTCATTCGTACTGTAGGACTTCGTAAACTTACCATAATTCTCACCCCTAATGCAGTACATTTCTCTCCACTGTAATGCCACTAATGAGCAATTAACAAGCAATTAATAAAAGGCGTCCATTTGGGTGAAAAAAGGTTCTTTTAATTTTATTTGGTTTGAGAGAATACGATATATGCACTGTTACACTAACTTTTGTCAACTTTTTGCGATTCTTCTACTTGTATTTAAGTTGAGAGAATATGATTTAGCCTAAACTCTCTAAAGCCAAATGAATATCTTTTATTTGAGGGCTCGGAGCCCTCAAAGAAGGCCTTCTAATGTATCCGCACTCCCTTGTGGTTTGATTTGACCTTTTTTTTTCTTTGGCATTATGAGAAGCTTTATCAGTCAATGAAGTAGATGAAATAGAGACAATCGGAGGCAAAACTTTTGGCAAAAAACTGGTGGAGTCCTTTACGTCACATTTAATAGATATGAATTATTAGTGAAAATGAATGAATGAAATCATGATAAGAGTATTAGCGGGGGATGGCTTTGGAAAACTGGGAGTCGCAGCCTATACCCGGTGGTCCTTCTAAGAAATGATCGTGAGGGGGGGGGGTGTGATATGGTCGGTGGCCTTCTAATTGTAAATGATAGCAAGACACTAAAATGGTGAATATACTGTAACGTATCAACCATACTCACACGAAGTTTGTAGTACGATAAGACTAAGAATGTGGATCAGAGAGGAAAACAACGAAGACGATCGAATCCTCCTCCTCCTCCTCGTCCTCCACGATATCCTCCTCTATCATTGCTACCGTATCCTCCTCTTCCTCTATCATTGCTACCGTATCCTCCTCTTCCTCTATCATTGCTACCGTATCCTCCTCTTCCTCTATCATTGCTACCGTATCCTCCTCTTCCTCTATCATTGCTACCGTATCCTCCTCTTCCTCTATCATTGCTACCGTATCCTCCTCTTCCTCTATCATTGCTACCGTATCCTCCTAAATCGTCGTTTCCAAATTTTGAGTTCATTATAGTCAATTTTGCATAAATAGTGAATAAAAGAATATCAGGCAAATCATTTTGATTCGGATTTTAATATGCCATGCACATGCAATCAAAAAGAGTCAGAGAGTTAGCTAGAGGTCACGCCAAAGCATTTTTCATGGAATTGTTTATGACAGTGTAAATTTTGAATCAAACAACTTCATTCATATCAACAGACTATGGCAGAATGTTATCCAAATGGCAAGGTGAGAATGATTTATGCGATTCATTTATCATAAAAGATAAGTTTCAGGTTGATCTCGAAGTTTCTATTGACGACGTTCTAAAGTTCTTCTCTGATATTGCCCAATCACATTAATAGCATCAAATATGATCATCCTTAGAGATTTTTTATTAGTTTACCATTACATATTTCAGAGAATCTATAATAATATTATAACCATATTCACTTTCCTTTGCAATAATACGGGCCCATTTTGAACACTTGTTGATCAGTTTGTAATAATGATACTTAACAAGAAACTCATCCTCCTTCACAGTGCTTTAAATTATATTTTTTGTAAATTATATTTTATATTGTTGTAGTAGCTTCGAATCGTTTCGCAAAATTTGTGATTTTGATAGATATTAAAGAGATTTGTAAAGAGGTACATACTTCACTTCAAGATTTCAGCAGTGACCTGCGCAGTGACAGGTTTTGCATCAGTCCGTTTGTTTTCCTCTTGATCTTGTCATTAATTACCGCTTATGGTACTACAATAAGCGTGTAACATGTCCTGGTAAGATTCCTGTATTTTAATCAATTCATTTTTTTGACACTACAGTATTATCACCAACGGGGAGGTCAGAAAGATCAATTTTAAAGATAATTCCAACGTGTTGAAATGAACTTTGGTCTTTCTGGCAAGAAAATGACTCGAGACGGAATACTATAGAATACTATATTGTCCCTCCTTCTACTGCTGTATCCTTCCCGCTCAATTCGGTTCGAAATGCGACCAAAAAACTGTGATGAAAAGAATATCAGGCAAATCATTTTGATTCGGATTTTAATATGCCATGCACATGCAATCAAAAAGAGTCAGAGAGTTAGCTAGAGGTCACGACAAAGCATTATTCATGGAATTGTTTATGACAGAGTAAATTTTGATTATGATCCGTGAAAAAAATGGAAGTACAGCAGTTATCGACTTATTTATGCACAGACAGAGGATATAAAGCATAATGGTCTCACCTCTCATAAAGAATCAGATATATATGACTAAGGCTATCGATTCATCTATCGTAACCCTATCCATGGTATCATGCCAAGAGGCAAAGAAAGTGACCTTGATAATTGCTCATTAGTGACATTACAGTGGAGAGAAATGTACTGTATGAGGGGTGAGAATTATGGTAAGTTTACGAAGTACTACAGTACGAATGAAAGATGTCTACGGTAGAAGGTATGAGGGGTATGAGGGCTAATACACGATACTCATTAAAAATGTGAAATGCTATACTAATTTATCCACGACGCCATACCCAGCCGTACATGGAGTAAACCCGGTGAGCCATAAAAATTGCTCACTACCGGGAGTACCCCATGAACGGACATTCCGGGCTACGGTTCCGTAAGACAGAGGACGGGAAATGTAGTAAAACGATGGGGACATGGAATGAGTGATGAGTGACATGTGATCTTGCTACCACAGTGAATCATGATCCCATCCATACATTTTCATACCCTCACACTGTGAGGATTGACCCACTATATACGGATCATTATTAGGGTGGACCCACTATATAAAGCTCATTTTTTATGTGAAAGATTACAATTTAAGCAAAACATAACGAGTTTTCTAAATTGACACACTATATAAAAATAATTCGGTGAGGGCACCTTAAATGTATGATCCCATCGATCCAAGGGTAAATAACTCCATCGGAACACTCTATCGGAGCCTTCCTTCTGATGCCAGAGAATCTCACGAGGAAGAAATGGATCGTCAGTATATTATAGATTGATTCATTCGATAATCGATAAATGAGTATTTGACCATTGTTCTCTATCTTACCTCAACATCGAAAGTCTTTCTGATGAAATACTTCTCGACATTTCTTCCCGTGAAGGCTATGAGTTGCTTATCGGAAGGTTTAGTCAGAATGGCTGTGTCGAGGAACTGTTCATCGAGGAAGGGCACACGAACCTGAACAATTGTACTTTAGACTTGATCTTTGTACTTTGATCTTTGAACTGTGTACCTCAACGGAATGAGCCATGCATGCATGTGAAATGCAAAACTAATCTATCCACGATGCCATACCCAGCCGTACATGGAGTAAACCCGGTAAGGCATATAAATTGCTCTGTACCGGGAGTACCCCATGAACGGACATTCCGGGCTACGGTTCCGTAAGACAGAGGGCGGGAACTACGATATGCTACGGTGGGGATATTCTAGAAGTTCTAGGAGGAATAAATGAATGTTCTACCCTATTCCTATTATCGATACCTTACAAACAGACGTCTCCGTATCGAGGAATCCTTATGTAGATGAGCGTAGACTATTCTGGCAATTGAGACATAGAGACGAGACGATATTGAACCGATGAGAGAAGAAGGGTTGGAGTGAGAAGAAGAAGGGCCGGTGTGAGATGAAGAAGAGACAATAAATGAAAATGTTAGGGTTGATGTTGTCTTATATGCAGATTAGTAAGGCGCTCACGCGCTCGATGTTGACGTTTTAGAAAGATTGGAAGGAAAGATCTATAATATTGATTGCATTTTGCACACGGTTCGATATCTCCACATCTGAGTGCATGTGTACTCGGTTAGGGATAGGGTACAAGATGGAGTCTAATCAAGTGATCTACTGTCTGATATCGAATATTGATTGACACTGTATGCGCTGTGTGGAAAAATGCAATCGATATGGTACATCTTTCCTTCCAATCCTTCTAGAACGTCAACATCGAGCGCGTGAGCTCCTTACTATATAAGACCTAGATTACTGATTATCGTAAGATACAGTAACCAAAAAAAAGGTTACAGTACTTTGAGCCACTTTAGTATTGGAAGACATTCTCGCAAGAATTGAAGCCATTCTAATCGATTCCACCTTTTAACCTTAACGATATTGATTACAGATACCATAACTCAAGATGCTGATCTAGGGGTTACTGTAACTACACCGTTCCTTGCGAAAATGATAAACAATTTTGTGGCCTAGCGATTAATTGATTCTTTTGTAACCGTAACTTTCACTGAAAACGGATATCACCAAGAAAAAGAAAGAGCAGGAGAAAGTGCAACTATAGGAGGAGACTGCGATCTCAACGGTCCATCCAGGCGAATATGATGAGGATAATACGGAAATTCCCACAGATAAGACTCAACCGCTAATCGACAAATCTGGCAAACACTGGTAACAAAAGTTGCTTGTGGTCTACTAGTAAATTTCACTGCTCATTTCAATCAAAGCCTAGAATAAATATTCAAGCTGGATCTAATTTGTAATACGGAACAATTGTAAACAATAACTAACGAAATTAGCGAAATAAACAAATTTTCAAACGAGAATATATTGAAACACAAAGTTTCTATCGCGAACTGAACAACAAAAATACAGTTCATTTAAAAATATGATGTGCATGTTCGTGCACGCCGTTACCTTTGGCAAGTTGCCAAAACGAGTTTTCTGACCTTTCTGTTTACTATAAATAGTTTTTCAACTGAAATGCTCGATTCCGATACCGAACGCTTGATTTTGGATAATTTAAACGGGAAAGATAGTGCTTCCCGACCTCTGAATCGCGATTTCTACAAAGATCTGATCACGTCCTCGCCATCCGTTTCGTCTGCTAATTCTTGTAAGTTTTCTTTAATTGCTCTTTCTTTTTCTTTGTTTGTGTTTAATTTAGTCACCTTTGTTTGTTGACACGCTTTCTGTTGTTTCCTGTGACCGTTTGCAAGAACAACGGAAAACCGTTTTCCGGGAAAATATGACGTCATTAGCGTAGGCGGAGGATTTTTGGAAAACGCCTCCGCCTACGCTAATGACGTCACATTTTCCCGGAAAACGGTTCTTGCATACGGCCACTGGTCTAAGCCGATTTATTCAGACGATCAAATTCCGGTTCAACCAAATGTGGACAGTCTACAGTGAAAAGGATTCTCCAGGAATGCCAGCCTCTCATTAAGAAAGCTGCTCTTAAGCTTGTGAGTCTACAGTGAAAAGGATTCTCCAGGAAAACCAGCCTCTCATTGAGAAAGCTGCTCTTAAGCTTGTGAGTCCTATATTTTAAAAACATTATCTTTGTTTTTTAATGCTTTTTGCGTCTTCAATCCGTCATACTTTCCTCTTGCTCTTGCCGAACTGTTCTTTCCTGTAAAATTGATCTAAATCATTGCAGTACTACAAGTCGCTCTGAATGCAGTGAACATTGTGGGACCACAATATAATCATCTCGTGAAGTTGTGTGTGGATGAAGCAGCTGTCATTCAAGCAGAGTAACAAAAAAGGAACGATGCTAGACGAAGGGCCAATGCAACAGTTCTAGGCCGGCGTTAATTATTTGTAACCTCTGAGACTGGTCTGTATACATTGTATAAATATGTTTCATTCAATATATTGTTCTCTTGCTTGTCCTTCGAGTGGTTCGCACCCACAGATTTATTTCTTATTGTTTTTTTCCTAATTTTTAATATTCTTATCCTTGATTGATCTCTTAGGGTTACAAAGATATGGGAATCGCCCGTGACTCGTGGCATAGGCGCCGTGCTACCGGAGGCAAGGGCCCCATCCCCCAAAAGAAGAGGAAGTTCGAGCTTGGTGGTCCCAACGCTAACACCGCTTCGTGGACGTGGAGGAATCCTCAGGCACCGTGCCCTCCGTCTTGATACCGGAAACTTCTGATGAAGTGAAGGTATGCGTTTTGAATGTGCAGAAGATATTGTTCAGTATTAAGATTCTTCTATGCAGGATGCACCCGCAAGACCCGTATTGTAGACAACGCCTCCAAAAACGAGCTTGCCCGTACCAAGACCCTCGTCAAGAACTCCATCATCACTATTGACGCTGTGAGTGTAATTCGTTACCATTTCTTTTTCAACTATGCTCTTTCAGGTTCCTCAGTGGTATGAAGCTCATTACGCCGCTCCCCAAGAAGGGAACTAAGCTCACCGAGGAGGAGGAAGCCGTATTGCTAAGTCCAAGTATGTCTTGGTGCTTGTCTGTTTTAAAGATTTATTTTAACATTTTAAATCTCAACAACTGTTGTAGGTCTAAGCCTAAGAAGCACGCTCTCCGCCAGAAGATCGCTGAAGTTGAGCCTCATCTTCTTGATCAGTTCGCCGCCGGAAAGATCCTTGGTATATTATTCACATTATGTATTACACTTTCATCCAAAATAATGTAGTTTTTATTTCGTGAGGGAGATAAAATTCTACAAGATCGATATAATGAACGTCCTGTCATAAGATCTGATTGGTAGTTTCACGCGTAAATCAATCATATTCGTATAAGATTATAGTCTTTGTGTTCAGCCTGCGTATCTTCCCGGCCGGGACAAGTTGGGCGTTGCGACGGATATATTCTTGAGGACAAGGAACTCGAGTTCTATCTCCGCACGATCCGTGCCAGATAGCAGAAATAAATCACTCATTTATTGTTGAGTTTCATCTAATGGAATGTGACAATAATTGTACTTTTTTCGTTGTTTTATATGCTTTTTGGTTAGCGAGATAAAGCGATTGTTACATATTAAATATTGTTTCACACTGTAGGTGTTTTGCTCACCTGTTATACATTTAAATTTTATCTGTATGCAGACTAGGGTTGCGAGAACCTCTTTCTACTCTTTCTGGGTTTTCTCGACTCTTCCCGTAGTAATCGATATGTGCAAATCAGAATATTTTTGGAATCTAAATGCCAAGAGCTATTCAACAAGCCTAAAATTGACTTTTAAATTTCGTCGTTTTCTCATGTTATGCATTCCGGCAATCCCGATAAGACGGATAGACATTGCCGCGCACATATGGCCAGCTTATTGAGCACGTTTCCTAAGGCTGAACACCTTGTTTCGCTTGAAAGTTTCGGGAGGATTTGTGATTATTGATTGATCTCGATGTACCACGAAGGAAACGGTGTATTGTGCGCAAATTGAAAGAAAAATAATGAATTTACAAATCGATGCAAATGTGCTTTTTAGACTAAATTCTAGAGAAACACTGTTTCAGTGAACCTCTGGGGGTTGGCCATCTTCAGTAGCAAGTTACATTTGGTGAATTTCAGTGACGCTCATCCTCGTCCGTATCGAAATGTCTCAGCCTCAACAATCTTCCAAGAAGAAGTATGTATAATATTTCGCTCAAAATGCGAGACTATGATTCCCATGCTACAGTAACCTGATGGTATTCTTTCTAGGACCGCTACCGACCAAGTGAGGGATCGTCAGCTGGTATGTTTAAGCGATCCTTGCAATTGAATATTATAAAAAATACTATTGTAAATCGTTGATGCTATATGGACTCTTGTTCGCGCTCAAAAGTGCAATATGAGAGGATATCTGACTCGATCGACATACTTGTGTTGGGGCTTGGCATTCTATGAAAAAATGGATAGTGAGATTTTTGCAGTTTTATGTAGTACTGTCCGAGAGAAGTTCACCCATGCAGGAGAGAAGTTGTGAAAATGCTTCTACGCCTCAGGGCATGACGTCATAAAAATTTAAAATTTTTGCAAACTTGCTCGTACGGCTTCATGAGTGGTACCAATCGATTCCTCGTTCAATTCTAAGACTTTTTTGATTCGGTACATTTTTTGTTAATCTTCGGTCTTCCTTAGGAAAAAGGCAAAAAAACATTAATAAATTCAATTTTTTCGAATTTAATATATTATGCAAGTGCAAAGGGCCGTTTTTTATTCGCTCAGTTTTTTCTTATTACAATTACACATACGCTTGTACATACCGTTAATTTTTTAAGGGGGCCTGGTAGATTAGAGAAGCAAAAAATAAGTGCAATTGAATTGTGGTGTGCTTACTGTAAAGCTGCCGAGTTTTGTGCTATTTCCCGGCTCTGGCCTCTGATTCTCGTTGTCGATGATAATTGATGTAATCATATCTACTACTCTAACACGGCTCAAGCAATATACTTATGGCATTCCTCGGCTACAATAACTCACATAGCACACTGAAATGAAAGAGCAATGAGAGAGAAAGCGCAAGAGCGCGCACCGAGTAGACCTCAGCATAACTTTTGCTACGGGTCTGAAAGGAATCGGGATTAAACCAAAATAAGGGAAATAAATCTATGATACATTGCAAAGCTGCTTGCGCAGGAACCATAATTTTTGAAGACCTGCCCTCTGAAAAATAGGGTCTCGAAATCCATCCTATCAAAAAAAATTTTATGCCCTGAGGGCAAATGATGAGCAATGACAACCGTAATAAGGGGATAAACATTACTCGCCACTAGAATCATTTTAGCACTTAGAACGGGTTGTTAGCACATCTAGAAGCAGAGTTATAAATTTTGGTGGTCAAAGTTGCAACCCTGCTACAGCTTGAAATCAGAGTCGGAGCCATTCCGGATTGTTTGACTGTGCAGCCCTGATGGGGTTCTCCACTCTCACAATGTTTCAGAAGAACAGGACTGTTGACTAAAGAAACAAATTTTTTCAAAAAAGTGTAATTCGATTGCGTCATCACTAAGCAATAATGAACTAAGGTAAATTCACCGACATATCATGGTTGTAGTCCTTGTTAAATTCTGTACATTGACTCAAAAGATCAGCTTGATTGCTTTCCTGGATCAAAAGTTATAAAAATATGAAAAAGTGCCCGGAGACTTGTTGCCTACACTTTATCTAGGTATGTGTTTAATTCATTTCAGTGCGCTATGTGAGTTATTGTAGCCGAGGAATGCCATAAGTATATTGCTTGAGCCGTGTTAAAGTAGTAGATATGATTACATCAATTATCATCGACAACGAGAATCAGAGGCCAGAGCCGGGAAATAGCACAAAACTCGGCTGCTTTACAGTAAGCACACCACAATTCAATTGCACTTATTTTTTGCTTCTCCAATCTACCAGGCCCCCTTAAAAAATTAACGGTATGTACAAGCGTATGTGTAATTGTAATAAGAAAAAACTGAGCGAATAAAAAACGGCCCTTTGCACTTGCATAATATATTAAATTCGCAAAAATTGAATTTATTAATGTTTTTTTGCCTTTTTCCTAAGGAAGACCGAAGATTAACAAAAAATGTACCGAATCAAAAAAGTCTTAGAATTGAACGAGGAATCGATTGATACCACTCATGAAGACGTACGAGCAAGTTTGCAAAAATTTTAAATTTTTATGACGTCATGCCCTGAGGCGTAGAAGCATTTTCACAACTTCTCTCCTGCATGGGTGAACTTCTCTCGGACAGTACTACATAAAACTGCAAAAATCTCACTATCCATTTTTTCATAGAATGCCAAGAGTATTTCGATCCAGTGAGATATCCTCTCATATAGAGTGTGATTTGCACAGCGTTTCGACAGCGGTAATGGTGTAGCAGAGAGAAAAGTAGAGCGAAAAAGACAGAGAGCACGCAAAAGTGAGAGAGCACAGGCGATGAGATTGCACAATGATGATGTCATACCGTAATTTTTTAAAACATTTTGCCAAATTTTCGCTGCGCGCTCATCCTGTGTTAGAGAAACGCTGTGTTTGAGGCAGTGCTCGAGTTGTCTATCAGATATTCCACACACAACTAGCGGTTATTTTCAGAAGTCTACCGTCACTCAAGGACAAGGGCTGGCACCAGTGCCTCCTCGTCACTTCGTGCCTGCGCCGGCAACCCCAGAACAGAAGTGAGAGCTCTAGCTATATTTTACCCATGTTATCTTTAGTTTGGCTTCCTATGCGACTAACTCGATCTATCTCTACTCTTCAGTTATATTTAAGTAAATCGTATTGTTAGAAAGTATTGGATTATTTTTGTGTGAATAATCCAACACTTTGATGATACTATAATGCAATATGATTAAAAGATCGATCAAACAATTTGACTTAGCGATAGCCAACTCTTTTGTTGTACCCTGTTGTTCTCCCAGTATGCGTCTTAAAGCTACCCCACCTGGCTTGATTTTTTAAATCGATTTTATTAATCAAGTTTATTCAGGAAGGATGTTCTCACTGTGGTCAAGGCAAGAAAGAAGCAAGGAAAGGTATAAAAATGAATGGATAATTGAATTAATATATTGATTCTTTATAGATGAGGGACGTATGCGTCGAGGATATCTCCGGTGATGATCAGAACAATAATAACAACAGAAGCATCACGGCTGTGAGTATCGTTATTTCTCGTGTACTCACAATAACCGGTCTCGAAGAGGAAGTGATCGAATGGGTATTTAGGAACCTTTTCTCCAAATCTTTTCATCGTACCTTCGATTCTTTCAAGATGACTTCTTTTTTTTCTATTTTTCAAAGCGTGAAGTCAAAAATTTATTAGCAACAAAACAAGATCAACCAAGATCAGATCAAGATATGTCTAAATACAAACATAACATGGATAAAGTGATGGAATATAGGGAGGGACTGGGCGCATCTAGGACATTTCAGCTTAAGGACATAGATGCTGCTCTCCCTCCCTCTCCCTCTCCCTCTCCCCCCTCCGATTGCCTCTACCTCTCCCCTCCCTCTCCCTCTCCCTCTCCGATTGCCTCTACCTCTCCCCCTCCCTCTCCCTCTCCCTCTCCCCCTCCGATTGCCTCTACCTCTCCCCCTCCCTCTCCCTCTCCCTCTCCGATTGCCTCTACCTCTTCCCCTCCCTCTCCGATTGCCTCTACCTCTCCCCCTCCCTCTCCCTCTCCCTCTTCCTCTCCTCCTCCCTCTCCCCCTCCCTCTCCGATTGCCTCTACCTCTCCCCTCCCTCTCCCCTCCCTCTCCGATTGCCTCTACCTCTCCCTCTCCCTCTTCCCCTCTCTCTCCGATTGCCTCTCCCTCTCCCTCTTCCCCTCCCTCTCCGATTGCCTCTACCTCTCCCTCTCCCTCTTCCCCTCCCTCTCCGATTGCCTCTACCTCTCCCTCTCCCTCTTCCCCTTCCTCTCCGATTGCCTCTACCTCTCCCTCTCCCTCTTCCCCTCCCTCCCCGATTGCCTCTACCTCTCCCTCTTCCCCTCCCTCTCCCTCTCCCTCTTCCCCTCCCTCTTCCCCTCCCTCTCCGATTGCCTCTACCTCTCCCTCTCCCTCTTCTCCTCCCTCTCCGATTGCCTCTACCTCTCCCTCTCCCTCTTCCCCTCCCTCTCCGATTGCCTCTACCTCTCCCTCTCCCTCTTCCCCTCCCTCCCCGATTGCCTCTACCTCTCCCTCTCCCTCTTCCCCTCCCTCTCCGATTGCCTCTACCTCTCCCTCTCCCTCTTCCCCTCCCTCTCCCCCTCCCTCTCACTCTAACTCCCTGTCCTACTCCGATATAAGAAAACTTCCGTAATACCGAAAAGTTTTCGATCAGCCGGGGGGGGGGGGGAGAGGGAGAGGTTGCTTTTACTCTGCTTCCTCTGATCTCAGCATCTATCTCATAGGTGGAATAACTAGGTCACCGGTTTTCAAAATGCGGTCACGTTTTTTCGATTTTTGGCAAATCTAGCTCGAAATGCGGTCAGGTCTTTAGATTTTTGTGAAAATTTGGCTCAAAATGCGGTCACGTTTTTCTATTTTTTGGGACATTTTGGCTCAAAATGCCGTCAGGCTTGGTACTTTGTAACATACTTTTCGACCTATGATCTATGTCCTTATTTTCGCCTAGTGAAATGTCCTAGATGCACCCAATACCATAGGTGGGCGCGTGAAAACGAATTCTTTTTGCGCACAGCCTGCCCTTGCAGGGCCTTGCGCATAGCCTTGCCTAGCAAAAATTGGAAAATTTCCAGTGAAATCTGCTAAAGAATGGCTATGCGCATAGCCTTGCCTTACAATTCCCCGGTTTGCGCAGAGCCTTTCCCCCAGCGTGCCCACCTATGCCCAATACCTATATTCCATCACTTTATCCAGGTTATGTTTGTATCTAGATATTTTTAAATGGTTAGTCTTAATGAGTTGCTAATAAATTTTTGACTTCACTCGTTGGAACAATTTGCAAGAAAAAATTATGTAAAAAAACACAAAGTAGAAAAAAAGAAAAAAAAAACACTAAGGCAAACAAAACACACGTATCACTTATGAGCATATGTCGAATAGCTTATCGGTTTTCGGTTTTCAAAACGCGGTCAGGTTTTCCGATTTTTTTTTCAAATTTCGGCTCAAAATGCGGAAAGGCTTGGTACTTTGTAACATACTTTTCTACCTATGCTTATGAGGATTACTGTAACCATTTAAATCCTTACGAATCAATCTTGGCATAGAGTTGAATTCTAAATTATCTATTGTATTAACCAATTTTATTCAGGAATCTGCTGACGAAGCTGACATTTCCATTCGACTCGCCAAGGTTTAGCAATTTAATATCTTGATCATCTCTTGTTAATAAAGGGGGGAATAACTTCTTTGAATAAAATAACTTTTTTGAGTAATAGTCAAATGGACAACAGTGTCACTTAATAAACAGTTACTATACATTTGATTCATTTAAATCGATTTTATTGACCAATTTTATTCAGGCAACGATTGCTTCTCCTGCTCAACAGAGGAAGAAGAAGCTCCCCAAAGCTGGACAAACACGAGATGATCTCGATGCTCCTGTAAGTGGTGATCTCTTAAAGCAAAATGTATTGGGTATTGTGGGATTAAAAATAAGCGTCAATGCGGATGATAAAGTGATAGGTCTGTAAAAAATAGAACAACTTTTTTATCCAACTGTGTTCCTTATCTCTAGATGGAATAATGGCGCGTTAAAATGTGGTGGAAAACCAAAAAAAGCGACTTTCAAAGTGTTAAAATGTACCCTGGAAACCGATAATGGAAAGTCGATATTTGAATTCGCGGGCGCGAATAAAGTGCGGGAATTCAAATTTCCATTCGCGACTGCGAGTTTCCGATGTCAAAAGAAGACGAAAAGTGAAAGAAAAAGAAATTCCGAATTTACTTCGTTTTTAAAACATAGAAATTGGCAGTTAGAAAATCGGAATTTGAATTCCCGCACAATATTCGTGCCCGCGAATTCAAATATCGACTTTCCATTTTCGATTTTCCGGGGTACATTTTAACACTCGGAAAGTCGCTTTTTTCGGATTTCCACCACATTTTAACGCGCCATCATACATGGGCGGGGTACCTGGAGCTCGATTCTACAGGGGGCATTCGAACGAAAAATGGTTAATTTTACAGGGGGCCTTCCCTTTTTTTTTCAAAAATTTCACCAAAACGTCATTTTTTACATAGGGCATTCCACAAATTTTCGAAAAGCCCCAATTTTACAGGGGGCACCCCATGTCGGCGCCCATGTATGCGCGCCATAAACGAGGGAAGGGATAGGGGGTAATAGTCAAATGGGCAATGTCAATTACTATTCAGTTACTATACATTTGATTTTTAAATCGATTTTATTAACCAAGTATATTCAGGAGAAGGTAGTCACTCCCAGTGTCTCTAAGGCAACTTCAATGAAGAAGAAGAATAAAATACGAGGAGCAGCGATTGATGAATCAGAAGTGAGTGCTGTTCTCTTAAAGAAATTAATCAATGGTTGATTGAATTTATTATTTTGTTTAGGATGATACAAAGAAGAGAGAAGTTAAGGGAAGAGGAGCAAACGGCAAGAAGAAAGGAACAAATATGTATGTGAAGGTCGAAGTGAGTGTTGTTCTCTTAAACAAAAATGTATTGGTCATTTGTAAAAATAGAACAAGATTGGGTCTATGCCATATTATAGCCCAGGACCACTGATCGGATATATTGATTTATTTAGTGCAGTAATTGATTGACAGATTTATTGATATATATATATATATATATATATATATCAATATATATATATATATATATATATATTAATTTTAGAGTGGAAAGCAATACCCTGCCACGAGGCTATTGGGATATCAACCAGCGACTGCAGCGACGGGAGAGATGTATCTAGTTGAATGGGAAACAACTTGGACACCGGTGGAGTACATCACTGATGCTCTCCTCTCGGACTACAGTAAGCTATACGACCCGACCTTTTTGTGTTTATTATTATTAATTAACGGTATTATTGTCAATGAAAGTGCCTTCATTGTATTTAATGCCTCCTTTCCAGAGTTTGATCAGCAGTTCTCCGATGTGGAGAATGAGGTAAGGATCGATATCTGGCTTTATTAATCGTTATTGACATTCTGTCTCCGGAATGTGACTTAGATTCATTGATTGCAATGGTTTCGTGAATAATGATTAATTAATATATGAGCAGATCCACGGAGTCGACGAAGAGCTGAAGCAATTGGAGATGAAGAAGGCGGTATGATAGAGAATTGCGGATTACGATAAAGCATTGTATCATTCAGATTCTCATGAAGAAGCGCAATGATCTAGTTATACAGAAGATAAACAAGGAAAATGTATGATTATTATTATATTGACCTATGAATGACATATTGATTGGTTATAGGAGAAGAAGTAGACGAAGTCATGTTGTAATGTTCTGTTGTGATAAGACTGAGTCAATTCATATGAGATCATAGATCAAACGATAATTCATATCATTATCTTCTATTCACTTATCCATTTCATATTTTATCCTCTCCTTCCCTCGATTGTTTGTATAAACACACATGATAAATGTGAGCATGGATATGCCGTCACTGCCTCTACTGCACTTTATATACACTCGTTCACACTCGAGCACTACTTTACCTGATGCGGTTATTGATAGATTCGTGTTGTTATATTTTCTTGGTCTCTAGTCCAGGTTACGGTAGCTCTCTAGTCCAGGTTACGGTAGTTTTTTTTAGTCCAGGTTACGGTAGTTCTCTAGTCCAGGTTACGGTAGTTCTCTAGTCCAGGTTACGGTAGTTCTCTAGTCCAGGTTACGGTAGTTCTCTAGTCCAGGTTACGATAGTTCTCTAGTCCAGGTTACGGTAGTTCTCTAGTCCAGGTTACGGTAGCTCCATGCTATACTGCGGACAGTCGTATGCAGTGTGCACGGGCGTCTGCAGCTACCGTACTCGCTCCATCTACCGTTCGTATCACCAAGGTCAACAGCGTCAGAAGGCTTCATAATCTTTGTGGCTCAACGACATTTCTACAGTGATAAGAGAACGAATAAAGGTATGGTCACCTTGTGGTTTGAATATTAGTGAAGAAAAATGTCGCATATTGTGTATAATTTGGGGGGAGGGGGTTGAAATAGTGGGCCATTCTCGCCTGGCCGACTAAAGATAACTGAAAGATAAGCAAGCTTGGAGAGCGTGTGATATATCCAGTTTTTAATATATGGGCGACTGGGATTAACAAGTATGCGAAAACGAGACGAATGAACTTTTTAAGCCAAATCCAGCAAAACTTTCTGCTCATAATGATAATAATAATAATAATAATATTGATAATTATTATTATTGTTATTCTTTTCCAGCTTAATAACAATATTGTAACATGTTCTTCTATCAAATGCATCGCATCATTACCTTCTGCATAATAATTTTTAATATTATTGTAACTAATTTTAAATATTACTGAAACAAATTTTGTACCGATTTTCTCGCTCCCCCCCCCCCCATTGCACGCCAGGATTTTTGGACTTCACAAATGATCTTACAATACGTTCAGCTATGCCTGTGTAAAATTTGATCAAGTTTGCTTTCCGTGACCATTCCCTTGTTAGATGTAAGCACATCTCTCCCTTATAGGGCGCCTGGTAGCATTTGGCTCAGTGTAACGATAATCAGCATGGTCGACATAATAATAATCGACTTTCAAAAGCTGCGATGATCGATTTTGAAAAACCGTCGTATATATGCCGGAGAGTATAAAATTATCTCGGTTGTGCCTTTAAGATTTTTAATAAATCGATATCAGGGATGCGACACGAACGGTAGTCAGTTCTTCATCTCAACTGCTCCCGCGCCCCATCTCAACTCAGTACACGTCGTGTTCGGAAGGGTACGGTAGGGCGCGAGGGTTACGGTGTTATGGGATACGGTGACGCAATTGCTATAGAAGACCGTTAGGCGTTGATTGTATCTGTTAATTGAAATATTGATTAGTAAATATGAACATAATAATTGCAGGTTGTGTCCGGAATGGATTTCGTGACCGAGATTGAGCACATCAAGGTACATGCTTATTGATTTTTTGAAGATTATTGATTTTTAAAGGACTATTGATTTTACAATACAACATCTTAAGTGGAGATTGAAGGCAAGTCACGCCCGATCGCTAACGTCATCGTTATTCGCTGTGGCGAGCTGGTGCAATTTGCGCCAGGCTGTCGAGAGCGAGTGAGTGTACTATAGTGTGGATGAAAGCATGCATTGGCGGATACATGGAGCTTGATTCTACAGGGGAGGGGGCATTACACCCATTTTTCGAAAACCCTTAATTTTACAGGGGGCACCCCCATGTCGGTCACCGATGTCTGGTCGAAACTGCAAGCACAATCGGCGCTTGTTCCGCAAATGTGCACACTTGCCATGCCCCCCCTTTAAGCCCCGCCTCCTTTTCCAGGCAGATAGCCTGGAAGGGCGGAGAGGCCCCAGCCGGCTCCTGCGCGGCGACTTCTCCAAGGATATGGAGAAGTCCGGGGCAGGGAAAGGACTTCATCGCGAAGTCCCTTCCCCAAACCAAAATGCTCTCGAATGAGAGAGGCGCAACTGATGAATCAGAGGCGAAGAATGAGCCGGCCGAGGCTATTTATAGGGGCGATGCAAACTACAAGTATTGCATGCGCGCTCTCTAGCTGGAACACGCTCTCTCATTCACTCTCTCACTCTAGCTATCTCTCATCTCTCATCTCTGCGTGTCTGATCCGATTCTGACTGTCTGTGGTCTAACTTGAAAGTGCTACAACTTCAAGGTTTGTATGAATACATGTATCAACAGCATTGCAATGATCAGCTAATTGGTGATGAACGAAATGTCAGCTAATTGGTATGGAAATCAACTCATCGGTATATAATGGTGATGTAGTAATCGGAAATAAGTAAAGAATAAGGTGATCAGTAATGAATGAAAAGAATAGGTCTCATTATCTCCTTAGTAAGCGATAAAAATATCTCTAGCTGTCGAGAATTCACTCCCTTGAACACATTAAGGCTTCACTGTGGGGCGGTTAACCGTTCTTCCAATCTGGACAACTACCAGCCGGCAAAGGGTTAATGGGGGGCTTGGTATTGTAGGTATGACGGGAGAAGCGGTCGATCCGAAACTAACATCGCATGAAGAGAATAGGCGAGCTTGGGAGAAGACTCGCTTGACGGGGATATTGACATAATTGGGCTGATTGGAAAGATAGGCGGGGGGGGGGGGGGGTATCAGAACGGCAACAATCAAAACGGCAACAATCAAAACGGTAACGGAGCAGAACTCGGTTGGGAGTTGGCATAGCTTCCCTAAGTAGCATGCCCTATGCTACAGTATTCCAACTGTTGCTACCGTAACCTACCGTAACCCACTACCGTAAATCAAAATGCGGGAAAATGCTGTTTTTCGATACGTAGAGGCACGATAGGCACGATAGGGGTGAACTGGCTTCAGTAACACTACCGTTACATGCTTACAGTAACCTAGACTAAAGTATTCGCTGTTGGATATCGCGAACTGACTTTTTTATGTTTTTCTTTTTAAAAATATGTTTTTGTGCTGAACGTAGAGTTGAGTGCATGCCTTTTCTCTATTGTTTGACTAATGATAATAACCATCAAAACACTACGAGACATAGCTCTAGTACAGTCATAAAAAAGTCAGTTCGCGATATCCAACAGCGAATACTTTAGTCTGGGTTACTGTAAGCATGTTCATACATTTTCAAACCCCAACAATGTCGCTATCTGACCAGTTTTTCGAGAATGGTCAAGTTTCGCGCATGAGACGAGTTATGAGAGAAAGAAATAATTTATTTGTTATGAAAACATATAATAAAGATTGAACTTGAATGAGATTTGTTGTGAATTAATGTGATAAAGTTTGAAATTGATACGAGATCTTTCATATGAAGGACTATTGAATTGAAAGAATATAAAAAATAAAAAAAGTAAAAGAGAAATAAATAGAGAAGGAGAAGAGGGAAGAGAGGTAGAAGTGTTGTCAGATTACGGTACGTAGAGTTAGGTCAGTTATGTGATCTGTTATTTGAATTTTTAATATCGTTTAATTTAAAAGTCGGTTTTACGTATGTTTCTTTGCGTCATGACGATCATTAAGAGAACTAGAAATGTTTAAAATATAAATTGGACACTAACGTTAGTTATTCATTGAGTTTAGTGCCAAAACGCCCAATGGCCCAATGTACGACATTACCATAGTATTGTTGGACAATTGTTTGTAGGCAGTTAGTTCACTTATTTCGAATCCTTTTTTAAAAATTTTTTTTTCCAAAATGTGTAGAATTGCCTGAACTTTCACTTTATGTGCATTAGAAAAATAAATAAAAATGATTTGAGCTCATACGTTCATTTTAAACATCAAAACTGGTCAGATTATGGTATTTGGGAAGATGTGAGAGCAACGAAATATTTTTTTCCTACTTATTCGTGGTCATAATTAATTATTAAAACAAGAACTGCACTCGAAACTGCCTCCAAGTAGTCATTTCAGATTTAGAAAGGTAAACAAGTGGTCAGATCTTGTATTTGATAAGATGTGACATCCGTGAAATATTTTTTCATGCTCTTTCGTGCTTATATTTAATAATGAAAACAAGAACTGCACTCGAAACTGCCTCCAAGTAGTCATTTCAGATTTAGAAAGGTAAACAAGTGGTCAGATCTTGTATTTGATAAGATGTGACATCCGTGAAATATTTTTTTCCTACTTATTCGTGCTCATAATTAATGATAAAAACAAGAACTGTGCGTAAATGTGCCTCCAAGTAGTAATTTCAGATATTCAAATACTTGTGCTTCTGAGAATGTTGATAGGCACATTTATCAATGAATATCAAATTTTAGTGTTGAATTTACATTTTAAAAATCCATTATTCTCTTAATGATCATATGTGAAGTAATGAAACAAACTGAAATCGGGGATGTGCCTACCAACATTCTCAAAAAATTGAATATAAGAAATTGCTTGTTGGAGGCATATTTACTCACATTCTTTTACTTTGATAATTATTTATGAGCACGAATAAGTAGAAAAATATATATTTCAATAACACATCTTTTCAAATGTCAGCTCTGATCAGTTTTGTGGCTTTAAATGACCGTATGAGTTCAAATAGTTTTTATTCTATTTTATTTTTTGTACTTGGAAATAAACTTCATCATCTTCTTCAACGACAAGTAGAAGAATTATCGATCGACCGTTGGTGCACATTTCTCAATAACCAACTTTACTGTCCAATTTACAGTTCAAAAATTGATAGGCCTCTTATTGATCATTTTTTACGTAAAGAAGGATAAGTAAATCACAGTTTTAATGATATTATCAGTAATTATCATTGTACAACTCTAGCAACTCTTCTAGCTTTCTTCCTTCTTCTCCCTTTTTACCTTTTATAGCACGGTGTGACACACCTACCGGAGAAAAGAGTGGGCGGAAGTTTAAACTTTTAGCGCATACCGTATACAGAAAACCAAAAGCGTAGTTCGTGATCACGAAGGCATTTCCGTATAAGAAAAAAATACAGATTTGAAAAAATTTGCGCCATTCCTGAATCATGAAAAAGAACAATCTTACAGTAATTAGTAAGTATTGAAAAATCCTGATTAATGCCTGAATTCTGCAGGAATTGTTGTTGGGTCTCACAGCGAATAGAAAGAAAAAGCGAGAGCGCAGACATGTCAGACACTTTTTGTCTGCTATTCTGTCGCCGATCGATTTCTCTTGTTGTGTCATACCGTGTATTTCGCAATTCTTTATATTCTTTCAATTCAATAGTCATTCATATGCACGAACACAAACCTTTATTACAGCTAATGATAAATCTATATCACATCAGTTCACAATAAAACTATTTCAATTTTAATCTTTATCACATTAATTTTAAAAAAAATCAATTCTCTATTTCTTTTTCCACTTGTCTCGTCCCTTTCGTGCACTTGATCATCCTGGAAAAAAAACTACTGTAGGGGAAAACGAGCTTTCGTAAACCACCCTATTAAATAACATGCTAACAATAAGCTGCCGAAAAATACTCTGAGCATTAGTTTATTTGCCCTTATAATGCACATTTGCCTTACGTGCCTACTACGGTGGCGAGAACCAGTCACTAGTCACTAATTATTATCTCTCTCCAACTAGTGCGCAATCTTTTCCACTCTCTCTGATACTCTTCTGTCTCCTGTGGCAGCCGTGCGTTGGGGTCACGGTTGAGTAGAAATATTACTCTTTTTCTACTCTTTGTTTTTTTCTCGGCTCTAATCAAAATAATCAAAGTAATCAAAATATGCAAATCTATATAATTTTGGAATCTACAAATCAAGGGCTATTCTACAAGCCTAAAATTGACTGCAAAAGGACAATTTTAAATTTCTTCAATTTTTCAAGTCATGCATTGCAGTAAATATTTTATTAAAGTAATTCGAATAACAATGAAAAATAAAAAAAATAAAATATAAAAATATTGATAAAGGAAATAAATTATATTATCGTCCGATTCCGATCCGATTTGAAAGAATGCATACACGAAAAATTGAAAAAAAGTGTTCTTTGACAGTCAATTGCAGACTTGGTAAATAGCTCTTAGCTTGTAGATTTCAAACATATTCAGATTTACAAATTTCGAATACTTATAGCCGAGAAATCCCAAAAGGAGTAGAAAAAGAGTAGCTGAAAATAAGTCACTAATGTTGCGATGATCTCATCACTACTAACCGTCGCGCGAGAGGTCGTAAATGTGCCTTTCTCGGTTGTGTAGAGAGAGACTGTTACTAGGGCTAGTAAGTAGTGACTGGTTCTCGCCACCCTAGTGCCTACGCCGTAACCTCCGCCGTAAGGACAGAGGAGGTTACGGCGTAGGCACGCAAGGCAAATGTAACGAATGGTAGGACACTGAGTGTCACTCATAGACTTATTCATACTGCAGCGGTATTACTTATTTATACCGTATTTAAAGTGCATGCATACTAATTCTTGTGCATCTATTAATAATATTAATTTAACTATATAGTTTTCTTTCGTCTCATTTTGGACACCACTCCTTCGTACCATTCATTCAGAGATCAAAAGAAACCGAAATGCGACTCCCCTGAATTTTGCCAATCAAGGATATTTCGAAAAAAAAAACAAAAAAAATTAAACAATATTTGCTCTTTCGAAAATATCAATGCGCTAAAGTTTACTATTGATATATTGAAACGGAAGAATTGCAAATTTGTTTCGGGGAAGTATCTGCAAAAATTTATTTCGAGAAAGTATCGGAAAAGCGAAAAACTAAAAATGCACATCTCTGCTGCCAATAGGGCAAATATTGATAAGTGGTTTACCACAATTTGTTTGCTTATTCTTTCGGGTTTTGACCACTTTTCTATGTTTATGTCACTCCTATCTTGTCGTAAAAACGTTATCACGTTATTTACGTGAAAATAAGCGAAAAATAAGCGATTTTTGACAAATCTGACCAGTTTTAAAAATTTTGGTGAAATCTGACCAGTTGGCGGAGCCAAAAATTGTTGGTCTTAGCATAATGTATGAGCATGTTACGGTAGTGTTACTGAAGCCGGTTCACCCCTATCGTGCCTCTACCGATCGAAAAACAGCATTTTCCCGCATTTTGATTTACGGTAGTGGGTTACGGTAGGTTACGGTAGCAACAGTTGGAATACTGTAGCATAGGGCATGTTACTTAGGGAAGCTATGCCAACTCCCAACCGAGTTCTACTCCGTTGCTGTTTTGATTGATGCCGTTTTGATTGTTGCCGTTCTGATACCCCCTCGAAAGATAAACCTTGCTTAACCCCGCTTATTGCCATTGTACTGTTAGATCATCGTTAGTTAATCAAGAGTTAGAGAGTGCGAGAGAGCGTTGAGATATGAGAGAGTGTGCATGAGAGAGCATTGACCTAGGATAGAGTGCGCGAGAGAGCGTTGAGATATGAGAGAGTACAAAGTGCAAGGATGGAGGGGGGGGGGCAGGCCTTATAGGGGGCGTGGCTTGTGTGCACATTTGCGGAACAAGCGCCGCACAATCGTAGTTGCTCCCATTCGTGATCGTAGTATTCCATATATGAATCATACATTTTCGGTACCCTCGCCGTATATTTTTATATTATATGAGAGGAATCGCCAGAGGTTCGACCACCCCCCGGACATAGAAATTTCGACCCCCTGAAAATTTCAGATTAAGTACTTTGAACGATGCTCTATCGAACTGCGTTGGCCGAATTTGCATATCTGCTCTCATTTTCGAGTAGCGGTAGGTCAAAGTTGGCAGGTACGGTATTTTTGGCTCGAGTGTGCGTCAGAAAAATAATCATAACTCCGTTCAAAATAATGATAGAAATTTTTTCAAAAAAAGTATCGAAAGAGGAGAATTTGGGCAACATTTTCCAGTTGATGACGTCATTTGTCGACCATGCGCCGGTGCGGGGCGGTCGGTTTTATGAAAAAGTGACGTAACTTTCCTAATCGGAAAAAGTGCACTTTTCTTCTATGCGCGTTTTGTTGCGTCCATATGTGTCTAAAAATGACCCAAGTTTCAGAGGATTTGAGAAATGCAAAAAAAAAGACTTGATTTTAGTGACGCGACCTCGGACCTGTCATAGGAAAGAACGGCTTATTCCTTTATCAAGAAACAGCAAAGGAGCTTAAATGACTCAAAAACATCCGGAAAAGCATTACGATCTCAAAATACCCATATATGACAGTTATTTGAAACATAAAATCACCGAGTTCCGAAAAATTTGAAAAAAAACCCATATTTTGCTTTTCCACGTGGAAAAAACGTCTCAGTAATGTTAATTAATCTTTATAATATTTCTTATAATGTTTTTGAACATTTATGTTTTTGGAAGTGAAGGCCTACCTGCTCTTAGAGCCGAGATATCCGCCATCGAGATTACACGCGCGCGCCCCAACTCACCCTTTGAGAAGAGATGTGTTGCCATAAAATGAACGTTTTCCAGATCAGAATGACTCAAAACAACTTGTTTCATCATTCTTATCACGAAAAAATACCTTGGAACACGTTTTCTGTGTCTGTAAAAATCAGCAAAAGATTTGGATCGAACCGGGGTTCGAACCCGCTCGGTGTTTTTAGAGCGGTACCTCTTTACCTCGACGCCTCGAATGATTTTGCTTATTTTATTTATTTATTTATCGTACACCGCAAGGGTGTTTCAACAAGTACAAAGTGTTCGAGTGCAAAAAAAATATGTGATAGAATAAAATTATTAAAAGAGGATGGGGATGAGGGGAAGGTGAGAGATCAATTGATTTACTAAACTTAGTAATAGTAATAGCAATAGTAACATAGTAACATGATACAACGGATGTCTTTGTAATATGTTATTTCAATGTTAATTGTTTTCAATTGTGACTGATTTCTCTAATAAATGTATCTTATCTAACATTAGTTTTGACATTGTACTTCATCATTCCTTGAAGAGAGAGAGAGAGAGAGCGAGGAAGGTTTTGGGGGGGGGGGGGGGCTCACACTCGTTCTTTGTTGTTCAAATGCAATTCTGTTCGCTCAGAGTTTTCTAACATCTCCATTTTGTGTAGTTGCCATATGTTAGTCTCCCTTCTCCTTTTTTCTCTCCCTGTCTGTTCACGAAAGAGCGTGTGGGAGTGAGAGAGCGGATGATGAGCAGTCGCGCGGAGTTGGGGCGCGCGCGTGTAATCTCGATGGCGGATATATCATTTTTTTGAACGGAGTTATGATCATTTTTCTGACGCACACTCGAGCCAAAAATACCGTACCTGCCAACTTTGACCTACCGCTACTCGAAAATGAGAGCAGATATGCAAATTCGGCCAACGCAGTTCGATAGAGCATCGTTCAAAGTACTTAATCTGAAATTTTCAGGGGGTCGAAATTTCTATGTCCGCGGACCCTCCGAAACGGTCGATTCTCTCGCGATTCCTCTCATATAGTGGGTCGATTCGCGAAATAGGGTGGGTCAATTCAGAAAATTAATAATATAATAATATCTTTATTGTTTTTAAATTCCTTAAAGTTCGCTTAAAAATCGTTATTTTTTGCTTCGTTTCCCATCAAGTGTCCAAAATGGGCCATATATAGTGGGTCATTGCGAGGGTATGAAAATGTATGTATATGATGTTGAGCTGCCACTATAGTTGACTAATTAATGAATTCTGGCCTTCTTCTGGCTATGCATGGCTTACATTTGATGGTTGCCTGTCTGTTTTAAAGATTCAACAGTTTTTTTTGTAATCCACGTATTGACATTTAATCTCGTCTTCTGAAACTTCACTCCATATTAAGAATGCCGGCTAAAGATACAATCGCGAAATACCATACAAGCATTCGTTCTTACTTGTCTCTTCTCTTGTGCTCCTTCCAAATCAATTAATCATTTCTCTTGAACGTCTCCATCAATTAAACTACATTATTTGACCTGGGATATCACATCACTCAATCCCTCATCTTATCTTATCTTTCACTCCACTCTTATTCTTCATTCATTGTCTTCCTTCCTCTTCTCCCTCATAACATATAAGTTCTTTGATCTCTGAACAGATTAGTCACTCTTGAACCCTATTCAACGTTTCTCTCTATACATTATCTATCAACAGTGTCTCGCTCTCTCTATCTCTAATCTCTCCTCTCAATCTTTGCTCTCTCGTCTGCCTCCCTTTCCGGGTATCACATTCCGAGTATTTGCAACTCTTCATCATCGTTCATTAATCAATTCCATTTTCATTTTTCTATTTTCTCGTAACATTCATCTTTCTATTTCATGCAACTTGCTCACCCATCACAAAATCCGGAAAGTCATTCTCAAAAATCGCGCATTCACAAACTTTCTTTCCACTATTTTCCATGTTTTCATTCATTAGGATTGCCCAATCTTCTTGTAACTTATTAGAGATGGTTGAATGTTCACCACATGGGTGAGTGCCGTCTATTGTGTCTCCTCTCTATACTTCCGTTGTTTAGCGGCTGTAAGGATCTCGTTGCGCATGAGGTCACGCCCCCTGTCCCTTCCCCCACCCCGTATAAGTTATGCTTGCGGGAATGTCTCTATTCTCTTGTTTTACGACGTTTTCAGTTTTCGAATGATTACTAAATTTGTTTTCTTTGTACTCGACCTGCGATTTAAAGACCACTTTTCCTTCTTTCTGGCCTCATTTTTTCTCACTACATTGATTGGTATGTTTCAGAACCAATTGTGGCTCCATTTCCATCACTCGGATCGATAAAGGACCGATCTGAAGTGTGCAATGGCTGCTCATCAGATCATTGCCGGTGCACTCAATAAAGGAGAACATGTTTATGCAGTCGGAAGTGTCGATGGAATTCAATTCACTGTTTGTTATTACTCCCGTTATCATTAACTATATATCATATTATATTTTACCTACGTAACGGACACTCAACGATACTTATGAATGAATTATAATCATACAAGTAATATGAATAATTTTGGGGGCCACTGAGAATGGGAAGGGTATAATAGGATAACTAATATTGCTTGATGATAAATAGCATAACTCAACACACAGACAATGAGGTGTAACCTACAGCACATAAGACCTGTGAAGTGTTATATTTAACACTTTTTGGTGGTTAAAATAGCTCAAAAAGTGTTAACTATAACACTTCACAGGTCTTGTGTGCTGTGGGTTAAACCTCTTGTCCCTGTGTGAAGTTAATTGTAAATGATAATTTCTATTACAGGCATGTGCCGTTGGTTCAGATGTAGTTGTCCTCGCTCCAAACTTTGATCGTGTACAGGTACGTATGAGATATTGTGAGATATTGAATACATTAATTGTTCAGGTGATTCCCGGTCCTCCTGAGTGCAAGGAACGTCTGATCACATCTGTATCATGCTGTAATGACTCGGGAAAGGTGGGTTCTTCACTCATAGAACATACAGTTTACAGTTTAATGACCTTTATCAAGCACGGAACCATTGGGGAGGGAATGGTTGCCACTAAACGACAGATTAGTCTGGGCGTGCTGAGGTCCCAAAATACATAGCTTTGCTTTGTCCCCTAATACATAGCGTTGTAATTGTTGTCATGACGAGTGAATAATGCTGCACTCTTTGTGAAGCCAAATGATTGAGGACACGACAGATAGATGTTAAATTTATTTTAAGACGTTTCGATGATAATCTTCGCTCACTTACTCTTTCGATGTTTCTCTTTCAAATTGTAAAATCTATTTGAATGATTAATCATTGAGATAAAAAAAGAGTCTATAATTTGTTTTTCAGATTGCGGCTACATACGGTACTACCATCCGCATCTTCGAGCCTACACACAATATCAGTGCTAAATCATCACACGTATGTTAATTCTCATGACGCTTCTATGTGATCTCCGATATGTGCTCAATTTGTAGTATTACTTGAGAGATATGTCATCTTCTACATTTGCTATTACAGAATCTGAACTATCGATGGTTCGAGACGCAGAATATCCAAGCGAGTGGAGTGGTAACCTCTGTGTTGTGGACAATGGAAGGACTCAGATTGATGGTGCGGTACTGAGTACAGAGCTGTCAATGATGATGATGACAATGACAATCGATCATCTATGATTCAGGTCGTATGTGATGACAGTATCTATCTCTATCAACATCGTCTTGTCAATGGAGGAGCAGGAGGATCGGTCAAGTCATCCTCTGTCCCAGTCATGTTTTGCATAGCAGAAGAGGTATGCTTGATCTTTTTTTTCTAATGGAATGAACGGGGGGAACAAAGGGGAACTTTTTGTCATTTGTGGTCAAAGCAGATAAAGTCTGCGCATGACTCTGTTTCTCTCTACAATTTCTCTACCTCTCCGTATGTCTCTCGCTCCATATTTCCCGTCGTCCTAATCTAATAGAGTATCTTTATCCACTGTCTATCCTCCAATCTCCTGCTTTGTCTTCGTTTCCTATTGTCTTATCTTCCCTTTCCATCTCGTGCTCCAATAGAGTAAGAATAGCGGGTGGGGGGAATAATGTTCGTTTTGTATGATAGAAGAGCGAAGGTCGATATATAACAATGGAGAGATGAAGAGAATCGACAAATCATTCCTCACTCACTTCAGCCTCCCATTTCACTCCCACCAATCCTATGTTTCTCTCTATTCATGAGGAAATAATCCGGAGAGAGCTCCTCTACTTCTCTACCTATTCTTCTTTTTCTTCATATTCCTCTTCTCCTCACTCTCTCTCTCTCTATGTCTCTCTCCTTCACCCTCCTCCATTCTTCTCCTCTTCCTATTACAAGATGCATCTGATGTTCTCCAATCGATATACGTCTCGGTGTACATTGAATAGAGAGATTATATGTATATGAATGAATGAGTCAGAGAGGGGGTTAAACATATACAAGAAGAGAAGGAACAAACAAAGGCAATGATAGCAATGATTGAATGATAACGAGCGATAGACACACACACACAAATGTCTTTCAGGAGCATTCGGGTATTGGAGACATAGTAATACAAGATTGGGAGGAGATTTGGTCTGAAAGACTCGCACAACCTGTGCAATACATTCGATTCTCTCCTGATGGAGTGTTCTTTGCCACGGCTGGAATCGAAGATAAGGTCGTCAAAGTATGGTACCAGGATTCACCAGGTACGTGTACATTTTTATAATATTATGAAGCAAAATGAAGCTATAATCTGTCAAAATCTATTATTAGACTATGAAAAGCATTAGCAGTTGCTTCAAAGATTGGGATTTATTCGAACTGAAAATACATAAAATATCATTATTGGATTATGTTCGATCGTATGATTAATGTTAACAATTACAGCTCCATTGGAGAATGAAGGATTCAGTGAGGACATGGTCATGAGCTTTATTACTTTGGTTCATCCTGGAATTGTGAAAGGATTTGAATGGAGAAGAACAGGAAGATATATGCCAAGGTGAGACTCTATCGACTATGTAGGCAGGACTTGAACAAACATTGGAAGAAAAGAGTTGGAATGGGATATCAGTTAGTGCATTCTGATGTTTGATCTTTACAGGAAGTGCATCCAGAACTGTCTGATGACGTGGTGCGATGATCATACAGCACGAATATGGAAGGAGTCTCCGGCTCCAGAATTGAGTATCATAGATATTGCTGGTGAGTATGGATAGATGAGATGGAGAGAGACTAGACTACCTGATTGTTACAGGAGAAACAGAGACGAATATATTTTACGAGTCAAAAGCGAAGAAGAGAGGATTGAAGATGTTCCCAGTGAAGAGAACACGAAAGAGGATCATGAACAAGCTGAAAACACTTGTGTAAGCGACGAACTTTTATTAGCAATTAAACCCGATTAAAACTATAAATATAATATTTCAAATAATAATGTTCCACTTTCAGACCTGAGAAAGAAAGTCGGAAAAAGGAGCCGAATGGTGAGAAGGAATATGGATTCCGAGCCCAGTTGACCAAGAATCCATCATATTCCGACTTTGATATCAATATCAATCCCGCCCTTTACATTCGATTCTATCTGGCAACCACGATAAATGCCGATACAGGTACTGATCTCATCTGTCGATAACAGCCATTGAAATTCAGAGAATATATGTATTTAATTAGTAAAAAAAGGAAAACATATTTTCTGTCCTCTATTCGAGATGGTATGAATACTGAAAACCTCGTCGGTGTTAGTTCTCATTTTGGTTGTAGAAGATATTTAGCACCTATTTAATAAACATTGTTGAGAAGCTAGTATTAGAAAGTAAATAAATAATGATAAAGTATACTTGTGTACTCTTTTAATTATATATTATTTAATACGTATTATACAATGCGCACCACCAAACTACCTCCCGATTTTACAGATTGTCTGCTCGTTCCTCTAATGGAACAAGGCTCTCGACACCAGAAGACGTTCTCTGTTCATTGGTTGAACAACAAGGAGTTGGTATTCAGTCAAGGAGCTGAGAAGTTACTCGCGGAAGCTCTTCAATCGGAAGAAACTGAATCTCCTTTGGATCCTTCTAATCATGGAGAGTCCGAACCATGCGGAGATTCAATCCAAACTGAAACTACCTCGCTTCATACAGAGTTTAATGGAGGAAGTAGTCGGTTAGTCGGCTTTGATTGTTCACATATTGAATTGACCCTAATCATTATGACCAATTCAACGATCCACGATAATTTCCTTGCTCTTTGTTCATTGAACATTTATAGCAAATTGTATCTAAATGTGATCATGAAACACCGCTCGAAGTGATCGTATATAAGCGTTATTCATGTTTTCAGACCCGTATCGATCAATTTCGATGCTCTCGGAGGACCTGTCGATAATGGAGAGATACATGATGATAATAAGAGTATGGGAACACCCAATGACGAAGAAGGAAAGAATAGTCAATGCTCAGTAAGTACAATTACCCATATCAGAGCTCCATCTATTATAAACCCTTTAGGAGTCGGTTTCCTCAAAGGATATTCTCGATGTGAAGTTAGAGATGCTTCTGCGACAATGGAATAAGAGTGTTGATATCCTGTTCACTATTCATCCAGTTGATGGAAGTCTGGTCACTTGGTAAGAATCAATCAACAGCCTAAAATATTATTATTATCTTTTGTTACAGGAGTACGAACAAGTCAAAAATTAGATAGTAAGTAAGAAACGGAGAGATTTAAACTAGGTTGTGTTGGAAAATTTAAGAATGGAAACTATGATAAATCTAATACGATGGAGTGTTTCGTATGTGGATTATGATCATTTCAGGACCGTTGAATGGCTAGACGACATCAATCGATCTCCTCTTGTATCATTCACTTCTCGTCTTCCTAATGCATTCCCGCTGACTGATGCTGCGTGTCTGCATTCCAATCTTTGTACATTCAATCCACATGACCCCGCCTATGTCGAAGTGCTGCGGAGGAATGCTAATTTGTCATCTGAATCAGGTTAGAACATATATTAAAACAATATTGGATATTAATACAATATTAGAAGAAATTTACGGATTCCGAATAATATTTTGATCAATAATGTAGTAGTGCGGATAAAATATTTGATGATTAGACTAGTCGAATCATATTGTCGAATTGAAGAAGCTTAAGAAGACGGAAAAGAGAATAAAAAATGGAAAGACGTTGATTAACAATTTGCCATGTTCTTCTTCCTTTCTATTCTTTACTTTCTCTTAACCCTTACTTTCGTATTCTCCTCTATTCTCTATTCTCTCTACTATCTCCTTTATGTTCCCAGGGAGAAATAGGGGCTCCCTTAGGCACTTATCGGAAAGCTGTCAAAGAGTGCACAGAGGGGGAGGAGAGAAAGAAAGAGAATTGTAGAAGCACACTTGGAGGGACTTTGAATGCACTGAAACATAGCAAGAATGCAAGATTATGAACGCATGAAATTACAGAGAAACTTCCCGAGAAGTTGACGGAGAAACGAATGATGAATACGATCTTCTTGTTAACGAATCATGAGAATGGGTAAGAATTGATTGAATAACACTCTTATTTTCCTTGATTGAGCAAATCAATGATTAGAACTGCTGTTTCGTAGATCCATTTTGATTTGAATAAGTATTGTTTTAGTTTCTAAATCCCTCTGAAAAGATATATGTGTTACCTTGACATGTGAGAACTATATAATTCGTTTAGATCCCTAAATCTGTGGCAGTTAACGATGGATGAGAATTCGCTCTACTCTACCATTCTCTCCATTACACATCTATCAAGAATGTGTGGACATCGGTTCCAGATCAATCAGGTTCGTAACCAATGGAACAGTAATGAGATTGATCTTTGATCTTTGTAGGTCATAGCCCATCCGGTGCTTCCTCTTCTCCTGACATCCTCTCAATTTGGATCAGATAAGATGGACGAATCAGAAGCTCGTGATTCCCTATCAGAAGTGATTCTGTGGAAGATCAATCCAGTTGGTCCTCTATGTAAGAGTGGAGGAGTACAAGAATTGGCTCGTGTTCCTCATAAGAGAGAGAACGCCTTTGATTACCTTGGTTGGATTCCTGCTATTCTCCCATCATTCACATTAGGAACGGTGTGCAATTCTCCGTCGAGCTGTTTCATTGCTTCGGATGGAAAAGATCTCATCATTTATCAGGTATACGATATGATGGCCCTTATTTTTATAATAACATTGCCCATTTTACAGGCCGTAGTTGACGCTAGAGGACTTCTCTCAGAGATCTTCCATTCGGAGAAACCAGAATCGCCCGTTCCTCGTCTCAAGGCATACAATAGCAAGTTGCCGCCCCTTCGGCCGTCAGTCCATGAAGCACGATCACTCTCCGAAGCATTCAACATCGTTTCGACACAATCAACAGCCAAACCTGGCTGTGTCCTGGAAATCGGAAAGATTGACGCCGCTATCAAAGTACTTTTCGATAGATTGAAGAGTTGTTTACTAGACTGTGAAAATTTTGGATTATAAAATAAGTCATAGCGGCGATGGTCAATAATCTTTCATAGTGTTTTTATTTATGGCTTCAACATGTTGCTATCAAGCTTTCATTATAGGAGAGCTCATCGCTGTTGCTTCTGCATGTCTTCAATGAGCGTCTTCTCGTTGATAATGAACCTGATGAGAATCTTGACGAGACTGCTTCGAGAATGGGACCTGTTGTTGATAGGTTCGTTTTCTTTTATTTCTGTATAGAATAACGTGAATATTTGATTTAGGTCGAAGGATATCATCTTCTCGGACAAATACTTTGTTGTTCTCATTGAAAGGACGGAAACGCATGATTCATTCATCATGTACACTATCAATCTGAGTAGTATGCCTGCGAAACATGAACGACCAACAAGTGAGCATATTACATTCCTTGCACAAAGATCAAAGATCACAGTGCGATTTTTATGATCATTGTGCACGAAGGTTAGCAAGCATAAGCATACGAACAGTTCTCATGTTTACATACATATAAATTCTTGCTAGGATGTTATTGTCTCACTGGCCACACTCTATTATATAATGATTCAATATTTCTTCAGGTGCCCTGTCTGATATGGATGAATCCGGATTCCTCCGTAGTGCCTCTCCCAATCTGCCATCAGTGGCTAATCTCTTCGTCGATGCATCCAAAGTGTGTCATCAACGCATCGATCTTCCTGCGGGCACTCGAATAGTCTCTGCTCAACCTGCAGCCGGTCATCTATCATCGTCTTCCCTATATCCCGCGTGCAAGGCTCCATTCGTCATTCTGACATCGTGCAGTGATGATGTCGTTCGATTCTGGAAATGTGTCAAAGACGAAAATGTTAGTATCATAAGTATTAAATATTTAATAATGTAATATATCGGATGATTCAGGACGGATCACTTCGATTCGTGTGGAAAGAATGGAGGATGGTCTCTGATTCTCTCTCATCCGAATTGGAAGTAGATGGCATGATCTATGCCATATCTGCTGCTCATTCTGGAAGATTCGCTTGTGCTTACGATTCGACCTATCAAAGAGATCTTACACCTGGAAAGGCAAGCAAGGTAGTATAGCGCATGCAACTGATCATCGAACAATTGTATTGCGACAATGTTCTATTGATTAGGGTAGATATGTAGTATGTAGTATGTAGTTATATTATAAGATAATTTAATGGCATGCACAATTTAGGTGCGAGTGGTCGTGTTTGAATGCGAATCAAGTGGAGGAGTCGAATGGTTGAGAGAGGACACACTCTCAATCGATAATGTCGCCTTCCCTCAATTGAAGTTAGTTTCTTTGTCGTTTCCATATTCTTGATATCAATACCAGTAAATTTACCTATAGGAGAAGTCAGCGATGAACATAATAAATGATTATAATGATGTTACTTCAGACTACCTCGACTGGAAGATTTCGGTGTGCATGAGCCCCTTCCAACATTGGATGGAATCGTGGCCGATATCAATTCTCGTCCATCTCAGCGTAATGGCAGTCTCCTTACAAGAATCGGCAGTAAAAATCATCTTGGTACACTCCGCTTGTCCTCAGTGCACTTAGTTCAGCGAAAGGAAGACGAGCAACCCCTTTTCAATCTTTATTTCACCTTTGGTACTGAGTGGTTGCTCATCTCTGTTTGTGCTATATCGTTATCACGGGTGTGTTATGGTGAAGGCTCATCGCGAAGCGGTAAGTTTTATCAATGTTGTGGTCCGTAGTAGTGGTGGTTGGTCGATGTCTACTAACCTACTCATGTACTATCATAGTTGTGTTCTTGATAAGTTTGTGTGGATGTTGTGAATGCGGAGCGGTACCAAGGCTCAATTAATTTGAGACTTTACTATATAAAAGCATGATGAAAATGCTTGAATGGACTGATCTTTCGTGGTCTTTCCCTTCTTCGACTATCTCACTCTCCATAGCACGATGCATGGTCTCTTTTTCAATTCAGGCGTTACTTCTCCCTTTCCTGATCGGACGATAACGGATCATATGAAGAAAGCGGTGTCTACCCATGCTTTAAGAGCTCAACAACTATATGAGAGTCGTATGCACATCATCTCATTTTATATTCTATTCCATTATACATCACAACTTCTTTTTCTCTCTTTCTCTTTCTTTCTCTCTCTCTCTCTCTTCTACGATGTGCTTCCTGTTGTTATCATAAGCCAAGTTCTATCCATTCGCTCTATTCAAATATTTATTATAATATATTGTATATCATGATTAATATCGTGACTTGAATATGTCGCATGAATCAATGAAAACCGTCTGGAAAGCATGAAAACGTGAATATGCGAGAGTGTGAAGAGATAGAGTTACAATCGTTGTCTTGATATAACACAGTTGTTGTCGCGTCTTGAGGAATCTGGCGAATCTGTACCATTCAAAAGTAGATGATTAGAATATTGATTACCATCTTTAACTTGTTTACATTTAGTGAACATGAGCGACGTGGTTCGTATCGATTGGGTATCCACGGAGGATGGAGCTCATATTCTCACCGTTGGAGTCGCAGCTAATATCTATCTGTACACACAGGTAAGAGTCGCAATGATCACTGATCAATCATGACCGTGGTTAAGAATGGATAATGGTATTCTTCATTTCAGATCTCACAAGATCCGGCACAACAAAATATCATCGCCATGAAAGAGGCCGAGACAAATATGCGTCGTCCATCACTGAGAAAGGCCTCGTCTATAGCAGCATCCGAGATTCCCACTCATAGGAGTCAAATGGTAAGAAATGCTTAGCTTCTTGGACTCGCATTGTCTAAACCATTGAATTGTTCAGGTTCGTTGGGTGTGTACAAGAGTACTCGAACTCCATTCTGCTGATGGTCTTCCTCCCATCCCGACATCACTCACATGGGCGAGAGATGGACTATTGATTGTTGGAATGCAGAGTGAAATGAGATGTTATTGTCAATGGAATCTGTCTGCCAAGGCTACCCCAGAGAAAGCGGAGGAGAAGAAACCTTTATTAGTGTAAGATACAAGTTTCATGAATAAAACCGTTAACCAGTATGAAAAAATTAATTTTAGAAAGAAGCCGCACAATTCATCAGCGCCTACACTTACGATCTCTCCATCTCATTCTATGCTTGAACAACTGAATAAGAAGGGCAAAGAAGACAAGAAACAGCATAAGATGATCTATGACATCGTGAACAAGGCGATATCGAAAGAATCTTTGGTCACTCAAGGATCATCTGATCATGTTACTGAAGCATTTGCACAAGAAGGGCTATTCGAAGCAGCGAGGATGGCCAGTCCGATTCTTCCCCAATATCATCCTAAACAGCTAATTGTATTGCTCAATGCGGGAAGAACGAAGCGAGTCAAAGCTATACTTCTTCATGTACTCAAAAGTCTCAAGGTTAGAATAAAAATTAACTAACAATTGGGTCCCCATATAGACCGCTCACAGGGGGGACATCTTTTCAGAATGATCTCTCCTCATTATCCTTGCATGGTCATTCGGAATGTCATTCATTCTGTCTGTCATTCTGTGAGCGGTCTACACGGGGACCCAACGCTAACAATAAGATAGGTAAGATAATCAGCGAAGTAATTTCAGGGAAGAAGCAGTGTGTTGCCTAATCCATTGTCGAGAGCAGCATCGATTAGACGAATGTCTACGGTTGATGCACCGACAGACATGATGGATCCGGTCAAAATGATCCAACTCGATGAGGTAATCATTGCTATCTCAAGCGATCACTCAGATGGTATTTGCAGAGTTTGGATTACGATGAAATCGATGACATTGCCCCTCTTCCACTCTATGCTCTTATGGCTGCTGATCAACAGACTGAAGCTAGAGCGGGAGAACTCAATTCATTGGTGAGAATAAACAATATCTGCCGCTGAGTCCCCCCGGGGCCTAAAGTTCTTTATATAACGAGTTAATTTTTGGTTTATCATTTTCTTATATCACCTATCCGATGAATACTCCTCCTCTTTATATAAGGACTTCGAAAAAAAATCATGCCTGCAATTATCTAGAGAAAACTTGAAACCTTTTTTGCTAAAACCACCGACTAGGATCGATTGCTTGTGACGACTTAGGAATAATGCCATATATATTGAATAATGCCATATATATGATGTAGTCGTTTAGTGATTTTTTTATCATTTAAAAAGAGAAAATTAAAATTCCTGGTTACAAATCTGACCTAACCAACACTTACCTTGAAATCTTACCTGGTTACAAATCTGACCTAACTAACTCCTACCTTGAAATCTTACTGTAATTATTATTTATCACATGCTCACGCATGAACGATACAGTCGAAAAATTGTGAAGTAATAATTAATCAATATACTCAACTAGAAAATGTCAACCGTTTAAATAGCTTGTACATTTCATTTTCTCATTTTTCTCTCGTTTATGCTATTGTGTCATCTTGAGTGATTTTGTTCGAAAATCGGGTTGTCGGGAGCCAAAATCGGGGGTGGGGGGGGGGGTATTGCCGCTAGCGGCAGTGGTGCCCACGTATGATCTGGATCCTGAATTTCAATGTGTTGTATGAGCGGTCTCCCGGCAAAGCCATTTGGACTTATACCAGTATCCTTCTATGCATGAAAATAAATTATTGTCTTTTCAGAAGCCCTCATATGATGGCCTGTTCTCATCGCGTGACGAAGAAGAAGATCTTGATAAGATGTTAGCTGATGACGATGAAGGAAGTTGTGGTGGAAGAAGTCGATTAGTATCCACGAGTAGTGATCCCGGAATGAATAAACTGGAAGAGACCCACGTCGAAGTTGTATTCACCGCTAAACACAATCGGACTTTGACAGAGTATCTCACTCATACTCATTTACCCGGTGAGTACTCTATTCAGGACTCTCTTTTCATAATTTACATTAAAACGGTTTCTTTGTTACAGGAATCTCATCGGTCGATCAAATGCATCTTCTCGCGATTGCCGATACTCTATCGCATTTCTCTGCTGATGTAATGGATAAATTGGCTCAAGCTAATGCAGGTTCGAAACGCTTACTCTATTTTATACATGGCTTCTAAGTATAGATCTGAAGTGTACAAGAGAATATTGTTGCCGATCTGATTTTAATATCATAATAATAAATGATTTGGATGATTGCAGCAATCAATCCAGTGGCCACATCTGTCCTTGGAGAATCGACTGCGGGTGGATATGCTACTGCTACTGCTGGTGTAGAGACTCTTGACGAGTGTGGACTTCGATTCTTGATGGCTATGAAACAGCATGAATATCTTCTACTCTGTCTTCCCATCAAGCAACGACAACAGTTGAGGGTATGACTCAACTTATTGTGCAAAACTAATTAAAACAAATCTAATATCTTCTATTTGTTTTGTGGTAATGTCTAAAGATTGGCTAAGATTGATTGATTGACTGATCCATCACACAAAATATTTATTTTCAGTTGAAAGGACTGGCTTCTGCCCACGTGATATGGGCGACTCATTCTGAGACTGAGAATGAACTTCTCAATGCAGTCCCAGCGATGCAGAAGGATAAGATGACATGGGATGATCTCAAAGGAATTGGAGCTGCATGGTGGTTGAGGAATCAATCGTCACTTCGAGTTTGTGTCGAGAAGGTATAGTGCTTCTTAATTAAATTAGTATTATAAATGGATGTACTATTATTGGTTTACTTGCACGTTAAAAATAAATTATAAAACAAATATTTGTTAGCTAAATCATAAAGATAGCATCACCCTTTTGAACGTCTCTTCAAAGCACAATGTGCTATCACATTCATATCCCGAAAAAAGTTTCGTACGAAGAGACCTTTCGCAAAGACCATTCTTGAAATACTTTCATGTCCTCAACCCAGTCTTATTATATTATATTTATAAGTCTTATATTATATTTACATTATATATATAAGTCTTATATTATATTTATATTATATTTATAAGTCTTATATTATATTTATATCATATTTATAAGTCTTATATTATATTTATATTATATTTATAAGTATATTAAGTCTTATTATATTTGATTTCAGCTAGCCAAGAATGCATTCCAAGCTAAACAAGATCCAATGGATGCAGCTATCTTCTATCTCGCCTTGAGGAAGAAGAACGTATTGACTCATTTGTTCAAGACAATCAGTAATCCGATGATGACTGAATTCTTCCAACAAGACTTCAACACTGAACACTGGAAGAAAGCAGCGATGAAGAATGCTTTTGTTCTTATGAGCAAACAGAGATTCCAACACGCTGCTGCATTCTTCTTGCTGGCTGGATCACTCAAGGATGCAATACAGGTATTGTGTATTATACATACTATATTAATTAATTAATTAATATTTACAGACGATCTTGGCCAAGTTGAACGATATCCAACTTGCGATGGTTATACTTCGTCTGTACGAAACAGACACAGAAGTGATGAATCAACAAATGCGAGAACTCTTGTGCAGAGAGATACTTGGACAAGATGTGGATCATTTCGAATCGAGTCGAGGACGATTCGAAGATGATACGGCATTACATTTGAATGCAAATCCGTATGTGGATATATTATTTATAATAATATAATAATAATAAATAAAAGTGTTCAAGAATATTCTCTCTGATTATAATCGATCAAAGATAAAAATAAGCTTAAATCATTAAAATGAATGATTGCAGCGATCCATTCATTCGATCAATGGCTTATTGGGTGCTGAAGGATTATGCCAGAGCTGCACATACTCTTGTAGTCGAAGCAAATTCACTACATTTCTCTAATCAAGCTGATGTATCGCTGTCGAATATCTTCAACTTCTACTACTATCTGAGAAGACATCCACTGGTGGTTAGGCAGAGGCTAACCGATGCTGGAGTTCAGGTATACATTTTATACTTGTATATTTCAACACATATAATACTTGGGCGGGCATTGCCGCTGGAAATGAAAATCGGAGGGTCGGAAGCAAAAAATGGAGCATATATACGTCATTTTGAGTGATTTTTTTCGGAAAATCGGGGGGTGTATTGCCGCTAGCGGCAGTGGTGCCCACGTATGTTTCAACAGCATTATCTTGCCGTAATTACTTCTCGATAACAGACCTCACTTTTTATAAAGTAATGAATGAAATCGAAGTATACATCGCAACCTTTAGCTAGTCATGTTTATTTTTTTTATTTGAGGTTGGATCAACAGAGAAGTTCTTGGCAGTTGCTCGTCGTCTCGAAGTTCTTATCACTCCCGCTGAACGTCGTCTCTTCTTCCGTACTGCAGCACAACATATGGCTCTTGGATGTCCGATGCTAGCATTGGATGTGCTGAGTAGACTACCAAAGCAGATTGCAATGTTGGGAGAAGGAGCTGAGAGTCTGAGAGGAATGCTCGCTAGTGAGGTAAGATTTCTGCATATCTTGCAAAATCGATTCATACTCGCATATTTATTGCAGGTGGATGAACTCAACATGACATCGATGGCTGCATCACTAGCTGTTCCACCAAAGAAGGAAGAAAACGTTGATTGGGGCGCACCAACTGATGTAATGGACAAAGATGATTTGGCCCTTGAATGGAGTGATGATGATGAAGAAGAGGAAGAAGAAGAGAAAGATTTAGCTAAAGATGAGATCAAAGCCAATGGTGTAGATCATGATGAATCTCTTCTTAACATGGTACGCCATTGATTTTACATATTCATTTAAAAATGTTAAGTTTTGTATATTGTTCTAAGGTTACTGATTATCTAGGGAAGGGCGAATGGCACTGTGACATCCGGAATTGTCGATATCATCGCTCAACACATGAAATTCGTCGCATCTCTTCGTATTCTCACTGAGGAATTGTCCACTCTTGCTAGTGGATATGAAGTAGATGGTGGACAATTGAGATACCAAGTATGGATTGTGCATCCTGATGGAATTGAAAATACTAATTGCACCATTTAGTTATTCCACTGGCTGGAGAAGGAGATTGATGTACTGAAAAGATTGTGCGATTACCGAACGAGTGAACCTGAGGAATCATTCATTGAAGAACCATCGTTTGAAGAGCCTCCCCTTGATAGATCAAGGTAATAAGAGTAGATAGATAACAATGAACTTTATTAGACTAAGAGGAATAGTTTAAACCTAAAGAAGCATGAAATTTCATGATTGAAGAGGAAACGCTAGGCAAAGTACGTAGTACAATAATATCTCTAAATAGATACGTAAAAGGGGCAGCAAAAAATCTATTGCTTTATAGCCAAAAACAATTGAATGTATTTCTTATTAGTAGGTCTTCGTGAAATTGACAATTGTAGATTAGAATATGCTATGCATTTTAATCATTTTAGTTCTCCATCTGCCCTCCATGAAGTAATCAGCAAGGATCGAGCAGTGATGGTGGCCCGATATAAGATTGCCACCCAAAGAAAGCGATGGCTTGTATCGAATCAGAAATTGCTACGATCATTTACGTCATACTGTGCGCTTCATTCCGCCCAAAATCACCGACTCACATCGGCTCTTATGGAACTTGTTCTACTCTTACTAGAACTACAGAAGGAGAACACGAGCTCATATCTACAAGGTTAGTTATGAATAAATAATTGCTGCATTAAAGGGACCGGGAAACGAAAAACAAGTTGATCTCAGATAAAAGAGCTTGAAATTCTGTTTCGAAATATATAAATCTTATATCATAAGAATTCTAGGGTAAGGAGAACGGCGCAGTTAAAAAACTACAGTCTGCTCCAGATAGCGGGAGCCTTTTCCTAATTGCCACACCAACTCTTTGGATACGACTTGAAATTGAGTATTTTGATGATAATTCTATCCGCAGTGGGGAATTATGAAGAATAAAACTCAATAATGGGCTATTTTGAGCTTTTCGATGGAGTTAGCATACTGTAGTTCGGAAACCTCGCCCGTGGTGTGGAGCAGGCTACAGTAATCCAACTTCTTACCAGAGCGTCTTTTCATACTTTCAAATACATATTTCTGAATAGTTCGTTGAGCTTATCAACATGAGATCAACTATTTTAACTATTTCGAATCGAAATTTTTGGATGCCAGCTGCCTTTAATACGCCCAGCTTCTAAAATTCATTTGTTCAATGTTCACACTTACATATCGGTCAGTACACCTATGAAATCAAAATAATTTAATTAGATTTTTCAGAAACTCTTCCCGATATGAATTCATTCCCACTTCTGGTAGCATCAGTTTCATCATATAAGATGTTCGTCGCCTCTCCTCTTGCATTCATTGAAAATCAGTGTTATGATCTGCTCACAAGTATATCTGAATTGGTCCACGTTCCCAAATTGGATCATTCCATCAAGAAGGTATCCCGTCATTCAGTCTCTTTTACTATTCTATTTACCACTCGGCGTTCCAAACCAATTCAATTTCGCATTTTATTCCCTTGTAGGTCTTTGTTCTCTACAATCTCTGTCAAGGCCTATCCTCGTGTGTTTATCAATCGCTCTGTGACAATGACTACTACAGCTCGTCTTCCTATGGAACCGGATCTGGGTAACCAAACCCTGTCCTAGAATTGGTCCTAAACATACATTGTAGTGCCCTGACTCGTCGTTCTCGTGCCCATACATCAGTAGATGAGGTGAGAGTGACGACAGCGCCAGCGAAATGGCCCGGAGTAGAGAATGTTGTGGCTTTGCTTGGAAGGGAACGAGATGAAGACGCGCCACAATTGAGATTACTCCTCTCCGAATGTTTTGTGGCTATTACCATGTAAGATACTTCTTCATTACCAGTTAATAATGATTATTGATCAATTTTACTTAATTCCTGTCGTCGGTCCCTTGATCCCTGAATATAATTAGTGTTGAATATATATAGTGTTCGTCTCGTTCGTAATGTTCAAATACGAACTTTCACTTTTACTTATCAATGTCTGCGCGCACGTAGACGTCTGCTATCTTTAGTCAATCTTGTGACTTTTGGACTATTCGACTTGATAGATACGGTTCGATATGGCGCCGCTGCTCGATAATAAGACCATTTTGGCAAATTAATGATATAAGCACAGATTGGAAAGTTGAAGTGTTAGACCAAGATTGAATGGAATGTACATAATGAAAGTGAGTATGACTTAGAAACAAACGGATTGGATCTAACTTTCTCTTTTCCTTGTCTACGATAATATGTGTTTCACGTAGACTTGGTCTGACCTTGTTTTGGCCTTTCCCTTTTAATAGAAGATCATACCATCCTAGACGTTCCAATGGTCGATTTCCCTTTCTTATCCCTGATCTACATCTTGCTTTTGTCTTTCCGATCTTTACGAAGAAAGTAGGCATATAAATGAGGTTGACTCTATATCGTCAATTTTCCTACTTTTCTTAGTTTATGATATTAACATAATAAGTATACTTCGTGGGATGTTTTAGTTCTCATAATGAGCGGAATACGATGCAGAATATTATTAGAAGGGGGTGGATGATATTCTTGTCCGGAGATAGGTAGAGAAGTAACACGGAACTCATCTTTATGCAGAATAATGATGTACATTGACGTAAGGACTATGCGACACCATAATCTTTATAGACAATCTTAACGATCTAAAAAAAGAACACTATGAAAATGATTTAATGACATATATTTATTCCAGGTCGTTGTTCTCGTTTGCTCTGTCTGCATATGATGCCCGTTGGCTATTTCGTCTGTCGGCTCATTTCGTCGATAACACTCAATTCGCCAATATCTTTGGTGGCGGAGGAGAAAAGAAGAACAAGATGGCCCCACCACCAAGACCACCTCGTATGCTAATTTGTCCATAATTCATAATCTGTCCATAATCATATAACCTATTATTTATTAGGTTGGTTAGAAAGTCCGGTACATTTTTTGGTCAAACTTGTTTATCGTGCATCTCAGTAATAGACAAGCGAATGATAATCGATATTGGCCATCAACAGCTATGACCTTCGTAGATCTCCCCTGCATGGCCAGGGCCCCACTTGCCTACCACTCCGAGGACTTAGAGCCAAAGTAGTGGGCGATGTCGCGAATGAGGTCGGTCTCATTCTGTATGTCGTGCTCATCGAGATGGCGTTGAAGGTCGGAGAATAGGTGGTAATCATAAGGAGCTAGGTCCATGCTGTAGGGTGGGTGGGGTAGGAAGGACCAGCAATACAACGATAGCTCGTTCTTGCTCTTTGTCGTGGAGTCTTATCTGGCGTTGTCATGCAGAAATGATATTTGTGCTGTACTTCCCCAGGCGGAATCGAAATGAGATTTCAGGCTACGTAGTTGATGAATGTAGACATTGGTGTCGATGATGCTGCCAGGCTTTAGTAGATCCCAATACTCAATGCCACGGACCGACCACCACAACCACCACACCTGTTTTTGCCATCAATTTCTGCATGAAGGACGTTGTCTGGGGTTACGATGAAACTGAGTCACATGCCCTTGAGTTCAAAGTTAGAATACATCACCCACTTCTCATCGCCAGTCATGATTCGATCGAGTCATTCGCACCGGCGATGGGAGGTGAGGAGTTCCAAGGACGTGTCGGCCCTCATTGACGGTCGAAATCGGTCAGGGTATGGGATAGCCTTCTTCTAAACTTTTTAGTATTCCCGACTGATTCCAATTCGAGAACAATAGTAGCATGGGAGGCCCCAAGTACCTGCTCCATATCGCGGGTGGTCTGGTATGGGCTCTTCTCCAACGTTCTCCGCAAAAGGTCCACATTCAGATCAAGGGGACGACCCGACCTCGGCTGGTCTTCGAGGTCGCACTCCTTCTTCTTGAACAATTGATACCATTTGCTCAGCATGTGATGGACTATGGTCTTCTCGCCGTACACGGTGTTGATTTGGTTTTCCCAAGCCTTCTCTTTTAGCGTTGAGAATTAGGGAAATATGAGGTCATGACCAAAGTGAAAAACTAACGGAAGTAAAACAACCGCCATTGTTCGTGGACAATGCTGTTGACTTGTGGGCCTAGTGAAAAAGAATAAGAGATGTTCACACTCTCTAACCCACCTATGGGGAATTAGATCAGATGTTTACACGAACAGCGACATCGCAGCAAAAACACCCTCAAAATGTACCGGACTTTCTAACCAACCTGATATTATAGAATTAAAACTATCCGAACAATACAAATTCCGCTTTTTGCCGCGCAATATTCAGACTCCGCCCACTTCTTCGCGCCACATACCATTTTCTCTAGTTGTATCGAATTTTATGGCCTTTCCTCATCATATCACAGGACTCTCAATAAAAATAAAATTATATGCACTGAAAAAACGTTCGAAAAAACCTTCCGAAAATTTGGAGTGCGTTTTTCTCAACGGTGGAGAAGTTTACTATATTCGGCATTTGGCGCGGTGTGTGCAAAACTTTTGTAATTCTATAATATATGATTTACCCGATCAGGTCCACCCGCACCTCATGCTGACTCCAATAACATCGACAAGAACCCTTCTCCTTCTCCTGTGTCTAAAGGTCAACCAGACCCGACTGTCATGGAATCGATCATGCTACGCGCGAAACTCCATTCAAAGGTGGGTATAGGGCAAAGATCAAAGATCAACTTGTGAATTAAGGTGTTCGGTATCGAGAATCATCCAGTAATGATCAAGAAGCGACAAGAGCAAGAGAAGGCTGAGGCAGTGGAAGCAGCAAGAATTGCAAAGGCGAATATGCCGATCTTCCGATGGGTTCCACCTACAAAAAATATTGTACAGATGTATGCTGAGAAGGTAACGTTTCGAAAATGATCGACATTTGACGTTATTGAGCATGTACATGATTGTAGGTGTACGAAGATCTCGGCGATGATGTGGATTCAATATCAGAGAATGGTTCAGTGGATGAAGATCAACATCTCGAAGACGAGGAAGAACCGAGAGACTATGCTAATCCCAATTCATTCGCGTGGACTCTCATGAGATTAGCACTGGTTGTGCAACAGACACTGAGAATCAAACAATTCCTTGTTCTCTCTGGATTCGATCTATCGGGTTGGTGGACAATCACCTTCTCTACTCCCGGCCATTATGCCCGACAATTCTGAATGGCCAATTAGAGATTAGCTTGTTCTTGCAGAAATCGCCTCCGTATCTCCTCGAGTGAGTGCCGCACTGAAACTTCTCGAGGGATGGGCGTATCAATTGCGTGAAGAACTTCGCTCATTCCCTGGAGGATGCCCTCCTGATCTTCTTCCTAATTCGTTCGCTGATTCATCTGAAGATACGGCTGCTTCTGGTCCCACGCTGAGAAAGTATCGAGCGCTCCTTGAACCTGGTAGGACATGATCTTTGTCCCCTATGATTATAGTGATCATTGTAGGTAACACTCCATTCGAGCACGAAGGTCCTCATGCACTGCCAGTGAAGCGTTTATGGATCTATTTGGCACGACAAGAGAATCTGCAGAACATCTTCATTGCTCATGTTTTCGCCAATGTGAATCCCGAGAGAGAAGTGAAGAAAATTGGATCATCTGGATCAACGAATAAGGATAATCTGCCTGATGCATACAAGATCATTCAGAAGGAAAATGAGCCCATCGTTGCTTTCTCCTGCAGCCAGGTACTGATGACAGGGTAGAAGGTTACGGTATTCATAGACCATTTCGCTTTAGGAACGTCCCGGACTTCTCGTTGTATCAACTGGACGTGAACTCCAAGAGATGGATATCTCAACGATATTCGAGGAGAACGCATCAAGTTCATGGATGAGCAATCGAACAGAGTTGGATGTTGCGTTGTTTGGGTTGAGAAGAGATCCACAAAAGGATAATGATGATTATCAACTTGTGACTGAAGGAAATGGACCCAGGACCGCTTCGGCTAAGATGGTGCGTTACATACTCTTCCTCATTTTCAATCACTGGAACGTCTCTCTGTGCCTTCTCTTAGTTCTCTCGCTGCTTGTCTATTCTTTCACTGCAGACACGATATTGTCACTTTTCTATTTCTATTCGTATTCTAGCATCTCACACCATTCATAGTGGACCGAAGTCGTAAAGCTCTTAGGAAGGTAAAACTGAGAAATGCCTCGTAGTTGTGCTGAAACCTTTCCGTTTATGTAGTGATGTGTATATATTGGTGATCATTGTGGTGCACATTGTTCTTGCATTCCTATTCTATGTCGTAAAGTTATCTTGTCAATCTCTTCTATATCATTGTTAATAATTCATTTCAGATGTTCAAACGACCGATCTCTGGTATTCGACGAGTCGATGCGCATCCCTCGGCTCCTTATTGTAAGGATGATTTGTTATCTCTGAAGTCAAGTTGATCTTTGATCTTTGTAGATGCGACTGGGTCATCTGATGGTTCTATTCGTATCTGGGAATGGGGCGTCGGTCAACCCGTTTTCATCCCTCGGCATGCTGGTCAACACGCTAAGGTAGCAGTGCCGCCAATATACTAAAGATAACGGAAAGAGTATTTGTAGGTGACAAAGATCTCCTATTCACCTAATGGAAGTAAGTTGGCAGCAGCAGATGGAGATGGAATGGTCTCTGTATGGTCAGCAGGAATGTCCAGCGATATGAAGGCGCCATTCTTTGTTAGTTCTTTTTTAATACATTAACAAAAATTCTCTGATCAACGGTCAACCATACGAGTTTCAAGTATCGTCTGGAAAAGTCTGCTGGGTTCTGAGACGGACATTTAGATAATGCTAGGAAGTAAACCGAATCCGTTATGATACATGACATCATCTTGCCCTCACAACTGCACTTTTAGCCTACCCAATAGAATATCTTTCGTTCCCTGTGTACAGTTCATCCATTCATTCTTCTGAAATAGAGGAGAACACATATGCATTAGCTAATTGGACCCAGACAGATAAAGAAGAGAGAGAAGGAAGGAATGGAGAGGGACAATTCAATATACACTCAAAACAAATCCATCTTAGCGTTGTGCAGTTTTGTATTAATTCGTCCCTCTTCCCGGCCCCCTAATTCGGGCAGATCTATTTAGTGGTAAATGAGAATGAATTACTAGCAAAAACATAGGGTGTAAACAAAATTCTCTTCTTCTTCCTGGGGCCAATTAAACTCTTTCTGTACCCTCAGTCTGATCGCCCCCTCTCTTCCCCTATACAGTGCCAATAATTAATGTGTTTGTTGATACAGAGTATGAAGACGCACAATCGCACGACATCGGACGTTCGATTCATCTCCCATTCATCATCTATACTGGTCACCGCGGGTGATTCGACATCTGAAGCGAACGTCTGCGTATGGGACACACTCCTTCCTCAGTGTCGATCGTGCGTTCACGCGTTCGCTGGTCACTTCGAGGGTGCGACATGTGCACTCTATCTACCTGCGTCCATGGTAATCAATCATATTCCGCGCTTTTTTCATACATATATTATTATTATTGTTTGTTGTAGACTGTGGTGTCCGGCGGTGTCCACGGTGAAGTGTCGATGTGGGATGTCAGAATGCACGCGCTCAGAAGTACAATCAAGGTATGATTTGCACCCAACTGTACTTTGATCTTTGATCTTTGTTTAGGTCTTCGAGCCAACACAGGCAGTGCGAGCACTGGTGGTTGATCCCTCCAATGATATCATCGCTGTTGGCAACAGTGATGGAGATATCAAAATCTATTCGAATGAAACCAATCCACAGTTGATGTACAGTCTGCCGGGTGAGCACGCAGCCAAGACTGGATTCTCATTCCGACAGGTACATCCCTAGTCCATACCTGTAATATATATTAGTCTTATATCATAAGACCGAGCCCTCCCAGTAATAGCTTCTCAGTAATTGAATCCTTCCGTGTTATGGACGTCCTTGTCCTAATCGTCATCTTACGTGACACAAATTCATTGCCGCAGTTATGCCGGAAATGATATATGGTGGTTGGATAGGTTTTTTTTTGAAAAGCAGCATAGTATTTTCCGCTTTGAGATCTTGCTGCAAATCTGGACATCGTTGTGATTTATTAATCTTGCCTATTTTGCAAAGATTTTACATATAACATATTAGATGATATCTCCTTATACCTTGCACCATATTTGACCACCATTACATTCCCCAGTTTGATGCTCTAATAACATGTAGATAGATGATGAGAGGGTGAATGATGAAATAGGATAGAATGGACTGAAAGTAAACAGCGAATCGTGATACCGGTCTATTAAGGTTGGACAGACGACAGTAACAGGAGTTCAACAGATCTATGTTGACCAAGATATGAGGATGTTTTCGTGCGGAGCTGATTGTTCATTGAACTTCCGCCTCATTCCTTCCGTGTACAATCTAATCTAAGACCAATTTATGATATATTTTGCAGTTTGTTTCTACTTTTTATTATTCTAGTCACTTTTTTGTACAGGCCTTTTGTCTGGTCGTTTACCCGTTCTCTTAGCCATTAATTATCCGTGTCTTGTACTATTCCTTTCCACCTAATCACTTGCTCTTTGATTCTATTTATACTCTCGCTTTCAGTCATAGCCCATCACTTTCATTATTCCCCCATCAAATCCGTTGCACACAAACAAACACACATTCAATACTAATCATTCAGCCCTAATCTCTCCATGTACACATTCGATCAATACTGATATAGACTATTTGTATTCCCCCATTCAAACCGATTTGAATCTTCTTGTTCATGATACACAACCCATACCTAACGGGCATTCTTAATATTCTCTACCCTTGACTCTATCCACTGATTCACTCTTTCCTATCTTTTCACGTTTTGTTTGTTCATTTCCATAAAATCTTTCAGTCCTCTTAGATTCTCTTCATTACTGTGAATTCATCTTGAAATCGTTGACGAAATGTAGTACTTTAGCTGAGCTCATTAGACATTTATAATTTCTTCCCTCTATCAATACCTCGAATTCAAGACTTTAATAATCAACAATAATTCACTGTATTGCAAGTGATTCTCACAAAACTCGCCCCCATTTCGTACCGTACTCGTTTTTTTTAAAATTAGAATCCGAAATAGTTATAAGATATAGTAGTATTATCGAGAGGTTTGTACAATATATTAGTATTATTGAGAGTTAATCAAACTATTGCTGACCCGTGGGTATCCCCTTCGTAATCCTTTGTGAAGCCAATCTGTTGTGACACCAAATATGATTATTCTTTCCAATCAAATCAATTCAATCCCGTTTCACTTGTGTCAACTACAATGTATTGTATTACTGTATGATAGTAGAGTTAATAAGAACACAGAAATCATATAAATTATTATATTATATTTGTTGAGTTGAAGGACAAACGATGATTCGTTGGGGATGGGAAATAGATGGGAGAAGTTGTATACGACAAGTGAGATGCTAATGAGATACAGTGAGAAGTGCGCAAAAGACTCGAGAAATGTCACGAATATGAAATCACGAAGAGGATTCGATTTATACACATTTACACCCTTGCTATCTTTGTACTCCGTACTCATTTGCATTCGTTCCGAGAATATCATTGACTATTGGTGCACGATCCTCACCATGATACTATAAGTAGAGGAGTGAGTGACAGAAGGCAGAATGATTAATCACCTCAAACATGCGATAATCTCTTCACACTTGCGAATTCGAGTCACGAAGGGGGCACATGAAACATTTGGGTTGCACGTTGTCTAACCCATGCAATGATGAACCCATAGACGATACATTCTGAGAATTTGTCCTCCTCGAAATATCGTGATGAGAATGATTAAAGGTGATCATCAGCTGAAGGAGAATTCATTATGACATGTTCGGTAATGAAAACACGTAAATCGAAATGTGAATTATGGTGATGGCATCCTTATTCTCGATTACGTTTACTTCTAAATGCATAAGATTATTGAGAAGTGTGTCGAGTAAGACAAACAGGGGAAGATCAATGAATTCTTCGGTAGCCCACACTTTTATTGTTTTCTTATACATATTTAGTTAATAAAGACTGTTGATCACTGATCTGTTCATGTGTTCTTTCAACATTTCGAAGCTATTATGAAAGAAGGAAGTAAAGAATGACATTATTCTCGATTCATCCAATGATTTTAACTGTTTATCACTCTTCTTCTTCTTCTTCCTTCTATGTATGCTTCATTCTAGGTACATGCATGACGAGAGTAGTCCTCTCATTCTCACTCCCATCATCTACTTCTTCTTCTCTTATTGGTTCACCTTCTTCATCGTCGTAAGGAACTGGGCGGAGTCTGAGTCCTCTGAAGGCGGAGACAACGATGACTATAAAGGCTCTAAGGTGAAAGAGTCATCTTCACTATTGAGTCCTCTCTCGTCTTCATACGATGATTGCTCCCTCTGCTCTTATTCTTCTCTCTGTCGGAGTTGTCTTCTCCTGTGATCTATCAGATGTTCCCGAGGCCTCTCGTTCACTTGCAGAGAAAGTTTGCCAATTAGAGGTATCTTATTTATCATAATTCTTTTTTTTGCATTTAATTCTACCTCAATTTGATTACTGTAGAATTTCGTATCTTAGAATTACGGTATTTACTCGCTCACTTTGCAAATTCTTGCTTACGGTATTCTGGCCTGGAGGATGTCATCATGAAAGAGGGAGTAGAGGAGTGAGTGGAAAAGGGAAGGGATGAGAGGATGGAGCGGGGATAGTGAGAGGTTTGGAGAGAACATCATCCACTGTTGCTATCCATTAGAAATGAGAGATACATTGGGCCACATAGAAATACTCTCCTCTTTCTTCTTCATAGGACTTGCCGACTCATAATCATTATTCACTAAAAGCCTCGTGCTTCTCCCTTTCTTCTCTCGATACAGTCATATCGTCATGGGAGGAACGGGGGAGTTACGCTGATGAAACGGAGGAAATGAAAATATTCACTGTATCTATCTTACAATAGTGACTTATGATGGAACGACGATAACATAACAATAGAATAGGGAATGCGGGATGGCTTGTCCGTGCATTCCATCCAAAATGCATAAGTTTTGTTATCCTTTTCGAAGATAGTGACGACGTTCAGGTCTTGCCAAAGGGGGGTTCATGAGAACCTGACAAATATACTGAGACTATCGAAACACTGGTCACTCTATTGCATCTGGTAAATTAATTTGACGTGTGTCATAGTCCACAGTAGATAGAACATATTGGTTTTGTCTTCTTTATTTTTCCTCTCAGAACGAGAAAAAAACAAGACGAAACCAATGGGTGGTAATAAATGTGACAATTGGAGGTTGCGGGTTATGGGAAGGCAGAGGAAGAATACGGAGGGGGGGGGGATATGACGAGGTGTGATGGGGTGTAGGTTCGTGTTGTATGAGTAACTCAGTTACAACTCTCCTCTGCGACCAAGAAATCAAGTTTCTTTGAAACCAATTCCTGGTAGTGAAATGACTAACGCTAATGAGTTTATCTATTTCCAGAAAGAGATGAAGGTGATGGAGAGTGTTCTCCAGGAGCTCCTACAAAGAATCGGTAAACTAAGTACACATTGACATTAATACATTGATACCATTCAGACATTACCGTACTCCCTGATGCCTCTGACATTTCTGCTGCACCAGAGAAGAGAAAGAATGAGTTCATCCGATTCGGAAAACGATCATCAGACGGGTACCTCTTTTGTCACTATATCGTAGACAATATTATTCATCCATACAATAGACAAAAAAGATGAACGGGGAAAAAACGAATTAAGAGCATGTTTTCACTTCTGCCTAAATATCGCATAGGGTATATATGACTAATAATTGAGACAAACGAGAAATGGGAGAAAATTGTAAGGGAGGAAATCAATAACTAATGTACTTTATTTGTAGAGAGGTCGAGAAACGCAAGAACGAATTCATTCGTTTCGGCAAGAGGAAGAACGAGTTCATTCGGTAATTAATACATTTAAAAAAATCAAATAAATATATGTAAATTTGCAGCTTCGGTCGGTCTCTTCCCATGGAGAATGAAATGATCAAGAGAAAGAACGAATTCATCCGTTTCGGATAATTCGTCTAACCATCCATTGTTGTATGCCCCATCGTAGGCATTTCTTCTTCCTTCATACGATCCGTACTATTAGCCAGATATGATCAGTGTCCTTCTCAATGAAAGAATACAATTATTCTACTCTTCTCTCCTCTCGCCCACTCAACATCCGGCCCTCTATATATATTCATTCACTAATCTAAGATCTTCTTCTTCATTACACATTCATTCCCCCATTCATCCCTTATCTGCATGGCCTCTCATTGAGCTCGTATAAATGCTATCGTAGCCTGTTGAATACACTTTTTCGTTAACTCTTTATGATATACAACACATTCTAGGAGGCTAAATATGATGAAGAAATTTACACATGAATCTCGAATGAGAATATTCACACTTAGAGGTGTAATGGAGTTAGGATGAGGTAGTGCTTAAGCAGTAAAGGAACTGACTTGATTAGGTCGAGCTATGGAATACTAGCACTTATATGAGTGGTAAATATACTAACGAGATCTATTCTTTCTGTGCTTGTTGATTTTAGTTCCAGCACTCGATTCATTTAAATCGTTTAAATAGAGATCAAAAGACAACGGATTAGGGCAAACACAAAACTTGTATATTGAGCAATATCCATACGTATTATGAGTCAATCAAAAAGGAAATAGGAGAAGAGTAACCTTTGCACGAAAAGGTTCATGAAGAATCATTGTTTTTGTTTTGTTTCCATCATTGCCTATTCGCAAATGATATATAAACAGTGTCAACTCAAATACAATATCGTCGTCTGACAATATCGTCAGACGGAAGTCTATCATATCTTTCATGGTTCGAATGAAAGTAGATTCTCATTGGCTACTGCGAATGTTTCCTACTCCTGTAATATCTTGTATATTGAATGGTAAAAAACGTGAACGTTTGCTAGGGAAGGTGCAAAAAGTGTACTAGACATCTCTTCACCATCATATGCTCTGTTATCAATGAAACCCAATTTTTTTTGGATATATGTCTGCCACTTGGGAACAGTGATAAGCTTCATGGCGTTTATATATTGTCTCTATGCTACTGTATAGACAAGCAGAGCGAACTGTCGTGAGCGAAACGAAAGTGATACTGTTCTCGTGTTGCGTAATGATAAAGGAAGTGGGGCGGGCACTATCCGTCTCAATAGTTCACTCGCTCTTCATTCTCTAATAACCTAAAAGGAAATATGCATTTGACCCGGCACTATATACCCCCAGCTCCATACCGTTTCTTATTCAGGAACAACGCCTCGAGATGAAATTGGAAAGAGTTGAATCCATCGACCTCGAGTCTCCTCCGATCCCAAGGAAGAATGTCTTCAAACACTTTCTCCGTTCGGAAAGTGTCAACCGGGAAGAGATCATTTCGAGATTATACAGGGTATGATACTTTTCCTTGTTCGGTCTACGATCTCCAATTTTCAGAAGTTCCCAATCATGATGGATAAACTTCATGCACTCTTCAGCTTTACTCGACAACTCTATCATGGAATATTTGTGCGTTGGAAATTCGTGATCTCCTCATGAAAACGCTAATTTTTTAAATAATTTCAGACAGTAGTCAAAATGACAGTGTTCAGCATGCTGATATGGATCTGTGCCTCGATGTTCTCTGGTGTGACCACAAACTACTTTCAATGTGAGGAACTCCTCCTACTTTTATCAGCAAGTCCATCTTTCGTCTTTAAGCACTCTTAACCTTCTGCTTCATCGTCTTCACTGTCGATATTATGCTCGAGTGGTTCGCCTTTAACTTCGGATCGCTCCTCGACTTGGTCGGTCTGGGCACCATCGTGGACAAGTACCGCCACCCTCCTGGACCATTCTCGTACCCTCTCATTGGAACACTGGCAAGAGTGCGATTTTTAATAGTTTGCTCATTTAATAAAGATCTATAACAGATAAATCCGAGAGAGCCCCAAAGATCTATCTTGGCATGGAAGAAGAAGTTCGGAGACGTGTTCACGATTCAGATGCCCTCAAATACCGTCGTTCTTTGTGATTATGAAGTCCTGAAAGAAGCTGCGATAAGTATGTAATAGTAATAACTGGTCTATTCTTAATAGAATCTTTTAGAACAAGCAACATCTGCCAGACCAAACTCCTACCTGTATAAAAGGTTTCTTCATAACGAACCCGAGGGCAATGGAATCATATTATCATCGGGAGAAACCTGGAAGAGATGTAGGGCCTTGGCCATGAAGGTATGCTATTCTTTCAGTTTAGTTTTAATCCCAACCCAATAACAATATATTTATCATGCTCTGCCAGACAATGTGAGATAGTGAAATTAAATCATAGACAGGCCGCCGGGCTATTTATGGCGTTGATGTGTTCATTAGAAAGGGAAATAGATCTTCCCTAGCACTTTATTATGATGAATGTGGAACGTTTCCCTATTGCGCGATTATTGAGGGATACAAATTGGATATGTAATTATGTTGTTGAAGGTGCTCGCTTCTCATGGAGTTGGTAATGACTCCATAAATAGAAGACTCGAATTTCATTCGAAGAAGATGATCGAAGCTATCGAATTTGAACTGGACAACCACGGAGATGTAAGAGGCCTTCATCATTCATCCAATTATTATTACTATTCAGATCATCAACCCTCACCGTGCCTTGGCCTTTGCAGTGATGGCTGTTATATTTGAAATAGTCCTCGGAAGGGAGTAAGTCTCACATGGAACAACTAAAGATATCTGCGCGAAATAAGGGTAGCTAAGAGTGATCGTCAACTTGGGTGGTCGTTTGGGAAATTTATAGACCACCAGAACAACAGACCACCACTACTTTATATCATTCAGTGTCCACTTCGATGATGATAAAGTGTGGAATTTAAAGCATACTTTGGATCAAATATTGGAAACGGTAGGTCTTTTTTGTTCCTCTTAAGTGACTAAATCGATGCGAAACTACTATGATGGAATGTAAAAATGAGTTATAGTGGCAATAGAAAAGAGACTGTTCAGAGAAACTCTTTTACAACAAAAAATTCTTGAGTAGACAAGATTTGATGGAACGATAAAGTAACCATTGTTGACACCGTAATATTTCAAAAAAGTTGGTCGATTCGATAGAACACTCTAATGAGAACAAAAGAACAAAAATTATGGACTACATCAAACTCTCATATATTTAAGGTACAAGGCCCGGCCATGTTGGCCATAGACTCGTATCCTTGTCTGGCTAATATCATTCCTACGAATAAGAGATATTGTGAACTTGGTTTTAAGCTCCAGGTCTGTTCAATCGAACGAACACAATCATATAATTAACTTTTCCAGAAATATTTCATTGATGAACTTGAGTTGAACAAGAGAATTGACCGTGGGGAAGTCACGGACGAAAAGATTTATCTGCATAACTTTCTACAAATGTACATTCAAGGAGAGAAGGCTGAGAGTGGAAGACGAATGGTCAACGGGTTGGTGCTCACTTTGAAAGGATTCTCATACTAGCAAAAACATTACATAAATTATTGCGTTGCAGGGATATGGACGCGGTGCTGAGTGCAGGAGATTTATGGACCGGAGGAATGGAAACCACCCTCACCGCTCTTCGATGGGCATTGATACATCTGATGTTGAATCAAGACATTCAAGAGACATTATTCGAGGAAATACATACGGTTAGCGATACCATTGCCATTACTATGTCATTGTTAATTGTTATCTATGCTTCAGATCTATCCTAAACGAGAAAACAATGAGATTAGCTATCGAAACAGAGAACAGACCCCATATCTCCTCGCTTGCATCGACGAGGTTCTTCGAGTCGGAAATATCCTACCGTGGAATATTCCTCACAGGTGCTTTCTCAAAGTTGTTCATACTATCATTACATCTAATTTACAGGACGCAGGAGGAAATCACCATCAAAGGACACACAATCCCCGAGGGGTCCAATATGATGTTCTCATTCAGTTCTCTCAATCACAATGAAGAATACTTTCCCGAGCCATATGTCTTCAATCCTGAAAGGTTTGCAATTGTTTATTATTTTTTTAAAATGTACTTATTATGTACTATATGTATGTTAGTAGGATGAAAGCGTTCGAGTTTCATGCTTACCTCTTCCTAATACAATAGAATATTAGGGTCAAGTTGAGATCTTCCCCCCTTTTCCCGTTCTGCACTAGCATTCTTTCAATTTGAGACGGATAGATTGTGTAGAGATAAGAGAGAAGAATGGAAGGGGAGAAGTAGGCTGCTGCGTACTTTGCCTGGCACATTATCAGTGTCCTTTTTATTCCATTGAGAAGGAAAAGGATTTCTTATGAGACACTTGATGACACATGGGGTGGGCCATTGAAAATTGTCTTCAACAAAATGGTTTTAGGTTCCTTCGAAGAACTCCGTTCAAAGAAGAGGAAAGGGAAGTTGAGCATGGAAAGCCTTTCCTTAAATATCAATCAAACGAAAAGTTTCTGCCATTTGGATACGGTAAACGCAAATGTCCTGGAGAAGTTCTTGCAAAGCAAGAACTATACGTATTCCTCATTAACCTCATCACAAGATATCGGTTCGAAGTCGATCGTGAGTTTATTTATATTTATTTTCAATTTTTTTTCCAAAATTCCGAGATATGTGTTTTCAGCTGCCAATCCTCCCAATTTGGTACGCTCCATGGGGATGACTTCAACTCCAAAAGAATACCTAGTCAAAATTACTCGAAGATCAATGTAGTTTTCAACTAATTTTCGATTTTCTTATTCATTCAATATCTTTCATGACGCTCATAGATTGCTAATTCTATCCCCGCCAACTGTACATACACTCCTCACAGCTGTATCATGATAGCCTAAGTGCCCTTACTTCTACCATATCCATACAATAAAATTGTACTCTTCATGCCTCCGCAGAGGCTATTGTAGATAATTTAAAATCATTGCCGAGAAATATCGTACAACATCGTATTTATTACCAACTTTATCTTTTTCATATTCTTTGTTGTAATGAACAGGTTGTTAATGTTTATGCCTTTCATTGAATTAAAATGTTCTCAATCACTGGTAAATGTTTTATATAGCGATAATAATTGAAATGAGGATGCAAGCACCTACTCCGCAATTTTAGGGGGGGGGGGCAATAATTTGGTCGAACATTTTTGGGTGCCTAAAAATTGGCTACCAGACAAGCCCCACTTTTAAAGTTGAGTCAATAATATGGTTTAGCTAAAATTTTAGCCAAAGTATGGCTAATATTTTGGACTAAAATAACAACCCCACTTCGAACCAAATTATTGGCTCAACCACCAAATTATTGACTCAACTTTAAAAGTGGGGCTTGTCTGGTAGCCAAATTTTAGGGTCTACTTTTACGGTCCACCAAATTATTGGCCACACTTCGACCAAATTATTGGCCTCCCTAAAATTGCGAAGTATTATGGATTTGAGCAAAACTGAACAAAATTTGTGTGGGACACTTTATACATGTCTTCATTGACACGTTTGAATCTATACCATGAAAACGCAGTCTTAAACAAATCCACGCGCACTCTGATTAAATGTTAAATTCAACTTAATCGCATTCGAGTGATATATATATTGAAAAAAATATATTGAAAGAGACTATTTATTGCATTCGTAAACTGCCGCAAACGATAAAAATACTTTATTCAATCATAACAGTGATGCATTAGGCTATTTAATATATTTCTAATGTGTGTACGAAAATTATAGCGAAGCGGCAACGACTTATATCGAAGAATTAATAGCATCCTATCGATTAAACAGTGAAGAACCAAGAATGTGCTGCATGGTATATATAATCTCCTCTATTTTCCTGATCTTTCCAGAATGGAAGAGCTTCACGATTGAAACACACGGTTCCCTGAATGTTGTTTAGCATTGACTACAAGGAAAGCAAATAAAATACCTTATATCTCTCAATGGTGAGTTGTTTATGATCCTCAGGGTAGTCAAAGCACATCGGGAAGACTCCATCATACGTGTTGGCTACCTTAACTTTTTAGTAGGTAAATATATCGTGTAATTCTAAGTAACTGTTCGTGCTTGTGTCTTATCGACCGCCCTCGAGTTCACTGTAAGAACTCCTTTAGGTAACACAATACTTCTCAATAATTGGATCGTCGATCGTTCGAGGTATTCATCAGTAGGACATTGCAGTATATCTTTCTTCGTCTTACAAAGGTTGATCATAACTCCGTCGTATTTCGTACCTAACATAAGTTGCGTATTTTAATACCACGACTTAAAGCCTATGTACCTTTCTTTCTTGCTTCCGCGACGAATGATATGGGATCAGCATGGACGACCTTGATTGCAGGTCCTTCAACGAATTCGAAATATTTCTTTGCGAAATACGTGAATATGGGCTCCTTCTCAACAATGGTCATCGACATCTGTAATCACGAAGCACACGCTTAAAACTGAGAGACTAGTAAAACTAACCCAATAGTATTGTTCAATGAAGTTAGGAATCACAGGAGCTCCCAAACCAGCAATTAAGATTTCATAGATCTTCGTAGCATTTCCTTCGTTTTTAGCAACAGCCTTTGAACCTACAACCAACTGTCTCCATTAACAATATAAGTATTTGTATACCGGTTAATCCTCCAATCATCGTTTGTAGTTCTCTATCAATGATCGCATACTTGTTCACCTTCCACGTTTTCGTATCGAAAGTTTTCCAGTTCAATTCTGAAATTGAAATAAGAAGTATTGAGTTGAATATATGCTCCAACTTGTTGGTTTAATGAGCATAGCCCTTCCGAAGTGTGCGCTTTCGTCACCTTTCACTTGAATGATTCGCAGCATCTCCCAAGGATTATGGCTTAATTGATTATATTATATCAATCTGGATTATCAATTATTACCTGTATCCTTCTTCATCCACCCAAACTTTATCAACGACTTGATAGCAAATCCCGGATACCTTACTGCACTTCTCATCGATTACTCGCCTTAATTGAAGTCATTCCTATTTTATTATTTTAATTATGAAAGTAAAAAGAAACGGTTTCTGTGACAGCCGCTCTATGACTGATTGTGCGACTCTTCCAGCATATAAGTTATTGTCGAAGTACTGAAAATATTATAATAACGATAACGATATAATCACTCGAACAAACCAATCCCTTTTTGCTGTCTTCAGCTTCCTTGGGAGCGATCCACATTTCACTAACGTCACGGGGTTTCTATTAATGCAGAGAATCTCAATTAAAAGGTAGGTTCTCATATTCCAAACCGTATCGCAAGTTCCATCCTTTTCACATTGTTTTTGCTCTTTGGACTTGCCCTCGAACAACGCAGAAGATGTCTGCATATGATAAATAAGAATGATAAGAATAGAAATGCCCAAAGACTCACTGCAGACAACAGAAGTACACCCGCTATGAGCCGCATCGGAAAGAATGAAATGACTATCTATGATGTTACGTTGAAACTCATAAGACACGTCGATTTAATATTCAATATCTGTATTTATCCAACACAAAGACTCTCTAGTCTATGCATTCTCTGTGGGTAGCATTCAATATTGCATCTTTAATATAATACTCTAGAGTGCATCGTCATCATAATGATCGATCGCTTTGTGTGGAAGAGGAGTTACATCGATGAACTATCATTTGGTCGTATATTTTCTGTCGTGGTATTAACAAGGTGTAAGAAACTAGACGACATATTGAACATATTCATAGTCTTTATTCATAGCCACACAGTCTTAACGATGGAACAATCAATCAATAGGGCCACTAATACAGTCTACCGTACACTGTATTCACAAGAGAAGAAGAAAAGAGAGAAGAGAGAGAGAAGGAATGAAGGAGAGATCATTTGTAATCGAGAACCAACAACACCTCATAGTAGAAGAAAGAAGAAGAAGAGCCACACACACGTCTCATAAGCAGTCATAGTGGGAGATCAATGAAGGGAATAAGAAATGATGAAGATAGAATGGAATGATGGTCAACGAGTCGACGAATACGATGGCATCGCCTATTTATTGTGCCTGATAAATTCGAAATATCGATACTACTCAAGCGATTCATGCGAGCAATTTGTGCAATCTTTACCTGACTGATCTTCTGAAGAGTGCTTAATATGTCATGCATGTGATCAACGTGTCCTGATCGACCGAATCGAACTAAATGACGGATATTTCATAATGAAAGAGACCATCTTTCATAATTAACCAGTTTCAGTTAAAGAGACACTCCAAGCTAATTTTACTCTCCGCAACAGTCTCGTATACAAAGAAAGCGAGAGACCATTGCTTGAACGGACAGTTTCAAATTAGCTCTGGGGTATGCCTTCAAGTTTCTGCTGAAAATGTTTTGTAACTTTTAATTGGTATGAAAGTGCAGACTCTGGAGCGTCATTGGATAATTATTATGAGTGAGTACCAAATGGCTGTGGTGCTCCATTTCTCTTGTCTTGATATCCGGATGATTCGTACTCAGGATCAGATCGCTTTCCGAATCTAAAAGATATACACTTGATCCCACTCTCGAGTCAGGTTATTCTTAGTATGTCAAAGACGTCAGCATAAGTCTGCATAGTTGGGTTAATATCCATTTTCAGTTTGTTCATCATCTCATAAAAGACCACTTTCGATATGCCTCGAGGGCATAATGGACCAAGCACCCCTTGAGGCTATTTACTCTTCCTTTTAGTGCTACCATGGCCTACCTAATACTTCCTCGGAGGAGCGTATATTAAAAAAAGCGAACCTCATTATTTTAAAATGAGTCGGGCTCATGAGTTTTCGCTCTCATCTTATCTGGCATCTTCTTGTTTAGCAGGGATTCAATACTACAGTATTCTGTGTTTTGCTATAGCACTAATGCATAATGAGAAAAAATTCAATTGAAGAGGGCACTCCAATCAGTCTTTCGCATATTTAATAGACCAATCTCTTCTCTCTGTCAATCCAAACAATGTTTCTCCCATACATTAAATATCTTCCAGTCACAAGATCTCTTTTACTATTATGACTCATACTGCACTCTGCAGGGAACAAATATTTCGTAGTTTGATCTTACCGTAACTCTAACTGAAAAAGAAACTACGGTAGGCAGTTCTCGTACCTCTCATTGCGGATAGGGACAACTCAATCTTACTCATCTATTATATGATATTGGCATAATATAATTGAATGTTAATGACTCTAAGATCAGATATATTACCTAACAAGCGCATTTCTCATTCCTCCTCCAGATCTTCCGAATCGAACGAGAGCATTTCTCATGGCCCTCTTATCCATTCTAAATAATATTATGAATTAGTTATGTGTACGATAGCTGATCGTGTACTAATTATTTACAGAATATAATGTGTTGTTGTCGTATAATCTTTCAATCTATGCAAATAGAGGAGAACTACTGGCGTTGTGTCTCGTTTGGCCTTCTATATTTTATACTGGATTGCGAATGGCCAGAAAAGGGGGGGGGAATGGTATCGAGATGCAACTAATTCGAAGAGAGTAATCGAAACAAAAGCCTCGGCCATTCATTATTATCGACCCAATTCCTATTTCTCATGCGACAACTATTTCCTAATTACAAAAGAACTGAGATAACTTAAAATTGGAGATATTAGATTTGTATTTAATTTTGCATTGTTCATAATGTCTTTACTCTCGTGGTCACATTACTAGATCTGTTACAAGTAATTTCTATTTATTTAACTATCATCATTCGTGATCAAAATTTATGAAGATAGCTCAATATGAAATTCATGATCTATTCATTATATTCTTCGGAACCAAAACACAAAGGATAATAAAAGCGTAAGGTTGTTCAGGGTGGTTTCAATATATCAAAATATATTTCAACAAAACAAATATCTTATTAAAGATTTTGTATCTATGAATGAAAAAAGAGCGGTACTGATCTCGTCATACATAGATTAGTTGAGCTTTTTAAGACTAATCTCAAAATGAAACCAGCAGTTATTGTTGAAGATGGAAAAAGAAAACTCACTCCATATCATCATCGAATTGGGCACTGGCCACAGAAAGAACGACTAGAAGTGCGACAGGAATTAGGAGAGATGAATGCATAGTTGATAGTAGAAAAGGGTGGAAGACTGATTCAGGTCCTCGTCAAGTGAAGTCTTCCTTACTTACCGTCAACTATTTATACTAAACTCCGCCCCCTTTCTATGACTGCCTTCCATTCATCTCGTATGCTCTCTGCTTTGTCTCTCTAATACCCCGAGGGCATACTCAGATTCGAAGAGGGGCAGAAGGAGTAATAATCGTCGTCACTTTACCGTTTTCTTTCAAAATAGATGATGAACATCTCATTTTGGAAAAAAGTGATGTAAATACACACTCACTACTCCGGTTTTTCATAATCCCCGGTGTTAAAACAAAATAACGAATGGTATGCTTAACTATTTTAATATATGTATCCAGAAATAGCTGGTTTCAGGTTCTCTAAAAGGAAGTATAATATTTTTAGATATTGAAATAAACACCAGCCATGTCATGACCTTGTTCTTCTCAGAAACGTCATCACTTGACAAAAAGATAAGTTGCCACAACAACTGATTTCATACTATCCCAATACAGAGTCAGTCAAATAAAGCGCATTTCGAATCCGATTCAGTTCATCCTGAACTGATTCACGACTATAATTGGAATGGGCGGAGTCAGTGGATGATGTTGTTCTGGGTTGAGTTGTCTACAACAAGGATTAAGTCTTCAATCAACGCTTAATCCTCCGGGGAGATGATAAGATCGACGAAGTAGAAGCGGAGGAACATAGGATTCAACTCGATGTTGCTGAGATGCTTAGTGGGCTATTTAAGCACTCCTCGCACGTGGGAGGAAAGCAATCTATCACGGACTCTATTTTAGAAGAAATCGCATCTAGCTAATATGTTTTCTTACTGTTACAGTAATATTGAATCTGGAGTATTGCATGACTTATCTTGTAGTAAGGACGTGCATAACACATGCGAATTGCTTTAATTAACAATGAATCATTATGAAGCTTAACAATAATTACAGGCATAATCCAATTGAATGGACAGTAGACACAATTTGCGATTGGGTCAATTCATCATCGCCAAGATATATGCGGGTCGTCGAGATATTTGGTATAAAGCAGATCGTTAAACGGAGTGAAAAGTGAAAGAAATGCACAATGAGAAGGTAAAAGTGAGAAGAGTTCAATATATCGTGAGAGTACCCAAATGTCGTTGATGACCTTATGTTAACCTCATTCTACTCTTATTGGAAGAATGTTGAAATCATCAAATCACATATGTTTTATATATGCACTAATCGAATATTCTAGAATATCGTCCTATAAAGATCATTCAACGGTTCCTATCCAAATCGCGGTCGAATAATCCTATCCATGTCTAATAGAATAGTATCGATGTCTTGTTCAGCACGTTTCTTGTGATGACGTCTTTTATGCCTGCAATTAATACTATAGCATCAGGTAAACACAAGATCGGCCCATAAAAGAGTACTCGCTAGTCACAAAACGGTTGCTTTTTTAAGTTTTACGGCTCGTAGCATTCTTTTTTTATCAGCAAAGGGGATTTTTACAGCGAACGTGCCTACGCACAGCGCTAGAGATTTATATCTCTATAAGGAAATTTTCGGGGAGAGCAGGATAAAGTATAATAAGCATCAATTACTAGGGCGACATCTTAGAAGATACTGATTACTAATCATCGAAGAGCTACTATATAACTGCATTCCCGCTAGTAAGTAGTACTATCTATGGCTCTATACCATTGCCCTAGTATACCACTTGTCACTTAAGATCATTGGCATCGAATTCTTCTCTTTGTTATCCCCTTCATTGTGAGCACATAACTACTACTACTATGATACATTGATGAGAGACTACACTCCCCTCAAGGGTTCCTCTACCATACTATTCCCCCCTCTCTGTACACCGGTCACTAGTCCCTTCTTTTACTCGTTTTCTCCTACAAACCTGTGCCTTCTCTTCCTGTGGTGATGATGGTGTCGCTGCTTCTGCTTATCCACTACTTCTTGCCAATTTTCAAGTGTTGTCTGTTGCAATCGATCCAGGCGCCCGCCTTTTCGAATCATATACCTTAATTTCAAAATAGGAATTTCGTTGATTTAAACGAGAAAGAATTAATCATCATCTGCTATTCGAGCGATCATTGTATGTTGAAAAATCAGATCGACTGGAAAGCAAAAGATACTATTTGTGTGATTAAGGGTTACGGTAGGAAGTCTATCTCAAAAGTTTTCGCATTATCACCAAAGTTCTTGAGACAAATACGGGCACACTAATTAGATTTCTTTTTTGGTTGTCTCATCAATTAATCTGACACTACTATGTGATCATCGCGTGGGATACTCTAACGGTTTTTGCATGGTCTCTTCTTTAGTAAATACGATATGATAGAGAAAAGGAAGTAACAATCTCACCTTGGTGCTGCTTCAGTGAAGCATATCAAGTAGAGGGTGAGTAGGAGTAGAGTAGGATACAGTAATCGCATCTGAGAATAGACAGAGAGGATAGGAGGGGATTTAATGATGTTGTATGAGTGGGGGAGGGAACCAGTGAGATAAAGGACGATCAAACAAGCAGTTAAAACGGTTAACGATATGAGACACGAAACGGAGTTCTCGATTTGGTTTGTTATCTTTTCGATTGAATTGAGATCTGCGCACAATGTATATCATAAATCTCTCCGATCAACAGAAGAAGGAAGAAGTAACGGTTCGGATGGCAAGTTTTCTCTATCTCTCTCTGTAATAGAAGTGAGAAGAGACAAACCGGTAAATGTACCGCGATAATGGAGAGAGTTAGTGACGAAATGATAGGGCGTGAGAGGAAGTTAGAAAGGTTAAGAAAAGTGAGAGGTGAAAGAATATGATATATAGTGTTAGGAGAACAATTGATCAACATTAAACATGCTTGCGAAATGGGAGATATTTTAACAAGATAAACAGTTGGTCTGAAAAATGATTTGAAAAAAATTACACTGTTCAGATTGGAATAGGATTTGTATGCACTACCATACTGGCAAGGTTTAAAAATATATAAGAGTAGAAGAAGAAGATAGAGGATATAGAAAACAAAATATTCAGCTGATGAGTTTTATTCGTCGAATATGACCCTCCTCTTGAACATCAATAAGACAACCAATGCCCTCAGCCATATGAGCTAATCATACAAGACAAAAGGGATGGCGGCATCCTCTTGTCAATTATTGTTGCCGTAAGTCATGCAGAGCGATCGAATATGACCTCCTTATGGAGCAATAACTGTAGAAGAAAGGAGTGGAAGAGGAAGAAGAAGAAGTTGTTGGTTGTAATGAACTTACACGAGATTTACACTACTTTCCATATTCCTGAGAGGGAACGCAGTAGTAGTTGTTGTAGTAGTAAATAATTGAGTGGTACTATTACCGGATTACTCAATGTGATGGGATCCATTTCGGATAGCTACAGGATAATAATAATAATGGATGAGAGAATGAAGGGGGGGGGGCACAGATGAATAAGTTGTCCCTATCCGCAATGAGAGGTCTCTCTTCATTGTGCCGTTCATTCAGAGAGAGAGGGGGGGCTGATGCCACACCTCAATTTGAGCACTTATCGTGCCATTGGCACAGTAGCCGCTGATAGAGAGAGAGATAGGGAGAGGGAGAGAGAGAGAGAGAGTGGGAGAGAAGGGGGGAGTAACGGAGGAATAGAACGAAAGAGGGGAGGGAAGAGAATGAGTCAGAAATGGAACGATAAGCGATTCGACCTCGTACACTGCATATGAACTGTTGCAAGGAAGTTATGGCGGAAGTAAAAAGTGGCTCATCGTCACTCATTCAATATGAATCAGCCACTAACGTTTGTGTTTGTGTTATGCTAATGCTTAGTTGTCACTATCGATACTCTCCCTCTGTCACTAAATTGGAGGGAGAAAGCGAGTAAGCATTAAAGTAGTAGCAAAAGACGACCGGAAGTTGTGAATTGTTAGTACCCCCAAATTGGCAATGAAATGTGGGAGCGAGCTTGATAGGAGAAATAAATATAACGAAGTGATAAGATAAGATGATGATAGATTACATGTGGAGGACCACACAATGAATACATTATTTGAGATGTCGAAAAAAATAAATTGGCAAGGGCGTAATTTGAGGTAAGATCCGGTTTATCTTCGGATATGATTGTTATGAGAGGTTCCATGTGATGATTAGAAACGAGTGAGAGATAAATGAGAAGGAACGAAAAGAGATAGAGATAAAGAGAGTGAACAGACAGAGTGGAGACAGTTATCATATCCAAATGTTTATCGTTGCAGGAGGAGAACATCAAAGGTGACCGGTTGAGAGGAACAGAAGGTAAAGAGGAAGAAGAAGAAGAAAGACAAATGAGCTTTCCCCTCTTATGTAAACGATAGTGATCATGTACTCTTAAGAAGAATGAAGAAGTTGAGAGGAGAGGTGTGAGAAGGGGGAAGATCAGATAGATGGTATGGGTTACTTCTCACACCTACACAGAAGAATGTCATTGTTGATATAGAGAACAAGAAGAATAGCGAATCTCAATGTCAAATCCGCCCGAGAGGCAAAGGTCAAGCTAGCAATATAAAGGAGCTACCGCAGATTATATGACCTAAAGAATGAATAAAATGTGTCGAGAATATGAAGAAGAAGAAGAATCAAAGAGAAAGAGGGGGAATCCAAGCGAAGATGTATGGGAATCGGAAGTATTATAACTAGTTATGAGACATAAAAGAGGGTACAAAGAAGAACGGACTATTCGGGGGAGTTGTATTTGTCCCTCATTGTGCATCATCATTCACTCTCCGAAATGGACTACTTATATGGACGGAGAATATGACTCAGTTTAGAGGACAAGTTACATAACGGGCGGTTTAGTCATCGTACGAAGATAATGATGATACTCATGCAAGATACAGCTTGAGATATTCAAGCAGAAGCAGCTGAAAATTATATCAATCAAGTTTTTTGAGATGTGATATCATACCGATATTAGGCGAATTTGTGACAGTCTTGCTGATGATAAAAGAGAAAGTATGCACAAGCTCTTGCATTTTACGTAGGATACGGTAGCCGAAGGAACAGATGAGTAAGTTTACTCTTATGCGGTTCATTAAGGCGATGCAATGAATCATAAGCATTTCCGTAAGAGGATTTTCCGAATAAAAAGGAGGGTAAGTGTCTTTCGTAACAAGCGACACTCCCTTCCATTTCCCTGACTTATCCATGGAAGATGAGTCAGGAACTCTTATGAAGAAGAACGGGAAAGAGAATGGGTGCGGTCGAAATGAACAAACTATCATCACAACTGCATTATGCAAGGGGAACAATCCTGCAAGTAGCCTCGATTGCAAGGAATTAGTCATTTATAAATGCTTTCACTGAATATGCCGATGAAATTGCTTATTCTATATATCACTGTAAGCCGATACCGCGATAAGTAAGTCAGGGTAAGCTTAGGATGCCGACCTTCCGTACCACAACCGTTGCAGAGGGTAACCGTGGATATCGACATGCCGTACCCTCACCTTACTGTAACTGTGGATAACGATCTACCCTATCCTTACATGAATCAGTTACCATTAACTCATTAACAGTAATCCAGGGTACCGACCTATCGCAACACAAACGCTAGTAGCCAGAGATACCGTACCCCGTACTGTATCCAGCAATCGTGGATATCGCCTACCGTTCCCCCCACTTTACAGTGGACATCAACCTACCGTCTGGTTACTGTGACCGTGAATGTTGATCTATCGTTCTCCTCTTGATTAAGTTACCATTAACTCATGCCTACCGCTCCCGCACGTACAGCAACTGGGTGCAATAACGGGCGGGGCACGTTCGACATCCACGACTGGGGACGGAGGACGGTGCGGGCTACAGTAAGTCAATATCTTCGGTTACTGTGGTTACTGTAAAGTTTGTGCTACGGTAGATCGGTATCGTGGATTACTGTAGCGTGTTATGTATTGTAGGCCAGTTTTCACTCACTTCAGTCAAGTTAAACTGGTTGTGTTAACCACGACTTGGACTTGGTTAATCACTTGGTCGCGACACGACTTGGTTGACAAAACAAGTTTTGATTGTATTTACCTGACTTATTAGTACTACAGTGTTGCAGGACTTCCTCGAATACGCTCCTGGACAGCTCTACTCTCCAGAGGGATATGCCTCGTGGCCTGGCTTCCTTCAAGGCACCCAGGTACGCAATTGATCTTTGATAATTATATCAATTGATATGTGATTTTTGCAGCCTGCTGGCCTTGGCAGTCTTAGCGCTCTCAAGCAGCAGCAGTACGGTCAGTTGCAGCGATTTCAGTAGTATAGTCAGCAACAGTACGCACATCAGCTCCAGTACTACGATCAATATGGAGCTAATCACTGCCGCCTGGGTTTATCGTTACTGTTATTGGTCAGATTCCCTCTGGAAAGCTCCGCCTCTGCAGATATTGTTTCTTATCTTGTTATGACTTTGTTGGTGTGTTCTTGCGCATGGACCCTAACTAAACAAGGTCAGTCACAAATCATTACGAGCATTACTAATTAATCACACTATGTCTACCTTATGGGTGAGTGAGTGTCTTCTCTTACTCTGCAAAATGCACTTCGATTGTCACACTAAAGCGTTCATCAGTACAACGTCATGTCACTTTATGCTACTACTAAGTCATTCTTACATTTCATAATTCAATTATGTATGGTAATACAATTTACAATTTAAGAAGATTATCATGTGAGAGTTGGCTCTCACCGCCACTGATGTAGCAAATTTCTTCGATAGTGTGCTTAATGACTTATAAAAACAATAATATAACACCTAGAAGAAATGGACTTTTTACAAAAGAATTTCCGAAAAATCTGATGAAGACTTTGAGATTAAAAAAAGACTCATAAGCAGAGCAAATAAATGATGCACGCAGCTGCGTGACGCGTGTGCAAATATCGACCGGGCTGAACTGTGTATTTAATAGTAATAGTGTATTTACTTCAAAAGAATCAGTATCGTTTTCAAATTTATAATCATATAATATTGAAACATATCTGGAACATGCTCTAAATTTATATTTTCAGAAACGTATTCGAAACGGCTTCTTGCTCTTTATTTCGCCTCTGGCCATTTTATTTTCTCGCTTTCTCTCATTGATTATCGATTGGCGCACTCATCAATTATAAGGAAAGAAACAAAGAGAAAGGCTAAAAATGTACTGTGTTACAATTTTTTTGGGTCTTTTATTAATTTTCTATTGCAATTCTTTCACTCATTCTTTAATCACTTTTGCAAATAAGCGCGTATATATTTTAATATAACAATATGTTCACTTTGAATGAATAATGATGGATTGATCTTATTTGCTAGTTCAGTGAACTACAGATTCAAAGTGTAGTTTGATCAGACGAGATAGTATAGAGACATGACAGAGAATGCAGGGTAAAGGACTCGTACATTGGTCTGAACTCTCATCGATCCTACAATAAACCATATCCCACTGTTTGTCTCTTTTCGTTTTTTGAGTATAGGTATCTAATCACGTTTGAATTTTTTTTCAAAAATAAGATTACAGGTTTCCTACAACCCCTATGATAAGCGCATCTACGTATATGACCACGGATATTTACTAACGGTGCCGGCCCGATTTCAGTGGCTGGCAAAGTAAAGAGATCAAAGATCAGAGATCAATATATCAAAGATCAAACTACGAAAGATCTATTAATTATTTATGTTTCATATTTATTCTTCTTTTTATTGCCGTACAATCATTGTAATTTTGTGATTTCAATTATAAAGGTCATTGATTGATAAAGTGATGCAATGCTATCAAATTTCCATGAATAATTCAAATGTAATAATGACTATTCAACTTTCAATTGAATATGCGTTAATATGATTTTAATATCAAATTCATTATCTACTTTCAGTATAAAAATAGTCCACACCGGTTACGATACTACAGGTACGGTAGTTTATTTCGGTTACGGTACTAGGGGTACGGTAGTCTATACCGGTTACGGTACTAGTGGTACGGTAGTCTATATCAGTTACGGAACTAGAATGCGGAGGCGCAGCTACCACCCCCCCCCCTCCCCTGTAACTATTCCCATTACAGTACGTTGACGCCCAGTAGTGCCTGCAGTCGCCTTAACCAACAAGTCCATGTCCAAGGGTTAGAGACAATCGACAAAAGAAGGGTACGGTAGTTGTGTTGATCTACCGTAACCTTTGAAGTCTACTGTCATTATTATAGTAAGGGTACGGTAGTTGTGTTGTTCTACCGTAACCTTTGAAGTCTACTGTCATTATTATTTCTGTTCCATGCTCACGATCTCATTGTTGTTTGTTATTGCGTTCCTCGACTATTTAACTAATTCTTCTTCTTAGAATATTTAATCTCATGTATATTGTGCATGTTTGTACATTGTGATCTATCAATTGGTCGATTATTCGTTATCGATTGATCGAATTGTAATAAATGTGTGTGTGCTTTGATGCGTTGCATTGGACAAGCGACCTTTATCGGGCTTTAACGGGAGGTCTTTTACTCAAAGGGCCTTGGCAGGAGCCTTGTTGTTTCTATGGTCCATCTGTAAAGTGGCAAATGACAGAATACCGTAACCCCCCAGCAACACCATGGCAAACGTACCTTAGTGACGGGCGCGACCTTGGGCTCTGTGAGATCTGCGGCGACTACGGGAGCAGGCTTGGCCTTGCTACCGGGTACAAGAGGGACCATCATCTGTTGGAAGGACACCTGTCAAAGATGAGATGGCTTATGTAGTTTATGTGCAGACCCGCCCCTTTGTGGCCCGCCTACCTTCAACTCTGCGTCGATGCACACCACAGCGGCGGCATTACTGAACTGATTGCAGTAATTGGGCGCCGAGAAGACCGTGATGAGCTTACGACCTCCCATGAACTCGTAACCATCCTGGACCACCTGTAGCTTATGGATTAAGCTCCGCCCTTTTTCGGTAAGCTCCACCCTCTACCGTAATACCTGATGGGCGCGAATGATAAGATCAATGTCGTGGTCCTCGCAGAATTGATTGACAACCCGCTTGCCGAACATGTACGAGATACCACGAATTGAGTGGAACCAACCATCGCCCTGGAAAAGATCAAAGATCAATCTACAGTACTTGAAAGATAGTGGTCGCTGGTTACCGTACCTTGTTGGTGGGATCGGACCAGAGAAGATCAATCAATAATCCCTTATCGAGTGGTTCACATGGACGAACAATGTTTCTGATTGTGTCGATTGAGTCAAGTTCGGGCGACAGACCTCCGTGCATGCACAGAACCTGAGATCAAAGATCAAAGATCAAGAGTAAAATATATAAATATCATAGATCATAGATAAGCTCACCTTCTTGCCGATAAGTCCAGCAAGTGGGAGACGATTGAAGGAGCATTGGAAGTCATACCACAGACCGACTCTGAATGGATACGGTAACTGATACGGTAATTGGGGGTACGGTAAGTGATACGGTGATTGAACAGCATATGTCCTTCTCAAGGATCTATTTTGTTTCATTGTCGAGTATCGTTCATGTTTGTGCATGTCAAGTCACGAAAGAAAAAAAGAAACGAAACGAAAAAATAGGCGAGAGTGTGTAAAACGAGAGTTTTCTCTCTAATCTTCTTTTTTGAGAAGAATAAAACATATGTACCCTCGATATCCGAATTTGTTGATGAGTTCAGCGTAGAATCCGAAGATTTTATTGACGGCGGGCGTTTCGTGGTTGCCACGGAGTAGGAAGATGCGAGTGGGATGACGAATCTTGAGCGCGAACAGGTACAGTATGACCTGGAAAAGGGGATCGGAGTGACTCGGGGACATTGTGGAGCGTTGATGGGACACCGTTGGGTACCTCAATGGAGTGTGGTCCTCTATCAACATAGTCACCGAGGAACATCATGCGCTCCTTGGGCACTCGTCCGATCATATCGAATAGCATGTGCATGTGCTTAAATAGATTATTTTGATCCGATGATTACGCCCGATTCCGGCCTACCACAAACTGTCCGTGAATGTCGCCGACGACCTTGCAGGGAGCCTCGCACTCGGCTAGACTGCCTTCCTGAACAATTATCGATTGGTACGTTATGTTTAGCTCCAGCCTAAACAACAAAGTTAAAAGAAATATCACATTTTACACAAGTCGAAGTGAAACCAAATGTCAAGACTGCGAAAGGCAACGTCATTTTCATATCATATACGGTTGGTTTCGAGATCATTTTATGTCTGTTATCGTATTCCCTATACAGTACACCCGACTCCCCTCTCCTACCGTACCTCCATGATGATCGGAGTGAGAGCGTGCAGAATAGCAATGACCTCCTTCACTTGAAGAATTTGCGTGATCATCGTTGAGGGAGCCGTTATGATTACTGTAATAGGAGAATACTGTGCGATCTTTGATCTTTGATATACCTTCTAAGCGCTTGATGACGTCATCGATCCACTTTATTTCAGGTTCCCTGATCGGTTTACCTACGGTGGACTTTGCAGCCTCAGACTTCTGAGTCTCTTCAGTCTTCGGAGCTTCTTTAGTCTCGCCGCCCTCCTTCGAACCTTCTTTCGGTTGTTCCTTGGTCTCACTGGGAGCCTCCTTGGGGGCTTCCTTGGGAAGCTCTTGGTTCTCTTTGGACGGCTCAGTAGATGGTGCTGGAGGTGGATTGGTCTCCTCCTTTTTGGGTTGCTCCTCAGGTTTCTTCTGCAAATTTAGTGGTGATCTTTAATATCATGTCAAATATAGACGTATCATGACTAGAGATAATTGAGTAATTGATTTTTGCTCTTTGATCTTTGATCTCTGAACCAACCTCAGCGGGTGACGCGGCGTCGGCAGGTTGATCGCTCATGGTATGCGGAGTACTTGGAAGCGATGAGGAAAATGTGACCGAGTGGTCAGACGGAGAAGACTAAGAATGGATGAATGAAGAGATGAGAAGAGAAGGATAATAGAATGATGAAGACAAAGGATGATTGATTGATTCAGGTGTGATTCGAATATGGAAATCGATCATGTTTGTTGTTATATTTTCGAGAGAGCGGTCATTATTAGCAAAATGATCTTTGATCTTATGAGTTATATATCGAATTTTCAAATATTTTCTATTTTTATGTTTGATAAAGATCCTTGTCAGCACTTAGAGTTATTTATTTATGATAAATGTACAATATGTAAAAAATTAATAACAATAACTTTATTATGCTGGTACGTTATGAACAATACATAGGACACAAACAAGGAAATTGGTTGGATACATAATTTACTATGCCACAACGGGGTAGCATAAGTATAGTAGTGGACATCGAAAAAGTTAAGAAGAGCTACATATAATTAATTTAGTAGAATTACTAAATGATTTGGAATAGGACATGTAATCGAGCTATTGGGAAGAGAGTTCCAAACGTTTACAATACGGTTTGACAAGAAATGTGAGAAACGAGAGGATCGACAGGGGTGCTTACGAAGAATATAATTGTGTCTACACGCGAAATTCTAGAGGAAAAAAAATATAGTAAACCAATTATGAATGCATATTTGATTTGAGATCGGACTCTTTGGAAAACCCTAATGTTATATTTTGCAAGACAAACAAAGTTTGCTGAAGTAAAATATTTATTATGCTTATCACTGCTATAGTAATCACAACTGCTTTTGTCGCATCAAAGCTCATTTATGATAATAATAATTCATTTCTTGTCAATTTTCAGAGAAATGAGGTTTGATGCGACAAAATTCAGTTGTGATTACTAGTAAGTACAAGACGACCCAGCTGACATTTCACCTTAATCGGCTGATAAAGATGTTGAAATGTAAAAATGTTAACAGTTGAAAAAGAAAATTGTGTTGCCATTTCTCCAGGAACGCTATCTTGATTAAAAAATCTGTGCGGCGAAGGTCCGACGAATTAGGTGTGAAATAGTGCAGTGATCAGGGCTGGGAATTTCTGTTTCTGAATTTTCTGTTGTTTTTCTCTGTTTTCTGGTCATTTTGGATGCCAGAAAAATTTCTGCCCAGAAACAGCAAATATAGTTTTAAACAGAAAATTTTCAAAAATATTATTTTTCGTTTTAAAGAAAAAGAAAAAAACTCATTTAGAGGGTGAAATACCGTACACAGAGAGAGTAAATTGGCCCAAATATGGCATCAGATTTCAAACCTTTCCCTACTTGTGTACACGATTTGCCCACATACTGGCAAATGGTAGATGAAAAACCAGTGATTTGCCAAATACAGGTAAGCATTTACCCGAATACCGGAAAATCATTCACAACCTATCTTTACTCTGGCAAATGTAATCTCTTTGTATAATACAGCCGAAAATTTCTTGATCGGATTTTGGTATCTCGGTGTTGGAGCTAGTCACATGAAGCCAGTATCATCGCTTCTATTCTATATTTTTTGCTATCGTGTCGTTTTTCGCTCTCGCCTAGATACAAATGTATGAGAAATTGGTTTTGCAACCAAACTAAAAAAAACATTAAGAAAAAATAGCAAATCAATGATTTTATGACATTTTCTGTTTTTTGTTCAGAATTTTCTGTTTTCTGATTTCTGAAAAAAAAAAATTTTTTCTGTCCCAGCCCTGCTCCCTATGATGACAACCTACCACGTCAAGGTTCGCTATAGTCTCAGTGTTTTAAGGTATTGGGGATCCTAAGATCTCAAGTTCTAGCTGGTAAGCTTTTCTGGGTCTATTTTACCAGACCGTGTTGACCAGAGGGTCTTTGGGTTTAATTTCGGTCCTAAGCTAATCTTGGCATCTTCAGGTAACCAACTCCTCTGCTCGTCGTATCGGATGGGCCTTCAAGACCACCAACATGCAGAGATTCGGTGTCGACCCGGATCAGGAGTTCTCGACCCCAAGGAGGCTGCCCTCATCGCCGTTTCCTGTGATGCCTTCGCCTACGGACAGGAGGTACTGTAGATGCTAGGTTAATGTGTATCTACTGAGAACTCTACACGATGACTAATCCCTTCAGGACACCAACAATGATCTTATCACCATCGAGTGGACCAACACCCCCGATGGAGCGCCAAGCAATTCCGTCGTGAATGGTTCCAAGGAGACGGTATGGTCCGCAGAAAGAATCTCCCCATTGAATACAACACTTGCAGAGCAATAAATGGCCTCTATTATTCATTTTTGTATTGTTCGTATGACATGAAATATGTACATAAGAAGATCATTGACAAAGATTATTCGTTTTTTTTGTTAAATCAATAATAAGTATACAAGGGAATGATCTCATGGCTTTTAACGCATGACTCGAATCAGTTTTTGAAGATAAAGAACAAAATGAGCACTACTCTGACTTGAATGTAGAAAGATGGACAAGTTGGACAGATGGACAAGGACTTGTTATAATACTAGGACAGTTTTTGTCCCAACTGGAAAACACTGCTGGATTACAATTTACAGTTTGAACATATTTATCAAGAGTAGGCTCTGATGTGCATGTTGGGCCACTCCTGAATCATTGCTTTTCTCTGGAAAGTAGGATCGGCGATTCGCATTAAGAGATCCTTCCATCTTACTGGAAGGATCTCCGCGTCCCCGTTTAGGTCCTCGAGGAGTCCAATCGCTCACAACTCCAAAGATCGAAGATCAAAATATCAAAGAACAAACTACGAAAGAGCTTTTAATTATTTATGTTTCATCTTTATTCTTCTTTTTATTGACGTACAATCATTGTAATTTTGTGATTTCAATTATAAAGGTTCCCTCTCCCTCTCCCTCTCCCTCTCCCTCTCCCTCTCCCTCTCCCTCTCCCTCTCCCTCTCCCTCTCCCTCTCCCTCTCCCTCTCCTTTCAACCGTCAAATTCTGCCCCTGGGATTTAGCATTCTCGGGTGACGAGAAACCACTAAAAACATGACTTCAACGCGACGTCGTCTCTCAACGGTGACTCCAGATGCAAAATGAACCTGACCATCATCTTCAGTACCTTTGAGAACCCCGATCACCAAAATTTGACTTTTTCACTGTACCTGATTTCACTGATTTTTCTCGATTCTTACGCAAACAGACTCATATTTTTATACGCTCAATCTCCGAAGGACCGCTAAAGAGAGTAAAGTTCACGAAAATTGAAAACTGATTAGATAATGATTAGTGCACTCCCAATCGAATAATGATCTCTTCGTTTTGCACACTATTTCTTTATTATAATGCATTCATTCATCATTTCTCTCCCACATCATTGCCATTCTCATTCTCCAGTCATTCTTACTCCCCTCGTGTTTGGAGACATGCCGACTGTAAAACAATCCGCGAAAGCGAAGGTAAGTGATATCCTGTCTAATTCATTCTATGGCTCTTAACTTCAGAGGTCGAAAAAATCGACAGCGAAAGCTCGGAATCACGTCGCCCCTCCATCAAGAAACGGTGTCGGAAAGAAATCGACCACTAATAAGTCGCTCAAGGTGGCTCACGACAAGAGCAAGGTCATTTTACATAACTTTTTTATTATCTTTACCTCTTCAATTTCAAAAGATTTTTTAAAATTTTTAAGTGTATTAAAAACTTTTAATTTAAACTTCCAGTTAAATATTCTGATTGCAATATATAATGTTTGCAATTGACACAACGGGATTTCAGAAGGATTCGCAAGATAAGAAGAAAGAGAAGAAAGAAGGATCGCATCAATACTTCCTGCGCTCCTGTGCAATGGTTTATTTACTATTGTTATAATAATCAGCAATTAACTTTTCAAAAATCATTGAAAGCATCTCTTTTATTTATCGTTCAACTATTATTCTTTCTTTCCAGCCCGAGCCGAAGTCAGAGGAAGAGAACATCGAGGAAGAGAAGAAGGCCGTTGAAGTGAAAGAAAAGAAGGAGAAGAAGGAGCAGACTGAGAAGAAGGGGAAGAAGGATGAAAAGGTATTAATTACATTCTTTCGAGTTGTCAATTCATAGTTTTTTTTAAATCAAATCTGAATAACCAAGAATCTTAACATATCTAAAAAAACTCTTCTGTTTGTTTACAGGACAAGAAGGATGAGACGGAGAAAAGCAAGAAGAAGAAGGACGATACCACGAAGGAGTTGAGAAAGAAAGAGAATTACTTAGATAATACCGATTTGGGATCTTATGTGAGTATTTCTTCAGATAAACATCGAATATTGCTCGCACTCTCCGGCCCGATCACTTTTTTTAAATATTTGTCTATGTGTCTGCAAGCCCATAATCAGACCTTAAAATTTTCTTTGACAAATATTTCGCAATTGCTTCAAATTGTTGCAATTGAAAGCTCGTTGATAATGAATGAATCTGAAAAATAGATACTTATTAGTTTTATCGCATTAAAATTATTTTTTTTCAGGAAGAAAAAGATGCGCTCGCACCTTCCCCCAAGGTATCGTTTCCCCGTCTAAATTATCGTTGACATTTGATCTTTGATCTTTCAACTTTTCAGTCTCCGGCTCGTTCGAATAAGAGAACAACGGTCACGAAAGTAAAGAAGTGAAGTTAATTCCCTGCATAAAAGTGATATTTTTTACTAGTGATGCTCCACCTACGATAAAATTGTCAACCCTATGCCTTAAATTCGCTGCAACAAATGACAAAAAAAGCCTAACGATGATAAGCTGATCCAAGTTTGTCTGATGCATTTCCACATCTTTTTTTGACACATTGCATTCAAGGGAATTGCATTCAAGAGCAAAGTATACTTTTCTCATTTTCAGCCATGGTATTGGATATAGTAATACACTGATTTCTTCAAGTCCCTTACACACTCAAGAAGAATGAAATCGCTCCATTTTGGAAAACAATCAATAGTGTAACGAAATTGACAAATTTGCGTTAATGCAATTATGTATATTCTGCAAAGTTTAAATGGCTGGCAAAGTAAAGAAATGAAATATCAAAATATCAAAGATCAAACAACGAAAGAGCGATTAATTATTTATGTTTCATCTTTATTCTTCTTTTTATTGACAATCATTGTAATTTTGTGATTTCAATTATAATGGTCATTGATTGATAAAGTGGTGCACTGTTATCAAATTTGCATGAATAATTCAAATGTAATAATGACTATTCAACTTTCAATTGAATATGCATTAATATGATTTTAATATCAAATTCAGTGTCTACTTTCAGTCTAAAAATAGGGTGAAACCGGTCGACCTTCGCATTAGTCGTCATGGCTCAGTCAGTACCTCCCGGAGATATCCCACTCAACCCAGCAGCAAGACGCTCCCTATGATGACAAGCACACCTACCACATCAAGGTTCGCTAGTGTTTTAAGGTATTGGAGATCCTCAGGTCTCAAGTTCTAGCTGGTAAGCTTGTCTAGGTCTATTTATCAGACCTTCTTGACCAGAGGGTCTTTTGGTTTAATTTCGGTCCTAAGCCAATCTTGGCATCTTCAGGTAAACAACTCCTCTGCTCGTCGTATCGGATGGGCCTTCAAGACCACCAACATGAAGAGACTCGGTGTCAACCCCGGATTCCACTAACCGTGTTAGTATGCTTGTAGAGACATTTATGTAATATTGGGCGTTGAATATTGTCCTCTATTGAATTCAAAATGAACTTGAGAGGACCGAACGTTGATCGAATGCGGTTTCAACATGAATGCATTAAATTAGTTTTATTTTAAAATTTTAATAGGATTAATAATAATATTTTTTTAAATTAAAATGTTGTGTGCATGTACAGAGGAACATAAAATGCGACAAATGCACCAAAATTTAAATAGAGACGGTAAGGCCAAATGATATTTGTTGCGTGATAATACTGATGAGTAAAAATTCCATTCGACGATTAATAATAATCGACAAAATAGACAAAATCGAAAAAAATTGCAGACTATATCCTACAGGAAGAATTTGATGGCGATCTCACCTGTCTAGTTTATTTTTCATGAAAAATTGTCTGAAATCTTCAAAATTTGAATTGCTCTCTAAGGCAAAAGTATTTTTGCGAGATACATAGATCGGACCGGAATGGCTTCCGGACCGCATAGAAAAAATTTCAGCCAATTTGCGGAAGATATTTTCGAGAAAATCAATAAGTTTTCTCATTTTGCCGTTGGAGTGGAGGTAAGAGGCGAAAGAGTGTGGTGGCGCGAGAGAGCAGAGAGGCAGGTGAGGCGACAAACATGGGAATGAAGGGAGTGGACGGAAGAGAATTAAAATTCTATCCCGGAGGATATAGTCTGCAAATTTTAGCGTCATCGAGTGACGAGAAATGACTAAAAACGCGATTTCAACGCGACGTTTGGCCTTAACGGTGATATAAAATGAACATGACCATCGTCATCAGCACCCTTGAGAAGCACGATTCCCAATTTTTTTTACTGTGCCGGCGCTTAGTCCAGTCTTACGCCTTACTCCGTCTTATAGTTAGTCTTACAACGATCAGTATGAAAGTTAACAATCGTTTTGAAGCAATTCGAATTAGAAGATAAGCGCGTAGGTTTGTTACAATCTGCTTCTTGTTTAATAAAATATGGCCAATACATAGTCCAGAAAATTCGTGTTCTGCATGACATGGTCTTCATCAGAATCGTTTTCATTCCATGACGCGTCAGAGTCCTCTCCTTCGTTATCCTCGAACTCTTCCAACTCCTCATCCTCCTCGAAGAAGAGCTGATATATCTCCACAGAGCGTAGCTTCATTAAAATCACATCAGCCAATTTACGCTGTTCACATGTAGATCCAGATGCATCTGACGACGCTGGGAAGACCGTAGTGGAGAATGTGACTAGCCATTCCCTTGTGAGGGTGAATCTTGGAGAAGGGAAGTATGTCGGGGAGGTTTCAACAAACATGAAAATTCTCACGATTATGAAAAGTATACTGATCATTGTTTTGACCAATGATTCATAGGCCAAGGGAACGAAATATATTGGTTGAATTTAGATAGTGCAACACAATTTTAAACATTCTCTCAACCTTTCCACAGGCGACAGATCTTTTATAAGATATGTTTCACATGACTCGCACAGTATTTTGTTTCAGGATTTCTTCGTTTCTTCGCCTCGAGTTAAAATAGACATAAATACGGATTCACAAGAAGTAGTAAGAAGGTTTTAAATCTATTTTAAAGAGAAATATAAATTTCACATCATTGTTAAAGAATATTGTTGATTTTTAAAGAAGAACATAAAATCATTAATTAATTGTTTCTAACCCGCATCGATAACTTGACCAAAGTCATATTGTGACGTTAGTTGAAAATAAAATATGAATATTCTTTGATAAAACGTTGATCCAGCTTTAGAAAGCTTTTGAAAATGTGTGAAACATTTAAATAAGTAGATGGCTCCTGAGTGGAAATACCTGAGAGAGTCGCGACGGAGAGTCTCAAAATAGCTCGGGTGTTCATTTCAACTCTGGACTCGCACATTATGTTGACTGTGCTTTCAAGTGAATATTTTGAAGAAGTGCACAATGCATTAGTGGAAATTAAATTTTGCGAATAATTATTGTAACCTCACTGTTCTCAAATATCTTTATCCTCTTGTCCAACAGTTTTACCAATTCGCTGCTCTGGAGTGAAGGGATTCGAATAATAATATGAGATGCTTTGTTTAATGGTACCTAATAGTAAGAGTCTAGGAAGATACGTTGTAAAGATGATGATTAATAGTAAATATTGCGTAAGTATGTAGTGTACAGTCGAGATGAATCAACTACTATGGAGAGCAAACAACAACGGATCATTCACATGTACCATTGGAAGAAACTATAGATCATATTGTACCGAAAATATTTACAGAATATGTAACTCGAGAGGAGTCCGAATATCGCTTATAAAGAATATCGCTTATGTGGTGTTCAAATCTTGGAAAAGCAAATGGAAAAGTAAAAAGTAGTGTTAATTTTGCCATTGTAAAAGTAGCATAGCTTCGTAATCGAAAATTTTTTCCCATATTCACCCTGTGCGCGAATGTTAGATTGCTACTTTTCCAACTATTTTTACAATGACAAGATTAACACTACTTTTCACTTTTCCTTTTGCTTTTCAAAGAAATTAACACCACATTATAAAAAAAATCGCTTGGACATCATCTTGAATGAAGAAGATAATCTCTCATGGAGAATAAAACTAGCGATTAAGACGATACCATGCAATGCATGAATATGATAGAAACAAACATTCTATCATATTCTATAATTTCGTTTTCCACCTTTTCTGGATATTTTTCAAGGTCACCTGATCGCTTTCTTCTGATGTGTGCTCCATTGATGTTTTCATCGACTATTAAAGAGATCAGGTACATATTCACTTGTCAACACTCTTTAATTATTGTTTACTTTTTCGTTCGGCTCATTGTCAGTCTCATTCAATCAACATCAACACAAATGCTATCCACCCTTCTTTACAGCCTGTTACGGCGAACAAATGTCTGTTTTCATTCAATTAAATCTCTATTTCTTCCCTTTTATTCCCCTCTTCACCCTCATCCACTCCCGAATGGTTCAATAATAGTGAAGATACTGTCATTGAATGACACACATGACAATCTGCATCATATCTTATCAGTTTGTAGCCATAACGACTCCTGTCGTGTGAGACGAGAGACAAGGCGAATGTGAGAGAGTGATGAGAGACATCAAGGAAGAAGTGCCGGGAAACGAGAGGATGGTCGAGAGGATGATGGATGAGAGAATGAGAGAGTTGAGAGAACGCAGACAGGCAGAGAATGTTCGAGATAGGAAGGGGGATGCTAGATGGAGGAGAATTCAGGCACTCTCTCTGTGCCTCACACGCTATTTGGTGTGCAAGGCCTCTATAGTGACGGTCTCATTCCCGCCACCAATTCCCACTGGTAAGTTTTCCCGCCTTGACCCTTTACGTTCTATTGAACATTTCATATCACATTTCGTAATTTCGTCATTACGCGAATATCACTCGATTAGTCATCGTTTTCTACCTTTTTAGACGCTTTCTTTCATTCACAAATCTTATCAATACCTAAGCTGTGCTTTCCAATGGTTTAGTCATTATGGCCCTTTTGTGCTGTCACAATATCGACCATACATTTTCATACCCTTACAGTGTGGATTGACCTAGTATATACGACTCATTTTCAGGGTCGACCCATTATATAAATCTCATTTTATGTGAAAGATAGCAATTTAAGAGAAAAATAACGATTTTTCTAAATCGGCCCACTATATAAAAATAATTCGGTGAGGGCACCGAAAATGTATGATATCGACCTTCATTCCATAATTATGATACGACCAGTTCCCCTCCTTTTCAATCTTCATGCTCTGAAACCGTTCGCACGGCGATCTTTTTACATCGACTGACCGGCTCCCCATCCCCTCTCCTGTCCCCCCCCCCACTCTCCGTCTCTCTTTGACCAATCTCTTGATTCTTTCCATGTCCCTCTCAATTTGCTTTCTCTTCTTCTTCCACTGTCCAATTGGGATAAGAAGAAGAAGAAGAAGAAGAAGAAGAAGACCATTCTCTCCACTTCTCCTTCTGTTCCTTCTCTATCCCTCATTCATCCCCTCAATGTCAGCTGATATCCCTCTTCTCTTCACTTCTTTCATCGATTGACTTCTCCCCTTCCCTCTAATCTCTTCGTCTCTTCGTCACTCTTCACAGTACCTTGGAATGAATGACTCATTTCAACTCTAACGTCTAACTATTAATCGATACTCATTTCCCCTCCTCCCCTCTATCCATACCCCTTCCCTTCTCTACTCTCTCTACTCTCTTCAACCCCTCATAGTTCACCTTCAATCGATATATGTCCATTCATCCCTCCATTTCTCTCATAGTATTGGTCTCGTCCCTCAAGGGAGCAAGAGTGGGCATTCTTTCTTATCCCCTTCCTCTTTATCTCCCCCTTACTATGGTCACTATTGCTGACTTATCTCTCTCGAACGAAGACGAATGAGCGAAGATGAAGAGGATGTGAGAGAGAAGAGGGAGTAGGGAGTAGGGAAAGAGTAGGATGAAATACGTTTGTGAGAGTAGATATATAAATGGAATAAAGCTGATGGCCTTGGGTGAATCCTGTTCCATTCTTTACTTCTCTAAACCTCCTCTCTCCCCTTTCCCAAACTCCCCCTCGTTCTACCTCTCTCTCTCCATCTCTCCCTCTTATTCTCTCTCACTTTTCTCCATCCCTTACCACCCCCTCTCTTCTCTCTTGATTATCTCCATATCGATCCACACTCGCACAACAGTCTTCCCCTCCTCTCTTTCTCGTTCAGCAAATTCGCCCTCCTCTCCCTCTCCTGACACCCTCTCCCTCTCCCTATCGCCTCTTCTCCATACCCAACCCTTCATCTCGCTCACATGTGATTTCTGTAATTGTTTGCTCACATCTACTTCTGACCATCCCCTCTTCGTCTTCTTCGCCTTTTTCATATTCATCTTATTCACCATGGATAGAATCGCACTCTACTCTGTAGTATGAGTACAAGTACCTTTTCTGTCCTTTTGTCTATCTACTTACTCGTTCCCTCTCTATCGTCTTTCTATGTCTCTCCATCCCTCCCTCTGCCTTTCGCCCATTCCCTCCAACTGTCCTCTACTCGTACTATCGACTGACTCGCCCCTAGTCTCGCGGGTTTCTCCTCCTCCTCCCTTTCTTCCATCCGACCTTCCTATCTTCTAATTCTTTCCTTCTTTACAGTACAATATGTCGATTGCGACCATCCGACGACAGGTCAAAAACGTCGCGTACAACTTCAGCGACGCGCAGGTCAAGGTCCGCGAGGCAACCAGGTCGGTACAGATTCTCGGTTTCGGTACCGAACCTTTCGAGATCCATTCCTATAACGTTCCATCGTGCATTGAATCGCATGACCGAACCACACCCTTTTTTCGAATCGGTATGAAAAGAGAGTGGAAGAAATGATACGGTGTGCACTTTTTCACTTGTTTAATGTGTCATTGATGATAGGAGAGACTATTGATTGAAAGGTTTCCTAGAAGGGATCAAATGTTGAGAATAGTGGAGAGTAAAACACAAAGAGTCATATGATACAGTCAATTTTCCTGTTAATTTTCACGAACACTTCCTCCCACTAAATAACATTTCCATACATTTTAAAGCTCAGGCCGTATAAAATATAAAAAATGAGTGGGAGACGGAGAATACAAGCTTTTCATCAATTATATGGTCGTAGAAGGGGAGAGAGAGGGTGTTCATCTCATTTTGTTGCCTTCTTTCCCCTTTTTCATTTGTGCTCCTTCTTGAGCCCTGTTTACGAATGAAGGAACCGAATGAAGTATTAGTTTATACTGAATAAAAGGACAAGAATGGATGAGGACATGTTTTGTTCGAATAAAAGAATGAGAACCCAACCCATCTCACTCTGTCTAATCAATTCTCCATTACAGCAACGATCCATGGGGACCATCAACCGGACTTATGAGCGAAATCGCCGATCTTTCCAATAATCCAGTACGTTTCCATTCAACTGTCTGTCTCGGTGTAAATATACTATCTATTCAATATTTGTTCATTGTAGGCTGCATTCACTGAGATTATGTCGATCATATGGAAGAGATTGAATGATCATGGAAAGAATTGGAGACACGTCTACAAGAGTCTCGTCCTGCTCGATTTCCTCATCAAATGCGGCAGTGAGAAGGTATGTATACTGACATTGAGAGAAAATTTTTTTCGAGTGACACCTTTAATTTTGTTTAATGTTGGATCGATATTGGTGAAATGGTAGAGAACCACTGCTTTTTCTGGCCATATCTACATAGACTGTTTAGGGTGGATCCATTTGTGTTCACTTGCCTCCTATGTAATCGACCGGGTTTAGCGATCGATTTGCATGAGAGCAAATCGGATGAAACAATGAATTGATTGACAGAGAGACGAGAGATTCATGCACTGGTTCCTATTCATTCCTTTGAATTGAATATTCTCGGGAAGTAAATTATGAATAGAGTGAGAGAAAAGGAAAAAAAGTAGAAGAAGTATTTCTTTCTCTTTTCACGTTCCACTTAACATCCTTTTCTTCTTCTTCTTCTTTCTCTGTCCCATGTGCCACTCTCTACATTCTCCACAATCGTCTCATCTCTATACCTTCTTCTTCTTCTTCTTTCTTGGAACGCACTGTGTATGACTGGCAATGCCGTCGTCTCAAACCAGTTTCGAGCTGCAATCCAAGTAAGAAGAGAAGAGACGGAGATGATGACAAGGAGAGATTGAGAAGGAGAGCTAAGCAAAATGTTGTGCGGGGTTGTGAAATGGATCATTTAGGATAGATTTGATCATGCAATCTTGTTATTTTCTTTTTTGATTATTTGAAATTAGAGCTATGAGTAGTTGGTAGCCCTCCAAAAGCCATAGTTTTCCCCATTATCGTTAAACTAAGTGAGTTAGTAAAGGTCAAATGGAATGAAGGAACGCATTTATGTTGAAGGGATGATATATATTTTTAGTTCTCTGTTTCCTCTTCTTGTTCTCTAGTTCTTTCGGACTTAACGATTGACTATGAAAAAGCCGCCCCACGGCATGAAGTTACTACTTTGGCACGATCAATAAGGGGGGGGGAGAAGAGGGGAGGATGAGAGAGATGAAGAGGAAGGTAGAGAAGAGTAGAGGTGGGAATACTCAGTTGACAAACGAACAAGAAAGACCGAGATAGTGTGAAATATGGAGAGAGTTAGAGAAACAGAGTGGGAAGAAAGCGATGAATGCAAAATTGAACGTAGTAGATATTGAGGCAACCAAGCGAATAGGCCTCATTCCGGCATGAGGAACTAGAGAATTAGTTATGGCAAGAAAAAGAATGTGAGATATCGATTGGTCATCACTAAGATGATAAGAGATCGAACTGTCATTCTTCTCTTCAAGTGATTTGGTTATTGATTAGTTGTTGTAATGAAAAAAACGTATTCGATTGTGCAAATCATAAATGATAAATTACTAGATTAAAAGACTGCGTTATCTTTACATGTGCAACATGAAGTAGAATGATTACAAATTATTATACATTTTAATTGTTCAGGTTGCTCAACAATGCAGGGAAAATATCTACTCGATCGATACTCTGAAGGACTTCCAACATGTCGAGGAGGGTCGTGATCAGGTAGGCGATCAATCAATGGACTTTGACCTGTGATCGCTGACCGACGATGGTTCTTGTAGGGAATGAATGTACGTGAGAAAGCCAAACAGATGGCCGCTCTTCTTGCTGACGAAGAAAGACTCAAGAATGAACGAACCCGATTCATGCTCACCCGCAATAGGTTAGTACGCTTTATCCGTATTCGAATTGGTGTGATAACTACATATCTTTCTGTAAACATGAGAGCTAGAACTTCGTATATCATTTTTCAGAATCAATCAATACATGAAATATTACATAGTTTGCATTCTTACAATATCGTACTGATTATCCTTGGTAAACATATAATTTTTGTAGATTCAAGCAGTCTGGAAGTGGCGTGGGTCACGAGACTCGCACCACAACTCGTCAAACATCAGAATATGATGAGGCTCGTCCCAGTTCCCTGACCGAGGAGGAGATGCAGATGCAGATTGCTCTTGCTCTCTCGAAGGAAGAACATGAAAGAGAAGAGGAGAAACGAAAAGGCGAAGATGTGCTCTATCAGGTAAGTGATATTGAACGATATTTGGACCATGTCCATGGTGTTTTCGAGCAAGTGCATAAGATTCTTCGTTTAGTTGGCTCTGGAAGAGTCTCGTAAGGAGGCTGAGAGACTGGCCGTCGAGGCAAAGAATGGAACTGTCAGTGGATCTACTCTATCACAATCTGCACTCGATGATCTTCTATCACTCGGACTTGGTGAAATGGTAAGGATATCAGTGACTGTGCCATTAAAAAATATCTACTATGGATGAAGGGACCATTGTAAGAGACACCAAACATATAATTGATTACGTTACAAGAGTAAGAATATAGTGTAGATATGAATTCTTAGCGCAAGCAGCTAAGAAAGTAATAATAATAATAATGATGATGATTATATTTGTAGACAGTGACTGAACAGCCATCGATGCACAATGGAGGACAATCTGCATGGGATCAACCAAACTTTGTTGATCCTTGGAATCCTCAACCACCTCAACAATCATACAACGCTCCTCCTCTATATCCTTCGATTCCTCAATCAAATGATCCATGGGGCACTCCGGTTGCTCCTATTCCCACCTCAACGCCTACTCCAGTACAGAACAATGATCCATTCGCTGCTTGGGACGCACCTCAGCAGCAGCAACAACAGCCTGCTACACAAGATGTAAGATACAATATCCATTGCAATATTCTTTATATGTTCTGCTTATCCTAATCACTGCTATATCCATGTTAAATGTATGGCTTCTTAGTGGAGATATAAGCTGTTTTTGACAGTAGACGAAATAAGACACCATGAGCCGAGTATTAATTAGAGATGTAGATTAGAGTGAAATTTATGCTGCCATGCCGATAATAACATTAAATATTAATAATATTGGATATGTATTTTGTACTATGCCATGAGTATTGTGAACAATCTATGCTTTAAAACTTGACTTGACTTCAAAACTTAATGATAATGTATTTTATAAATATAAAATAAAGTGGAATAATTGCAGCCGTTCTCTCCACTTGCCCCAATGCCTCTTCAATCTACAAACGGAATGGCTCAACAGAGATTAAATACTAAGACTCCTGAGACATTCCTCGGAGACAATGCCGCTCTTGTCAATCTCGACAATCTCATGGGAGGAGTCGCTCCTGCTAATAACAGTTCGTTTTGTAATGAACCTTAATTAGCTGCATATAAGGAAGAAAGTAATAATATTAATAACATTCTGATTACAGCAGCCAATCCATTCCTTCTCTCATCTACTGCTCCTCCTGCGCCCGTCAATCCATTCACTGCTAATCAACGCAAGTCGCCCACTCTTAATGAGATGAGAGCAGGTTCGACTCACTTCTTTATCCCCTTGAATAGGCTCTTATGTGATCCATTAGCAGTGTTTTAATCTCATATCTATATTCTTACATAGTCTGTCTACCATATAGTTAAAAGAAATAGATTCCATCACGTAATATTGATATAAATTGGATTATTTAATGCATGATGGGATAAAGAGTAAGAATAATTCTAATCGTTTTCGTTTTCAGTAGGAGTCGCTCCATCCATTCCTCCATCCGGAGCCCGCACTCTTCTTCCACAACCACTTCAGCCGCAACCCGCGCCCACGAATCCTTTTGCTAACTTCTAAATGGTCCTGACCATCATGGTTATAACCATCCCCCCATACCTCTCTGTGCTATTCATCTCTCCCAATGTAGATTTGTGTCCATTCACATACATTCATGTACATCAATCAATACTTTCTCTCCTAATACCGTGTACGAATTGTAAGTTTGACCCAAAAGACTGCTTCATCCTTAGCTCACCCTCTCGATAGTCATTCAGATTTCGTTTTATCCTTTGTCTCATTAATCTATATTTTTATCTTCATGATCATTCTTCATCCTAATCATTTACTCATTATACAAACCTCGAGACTTATTATTGTCGTCTGTATTCGATTTTGTGAGGATTCAGATTGCTCTCAGTTACAAAATGGGAATGATCATTTCTCTCTTACAATAACATTGATTAGGTACTGCTCTCTCTCGCTCTCATTTTGGATTCTTCATTATCGGTCCATTATCGATCCATACAGTCAATCGAGTATTCTCTTGACTGTTCATCGTCTCTCGGCAATGGTCCTCGATTAGTAAGATCCCCTGGCTAATTTTCCTCTCATCCTCCCATTTGTATGATGGTGAATACGAAGGTTTGAAGGCTTCGTGTCATCGTTTGTTTCTATTTTCATTGTCTCGCCTATCAAATTCACACCCCGAGCTGATTTATAACTCTCCGCCCTGGTAATGCTGTCTCGTTTGCTCATTAGCAGTCTTGAAGACAGGGTTGCTAGAGCGGAGAGCAACAATAGCTTGGAGTGAGCCTTTGACTCCGACCCCTAATTTTCTTTATCTCTTATATATATTTCTGTCTATCTATTTGTATGAAACAAACGCGTAACCCTATCTATAGATAACCCAACCCCATTTCATACTTCATCTCCAATGTATACCGTATATATGTACAGTGAACCGAAATGGATTGCACATTTGTAGATTTTCAACTTCATCTTTCTTACTTTCATTCTTCATCAATCAATTCATCTTGTTCATCATTCACACTTTTCCCATTTATCGCCAAACAAATGACCCATATAACCCATATATTAATTTGTTCAGTCGAACTGTTTTTTCGTCACTCCTTGCTAATTTATGGATTGTCTAAGTCGAATATAACCAGTGCAAATTACATCATCGTACATGCACCACAATTCATACGATCACCACACACCGAGAAATAAGTGTTTTCCACGGAGCATAAGACATGAGATGCGTTATTTTTAACACTTTTTCATCTCAAAAAGTGTCAAATATAGCACTTCGTATGCTCCGTGGATAACACTTATTCTTCTGGGTGCATTACATACAGTTGATGACGTGATATACGGAGTTGATCTTCATTTGACCAATGTTCATCACATCATCAAGATCATTGATGATGAATCTCCTCCTCATCTTATTGTGTATGATATATATTTATTTCGACATCTCTTGGATGTAGTGGCGTATCGCCAAATCCAAGATGGTGTGTTTTGGGCCTCGAGCAGAGTAGCTTTTTATTCAAAGTTTACAATGGAATACGATGGTGAATGGAGGTAATATACGAAATGGTGAAATAATAATAATAATATGGACAGAAACAAGTGCATGGCTCTCACTGCTAAGATTGGCAGATTGTTGGGGTAGGGGGGGGGGGGGGCAACAGCGTTAATTGACAGTGGGGGGGGGGGCAAAATCAGTGAGGTGATATATTAATGGATGTATGACGGAATGAAGAGGATATGGGGTATATTTAAAGGTTGCGAGGATCATCAACACCAATTTCTTTCATCAATTTCTTGAGATAGTTCACCTCCATCTCGATTGAAGAAGCCTATAAATAGAACATTAGAGTCGCAAAATAATAATGCGTAAATATCGATTAAATATTCATTATTAAATATTAAATATGTAACTATTTATAGTTGCAATAGATCTCTCATAACTATGCCACTCGCAATACTGTCGACGCTAGTAATTTTCTAAATAATTCTTTCGAATATCTATTCCCCGATCGAAGAACCTCTCCAAATTCTTCTTTACTAATACTGAATATTGCTTTATTTATCTTTTTAATCACATTATTCTTATATTGTTGACATGCTAATGAATTGTTTTATTTCATGCATATCAAAACCACAGATTTTTTACTAACCACAGAAAAGAGATTTTTCCGGCTTTCCAACTATCATGAAATACTTTTTGTTATCATAGACAATGAAATATTACCTGCTCTCTCAATTCCTTGTTCCGAATCTGTAGATCAGTTATGACAGAGCGAGTTTCTTCACGTTCTTTTCTCTTCTTCTCACGATATCTAAACACGATCATCATAAACTACAAAGCACAAGACAGAAGTAGCTGATGCAATGTCTATCGACTATTGCATCGATCCGTTGGTGTCATTTCAACGTTTTCACTATTGAATTGGGCTATTAAAAAGAAATTAAAAGAACATCATTATGCTGTTTAAAAAATGTGCATGTGATGAAATATCGAAAGATGGACAAACCTGGTGGCAGCGACTCTGTTCTGCATCTTCTTCTTCTCCTTTCGTGTGGATTTGAGTGGACCAGGAGACGAACGAGAAGAGGAATCAGCGGAATCAGAATCCTCGCCAGAAGACAAGGGCTACAATGTTTTTATAGTGAAGACGATCATTGAATATTATGATGAAATTAGTTCATCATATCGTGTAGAAACATATTTCATATTAGAAATAATATTATTTTATTTACGCTGCAAAATGTAAAATAGTTATTGTGGACGATAAAGATTCATATGCGATACTTACAAAAACGGATGAGGAGGAAGACGCGACGGAAGATGGCGAACTTCTACGTTCGATCTCTTCGCATTCAGCCATTATCTCACGAAGAATCTCCTCCTACAATAGAGAACGATGTTCATGATATTGTCTATTATTAGAAAGACGATGAAAATCAAGAAGAGGAGTAGGAGGAGGAACTGATAAAGTGATCGTGATAGGTGTAAAGGGAGAGTGAACCTCTCTCACATACACACTCACTCCTTCTCTCACTATGAATGAAATGGAGACGATGAGAGACTATTGCATCATCCTGTCTATTTCATGACAGAGAATCAGATTTTGCAATACATTGTGACACTACACCGGGTACATTGTTTTTGTAGTAGAGTATTTTGACATCATTGTGATAAAGATGTAACATTTATTATAGTTTGTATTCCTTAACAATTTCCAGCATATCTCATTTTAATACCTCCCTTTATTTCTAACTCTATATCAATGAATTCTCACTTGGATAACGCATATCTTATCAACTTTACATTTCGTTTTCTTCGGCCATTAGTTTAAAATACGAATAATTAAAAGTGGAATAATAGCGAACCTTAGGCTGAACGTTGATGTCAAGATCCCAAATATTTGAATCAAGATTGGCGTATGTTGGTTCTTGAGTTGTAAAAGTTTGTTGAGGTTGTGTATGGAATGGATCGGATGGATACGAAAGATATGAATATTGTTCCGTGGGTAGTGTTGGTTGATAGGAGTTGTCGGTTGAGGTCGGAGGGTAGCCATATCCAGTAGATTGAGATGCACTTGTGTTGCCCGTGGGCTCAACAAACCCAACACTCGGTTTCCTGAAACGAAGACAATTATCATAATTATTACTACTATGGTTCAGGTTCAGTAGTGCTTTTCGAACGAGAATCTACGGTAATTCTATAAACAAGAAACAGTTATCCATATTTGTTGAAATATCAATATTATCAGTATGATTGCCCCTTCTCATCACTCTAATGTTATTTCTCAATCGCAATGTCATCCTAATCGATATTGAAGTTTTGTTTCGTTCATCCCAACAGAAGTCATCTACTAGAAACTAGACAGGGATTCTAATCTAGATCAATGATCAGTGGACTTTGAACGGATCGCCCAATAAATCTATCACTTCTCTTCACTTTTGTGTTAGTTTTTCTTATCGATGGAAGTACATCGAAATGGGCAATCAATTCCTTCCCCTTCAATCAATGCATGTGAAAGAGAGAAATGATGACGTTGTCGATCCACAAAACAACCGCAAAGTCCTTGACTATGCTTATTGTTACTGGAGGCGGTTTGTCTATATTGTTGGTCTAAGCAGTTGTAATGTGCTGGCTGTTACATCAGATATATCGATTGGTACAACCATCTCGACCACACTAATCAATCGCGAAAGTGTGTAATTAAATTATTTAATTTAAATAATTTAAATAATAATAAAAGTTGAACGTACCGTACGACAGGGAGCGGTGAAGATGGTGTTGCGGGCTTGAACCGTTTGGAGGTGCAAAGGATCACCGCCCGCTATGGGACTGCTGTTGGACCAGGTAGCAGGGTCGATGGGAAGGGAGAAGGCGGCGGAGACGGGGATGAAGGACATCATTGATGGTTGAAGAGAAGAAGAAGAGGAAGATGGAGTGAACTGAATGGAATGATGGTCATGTGAGCCAAATCAATACGATAAGAGAGAGAATAGAGTGAACGAGAGGAATGAGACCACGTTCAGCACGGATAATTAGAGAATATTTATCTAAAGTTTAGTCATCATTACTATAGAGTAGATACTATTATGTCTTAGAGAGATTGGAGAAAGAGAGAATGATCACCACTCTAAAAGAGCGACGAAAGGGTGAAAGTGGAGAAGAAGAAGAAGAAGAGGAGAAGGAGAAAAGTGATTGGGAGAGGGGGAAGAGAATGGGATGCTGTGAGTGAGAGCACTCTCTCTATCTCTTCTCTTCTCTGTCAACGCTATCACTACAACCTCTGTCCCCTCTTCTATCATCCTCTCTCTCTCTATCAAGTGCAATTGTTTCCACACAAAAGTGAACAATTGCGGATACAAACCACTAATATCTCTCCCATTTCATGCATCAACAAATATTATACTAAATGGGAGGGTTTCGTCTTCTTCCGTTGAGGGGAGGGAGGGTATTTCAAGCATGACAAATAAGAATGACCGAGGTTTAGTCGAGTTTGTAGTCAGTAGTGTAGTCTCATGGAGTCTGTTCCTGCCTCTTCAAGAGAATCAAAATTCTCTCGATTGATTACTTCTCCAATTGATAATGGTATTTCCTTCAATGAAGTCCTTCGACAAATGGATATCAAAACGGTTTACATCTTTACTTATTTCCATCTCGTGGAAGGGGTACTGATAAATGAGTTTGTCGTTACAGCAAGTGGAGAATGTCATTTATCGATTGAATACGCAATATTCTGAGTTGAAAACGATACTAGAGGCACATACGGGATTCATTCAATCTCTTAAAAAGCACAACGAAACTTATCAAATCTCACAAGTTTCGTATAATTCAGCGAAAGAACTAGCTCTCATACATGGTTTGTAAAAAAATCAAGTTCATTAATTACCAACATATCTTTATAGAGTTCGATGACCTTAAGAATTCCATAAAAGATATTGTAGATATCATTGAACTTTGTGAGAAGTTTGATCGATTCAATGATATCGCAGAACAAATACTCTCGAGTGAAGATATGGTACGTTTCATTGACATATCAATATGGATAGATGTTTGATCAGAGACAAATCAGTTATCTTTTCATATGATTTTTATGAGACGGAAAAGATCATTTGTGGTGCACAAGAGACTAAAAGACAATGGGGAATATTGATTGATATTCATCTCATTTCTGTCATCACTACATTTTATTCATGTATTTCGTTGCATGCTCGAGACGTAGATGTAATATATAATATTTCTACCATTATACTTTTGTCCCATTTTATTTGATCAAGAAATAAGGAAAGAACTAAGTAAATAAATCGAATCTCAGGGCGAATTGTACGAATCTCGTCTTGATGATCTACGAAAGAGATCAATTGAGTGGTGTCACGATGTCCACATCTCTGGTCCCGCTATATGTGAAGAATTATTGAATGTCTCCATTGCAGTGCGAGAAGTGAGACGAGACGAATGGACGGAATAACAAAAGAACAAATTAAATGACCTATTTGAGCGATACCGTATACTCCTTTCGGTGCACTTTCAGGATATTTTATACTCTTTGTCTGCCGCTTGGGTTCATGGCTAATTGAAAGTGTCCTCTTTTTACATTCATAAATTAGAAATATCTCATTCTTTTGTTCCGCACAATAGATTGCGCCTTACCACCAATATTTATTTCAGTCGAAGGCGCAATACAACATTGATATTGAGTTCGTCGAACGATCATTGATGAATAATATGATAGATATTCTCGTTTCCTCATTTCAAGAAAGACGAGTGGACATATTAATTAAGCATCGAGTAATGCTGGAGGATGAGGTGACTTCTCCTATTGTTTTCGTGTCCATATAGTAGTAATGTTCATCCCCTTCCCACGTAGCACGCAGCGGCCTATAGTAAACAGGAAGAGTACTGTCAGGAATGGGTGGAGAAACAGAAAGAAGGCGATGATAAATGCGAAGTATGAACGATTGATCTGGATCAGCCCAGTAATATCCTTCCCGTTTAGGAACTAACGATGGAATTAACTGCGTTGAGTCTTCAACGAAAAAGAATTCCAAAAGAGCATGAATATGATATCGAAGAGAAGAGAAGGGAGTTGAAATGGCAGAAAAAGAAGGTATAATAATCAATTGCCAATCCTCTTTTCTCTTGTCATGTCACTTTTTGCATTGCAGATTGCAGAATTGATAAAGAAAAGAAATACTGTTAAGTATACAAGAGATATTGCACTCAAGAATGCCATACGGTAAGTTAATTATAGTTTAGACTGAGACTGATCTTGAGTCCCTGATTACAGGAAAGAAGAAGAAATGAGATGTGAAAGATCTCAATTATGTGTAGATGTCGCACTGATCAAAGCATCTCTCTGTAGATCATTAAAGAAAGCACATATAGCTGGAGTTAATATTGATGATTTTGTTCACGATCATCCTTTTGCCTGTTCTGATAACATTCTTACATGACGAGTCATTACTGCAAGTCTCAAATAATATTCAACTTTAAAAAAACCATGTTGATCTGTGAAATCTGTAATTTTAATATCGGCATGTAAAATGTACCAAGATAGAAGAAGCAGAGTAACAGTACTCCCATTATTACATGTGACAATTACCAATGTACAAGCATGCACTTTATCACGCTCAAACCTCACAAAATATTTAATATTAAGATTAATGAGACTGTATTGTCACTAGTCGATTTCTGTCCTTGCTCTTTGTCAACAACTCGTTTTGATCATGGGCGCAACGGTAGGGGTAATTCTATTAGGAATTAAGGATACGGAGAAGGGGTTGGGGGTAGATGGCTTTAGATGGAGATGGTAGAAAAGAGTAGAAGAAAGAAAGATTCGAGAGGGAGAGACAGAGATAATGGGGAAGATGGCGAGAAAATGAGGGGAAGGGATAGGGCGGAAAGAGGGAGGGAGAGGGAGAGAGGGATAAAAAGATGGAATGGGAGAGATTATCATGTGTTTTTTGGATGACGCGTATATGAACGAGACTAATTGGCAACGGGGAATGAATAGAATGAGATCCGAATTAATAAACAATAGTGTACATGAAATGGCGAGGAGGACTAATTAAAGTGTTCTCTCTTGGTCTATAATCTTCTCATATTACTCGTCACGCGGTAGTGTTGTTCCATCGCCCCGATCCTACAACAATCAAGTGTATTATGAGAGGAAGTGGTCGAGATCTCTTACCCTCACCGTAACAGTTCCCTCCTCATTAGGCAACAGAGCTATGTCAACCGGAGTTCCTCTTCGACTACTCCTCATACTCGTAGTCATTCTCGATTCCGCCTCGTTTTCGATATCCGTGGCCACTACAACAAATTGCATGTATCAGACAATTCAGTCTTTTACTGTGCCCTTTTTCAAGTACTCAACCATTCCATCCATATAAATGAGACCATTTCGAATAAATGAAAGATATAAGAAGAAAGAAAATAGAATTGTAAAAGAGTTATCTCGTTTTTACACCAAATGCTTTCATGTACTTGTTCGTTCAAATGTTGTCGCATCTTTTTGATATATGATAAATAAAATAAAATAAATTATGTTCACTTGCTATCTATTATATATTATTGATTGTATTATACCTTTAAGTAGAACAGTTCCATTGGTGTTTCCCTGTGTTTCTTGCTTTGATCTTTGGAACCTCGATGGAACGAGACAAGAGAGAAGAGTGAATAATTGCATACGGAATATCTCATTGTTCAAAAAACAAATGGGAATGCCGGTGACGCCCATGAGAGTAACCTAAATATGCACACTTGAGAGATATAACGTTATGAACGGTTCATACAATAGTGGAATAGATGTAGGTATTTATGGCCTGTTGGGCATTAGTTTGACTATCAGAACTTGAAATAGAAGTTGATGTTGAACTGAAGAATAGGGAAATCGTGCGAACGGCGAAAATAGGCATCCACGATACAATCTACAAGTAGTTAATATAATTATTTATTAGTTTTTTGGTCCATGTTTTGGTGTGTTATGCACCTAATTGTTCGATATGGACGCGCAATAAATTGAAGTAGAAGACTCTAATTATATTGCAAGTGCTTTCTCGAGGCAGTAATTGAAGCGGCGAACAAATACAAACATATTTATTCGTGTTTTGACAATAGCAATTAAATGCCGTACCAGAAGTGCAACAATGGCCAGAAGAGTGCCGAGTAGACGTCTTCTCTTTCTTGTCTGCTTTCTCGACTTCTCTCGTGATTGGACTCCAATTGTTGGTCGGGAATAAAGAAAATGAGCGATATGCGCATAAGCAGGAGTGATTATCAGCAGAGGTACGATGTATTGGAAGAATATCGTTACCTAAATATATTGTATTAATTCTGTTCAGCAAAATGTTAATTATTAATTGTAATAAAGTATTGTTAATTATCGATATTTATGATAAGACAATGCGATTACCGTACCAGTTCCATATTGAATGGCCCCAGCTTTGGAATATCTGTGCATCCGCATTTATATACGTTCTGTGATCCAAGATAGGTCACCTGCAATAAGAATTTGTCTAGAGTCGTTCAACAATTAATTTATTGTTCTATACTCACTTCAGAGTTATAGATGTACGGGGACGCTACACAGAAAGAGATGACCCATATAATGAGAGTGAGCATAATACACTTTCTCAGATCCAATCGACGTTTACGGAAGAATATCGCTAACCATCGATCGATTGCCACTAATGACATCAACCAGAATGAACCTTTATCAATGATGATTAGTTAATTATTAATTGAGATACACTACCAGTTGATGATATGTAGATGATGCTAAAGCATACTTTGCATAGGAATGTTCCTGAAATGAGTAGATTACTTGATTGATTTACTATCTTTTTTTTTGTTGAAAAAAAATCATAGGCATCGAGTAGATATTTTAATTGGCACACTGTATATTATGCCGATTGTGACACAGCACTTCAGTATATCTCCCCAATTTAATGTGTCTTTGTCTAAGCGAATGACGGATGTGTATGTAAAGAGAAGCCCAAGCTCTGTCAAGTAAATTCGCTGGTTGGATTACATAAAAGGATAATTCGCATTGTAAGAAACTAATGCTTTTCCTTATATCCACGTACATATCAGACATGTACAACTGAGACCACATACATAGTCTCTTCTGTATATAGAAGATCAAACAGCTATATAAATGGTTATTTTGGGTGGTATCGTTACACTCAGATACAGACTCATCATAGTAAAAGTTTTTTAATCATAGTGATATCTCTGATGACATCACTACCGTGTAAGAATCCTGAAAATCGATATTGAAATTTACTGAGCTTCTACACAACCGTCCGGATGGTGTGCTTACTCTAAAATCAAATCCAAAGGTAGTCTAGTTGATCAGATCATCGCGTATAAATTTGACGAATGTGAGTTCGATCCCTCACCCTGGCATAATTATTTGCTGTTTTTCGTCGCATTTTTAAGTGTTAGAGCAAATTGGGTGCTTCTCACTACGTGAACAAAAATGATCACTATATACAGTGAGAGTGTTAATTTCCTTTCATGCACAGTTGGTGAATAGTACCCAATTCGCTCTAAAAAGTGAGATTAAAATATTTTTCCATGTTTTGGTTCGATCTTTATAAAAATATCAAAGGATTATGCAAGGGGGGTCGAACACATGACCTTAAAAATTATAAACGAAGATCTTATCCAATAGAGTACCAGTGATCTTAGTTTGAAAGTCAAAAGACCAGTCCAGCAAGTCATCCTGATGTTTTGTGTGGAAATTCACTAAATTTCAATATTGATTTTCTGGAATCACTGGTCGATTAGGCACTTTTGAAAAACAGATTCGTATTCAGCATCGACATCTGTTTCCAGAGCTATTATTATCAGTTCATAACGCCGAGTTGAGACTCCTCCCTTGTAAGTTTTTTTGCTCACTATTCTCAACAACAACAAAAAACTGGACAGCAGATTCTGATCGGAAGAAGTGTCCATGAATTATTCTTTTCACAAGTCTTTTGCATGTATGTATGTTGTTTTCTTTGTTATGTAGTCTAGAATAATAAGAGGCTCGTGCTTTTTCTAATATGGATCTCAATTTATCTTCCTCTACTTTCTCGTTTCTTCTCATTCTCATTCAGGAAAAGGGATAATGCAAATGATTTCCGTAGCTACCGAAGATATTTCCATTAGGAAGAAAGGAAAGAGGAGAGAAGAGATAAGCCTATTCTCTAAGAGAATCAGGCAAAATAATGAAAGGGATACTCGATCGAAAGGAATAAGAGAAATGGGATAACAGAGCTTCTTATTCTTCTTTCATTCCATTCCCTTTGCGTTTTTCCTCATCTATTACATACTACAGTATTCCTCTCTTGAGGCCCAGAAATGACATTGTTAGTGGGGGTACTATAGACGATGCAAAAGGTCGCATTGGTACGAAGGGGTCCCAAGAGATTAAATGTACTATATTACGCGGGGCGAATTGGGGCGAAAAAACCAACCACGTGAGAGGAGGACCCAAATATAGAAGAGATCATTAGCCATCTCTCTCTCTGTCTATGCGTAGAAATACTAACAAAAGAATCATAGAGAAGGCACATCTTTTGTAGGCGTCAAAAGGACACCTGTACCTACCGAAAAGCCATGAGCCTGTGTACACGAAAGTGTTCATGAGATATGCCGGATAGAACAGGAGATAGACGATGTTGCAACAGGCCAGATTGGTCATTAGCATATGCGTAACCGTATGCAGCTTCCCACAGCGGAGAACTACGATACAAAAGAGTGAATTGGCGATTAATCCGCATACGGTGAAGAAAATGAAGGCCTAAATTAGAATACTGTAACGTCGATCACAGCATTTAGTATTTGAAGATCGATTGGAAAGCTTACAATTGAGATGTATACAAATGAACTCGATTTATCCCGATCAGGAAACTCTTCAGCAAAATCCGATATAAGCGAGTTGTAATCCCACCTAGATTTTATTCATAATTAAACAGAATGGAATTCTTAACTCTTTTCAGACTGATATTTTGAATATGTATTGAATAATGTATTGTCTTATGCGATATTCTATTTTCTAGTTGGGATTGAGGTTCCTCGATATCTTCTATGTTATCTTATTTCTATTAGAATCAAGGAGACAGCAGTTGTTTGCTTTCTCTCTCTCTAGTCAATTGCCATACTGGAAGAATACGAACAAAGCTTGACTGGGAGATATCGAGAGATATATGGGAGACTAAGAGATAGGTAGTGGCTAGAGACTGAGTAGGAGGAGTGTATTGACGAGGATTCCTTGTCATTCCAAGACCTCTAGCCATTTTGTATCATAATGTGCTATGAGTTGTCATGAATGTAGTTGACTGTTTGGCCGCGTTACCTAATCGCGTAAAAAAGGACATATGGAGGTGACATTTAGTGAAAGAACTTTTGAAACGCCCGCACGCAGGGACAGGTGGAAATTGTTAAATGTTGCCTGGTTGGCAAATAAGCGCACGATTTTTTCGACTTTCACACCGTCTGAGACTGCACGCGAACAATAAATATGATTTACGATGTATGACTTTATACTGTTATAGTTGAAGGGGGATAGTAATATGAAACTTACGAATTGTTCATAAGAATCTCCGATGGTATTCCATTTTCCATTTCTATAATGACAAAATTAAATATGAGATGTACGATATTGATTGACATGAATGGAACACATAAATGATTGGGTTAAATGCGAAAGAATATTGAATGTATTGATGAGGGTAAACACAGACAAGGGGGGGAACAAACTGTACTGACAGTTGTGAGTGATTGATTATTCGCACAAAAGCCGAAAAATAATAATAATATTAGGGCGATGGAAGGTCAATATGTATGTGTGTGTGGGAGAGAACACGAAGATGGACCGGACTTAATAAACAAAGAGCTTCAGACACGTAAACTAAAAGGACAGAGGACAAAAAGAGATAAAAATATATACCAAATAAGATTTGGTCGAGCATCTCTGATACTATGGGAAATTGGAGGAGGAGGAGACCAAATTACTGAGTGAATGCCGCGCTCTGTAGATGTTTCCTCTTTTCCTCCTCTCCTTTCTTTTTTCATCTAACTCCTCCCCCTTTGTCTTTGGTCTAGATCCGCCTCCTTTTCCTTTTTGATAGTGATAAGAACAAATAGGGCGAGATTTGAGAGTCCGCTTAAGAGAAATTGGAATACAGTTGCCATATTAAAAATAAGTCAACTCATGGGAATATAACAACAATCGAAGAAAAGAATGCATGAAGGCAATGGCGTCGATGAGAAAATGAAAGTGATAATTTGAATAAGGTGTATTATTATGGAGTGCTGGTGAGACGAGGTATAAGGAAAAGCAATACACAAAGTGAAGAAGATTCTAAAAGAAGCATGAATGATTGCCTGATTTATTAAAGACTTGTTTTGAATCGTGCCGAAACTATAAGTGTATATGACAAAATAAAGATCCTATATGTATTGATGCCTCGAGGGAGAGAGGAAAGACATCTAGACCATTTACAGACTATGGAGCATACGAGATGCGATAATAAGCGATCATTTACAACGTTCGATATTTGCTGAAAACGGAAAAGGAGAAGAAGATGAAAGGGGGAGAAGAGGAGAGAGAGATGGCAACATATTTGAGACGGTTAAGAAGAGTGAAAAATGATGACGTTGAAAGGGGAAACAATAGAGAGAGAGGGAGTGATAGATGAAGAAGTAGAAGGACTAGGTGGGTGGACTTGGTTAAATAAATTGATTTAGAACTAACACTGCTACTATTTTTTTCTATGATCCTAGCACGAGATGAAAACAACACAGGAGGCATCGAATGTCATGGAACACTTTTCGAGTAGAAAAAAAATGAGTTTATGAAGAGAGATAAGTGAGGACGTGATGGAATATGAGAAGTAAATGAAGAGAGAAGCATTGCGTCCACCCATCCCTAGGCATCAATGTAAACATTGTAAGAGAGGTTAAAGGATATATGATAACTGTCCGAGACAGCACTAATCTTTTTGTGCTCACATACTCTCCATGAATTGACTCAAAGCGATAAGAGATGGTAGAGTCTTCGTGAGACTGTTGACAGGATATTAGAGAACCCATATTTCATGCTAAATCGTCCATAGACTCCGCTATCTCAGAGATATTCTATGAATTTGGTACATACATATACGATTAGTAAGGGAAAACTGTGATGACGATGATGAACACCCACCACTCTTTCCGTTTCAAGTTATCGATATTTTAATGCATGCATAGGTAATTTGAAACTCTTCCCAGTCTGGAAGCACTCTCGCAGGCGAAAAAACTGCAGAATTTTGACCAGAGCAGTGAGTTTCAACATATCTTGGAGTACTATTTCAAGGCAATGTGATCGACAAAAGTGCTGCAATAAGTGATCACTTAGAAATGTATCCTGACGGTGGTGATTCAGAGAAAAGTTAGAATAGGAAAATGATTGACGATGAATAGCAGATTTTTGAGTCTTTCATATGGTAATAGTGAGGGGAAGAAGAGGAGGAGAGCGAAAACGGGCAGAAGAAATAGTTGAAATAATTGTTTATCAGGCGCGAATCGAATCATTAGTAGCTATAAAAAAAAATAATAATATATCTTCCACCTTTTCCTTCCTCTCATTAGTGCGTCGATGTTGAGATTTGCTTGTTAAACATTTGAACAAAGCCGATGAAAGGAAGAATAATTGAGGAAGTGAAGGAGTGAAGACGCAACACTATGGAGATATGTGAGGATGGACAAAAGGAGTGAGAAGAGGAAAAGTGAGAGATGAAGAGGATGATATAGGAAGAAGAGGAAGATGATCATGGAAGCAGAATGAAGTTGGCCAAGTCATGGAAGGATGATTTGATGCGTGAAGATGAAGAATCATCGAACAATCCTTAGGAGAGATACATCCAAGACAGCTCGACTCAATATGATCACTTTTCATCTTTCTATGTAACATTCACTCACAAACATGCATACCGACGAGGAGAAATGCAAACAGTTGTAAGATGGAAAAGTGATCGGAGATGATAGAGAAAGATGAAAGTAGATAAAATATGAGGTAGAAAAGTGTCTCATATGAATGCGAACGGTGAAGGATAACTCATGAAATAAGTATCAATATCTCAACTTGCAAGACAAAGACACGCAAAAAGCCACAAAAATACTGAAAGTTCCAGAAATAGACTACTTTTTCTCTTTCGTTAGTTCCTTTTTTTACAATAGCATCATAGTTCGTTGTTAGTGCTCATCTTTAATCTGCTGTGGACCATTTTCGCTCTCTAGAGAGAAGAACTACCACACAGAGGTGTGTCATTGCATAAATGTCATTGAAATGTACTAATCTATAAATAATTTATGACTATCTGCTGATTTGGATGATAATAGACATGAGGTCATCTAAGGGCAAAGCCATTCATGAATTTTGATCGGCAAACTTTCTTATGTAACGTTCGGTCTAGGGATCTACGCATTCACAAATGATTCTTCAATACTTTGGTCATAAACTAAAACAAAACAAAAAAGATCATGGAAAAATGAAAACATCAAAATTTTGTAAACGAAATATCTGTGGTTGGCAAGGACCTGAAAAAAGTTATTCGTACTTTATATTCCTCACTATTACAGTGGTATTGTACAGTAATCATGTCTCGGTCCCACCATCCACCCACCCTATCTACCGTATACACAAATGGGCATGAGAAAATGAATGAACAGTGCATGACGATGGGACGAAGATGACTATGATGAAATGTGAGAGGAATGGATATGTCGAGGAAGAATATGAAGTAAAAGAACAATGTCTACACAGCGACAAAAGTTGTTCATTTCAAAATGATGAAGGGGTATTAGTTACTAATCTTGTGATCTTATGCGTGCGCTCTTCAAGAAACTCCTAGCACTTTTGATGCCCTTTCGCATTGTTCTTCCAATGTGGGAGTACGACTGAGAAGAGTATATGAAATATTTTTTTTGAGAAGAGAGACTACATATATTCCTACGAAGTTTGAAAATTTACGTGGGATGATCGTGTTTAGCATTAATTCATGACTGTCGTTACTCTGGAAAACAAGCTCTCTGTCTATTGCTATGGCTCGTTTAGAAGAAAAAAATGTGATGCAGAAATTATATATTGTAGGTGTGCATCTCTGTTTGCTATATCAGAAAAAATGTCTAGGAAATGAAGAGAAGAAGACCACGAAAATGGTCGAATCACGAAAACATTCTGTGAATTTGCCGTCGACTATACACAATTTATACGACATAACATTGATATTGACTTCGGTAGTGATATTCACCGAAACATGTGGGAGGGGGGGGGGATGGAATGATGGGGCACACGATTGGTTTAGAGAATACGAATAAGAATGCGGAAAAAGGAGAACGGATAATTGAAGGGAATGCTGCGGAATAACAAAACAATCAAGCACATTATTTCAATATATCGTGATGAAAAGATATTATTAAATATGAGAGGACACATTACATTATGGTACATTCATGGTGGAGAGGAAGAATGAGGAAGAAATGAAGGGATGATGAATGATGTTGGATAATTGGAGTTGGCAAAGAAATAAGAAATGAAGATACAATTCGTGCCTATTCTGATGAAGAAGAAGAAGATCACTTTCTCTCTGTCCCTCTTTTTCTCTTATGCTGACGAAACGGTTGTGATGGTACAAGATGTAGATTGTTTAAAGGAACAATTCCTTCTCCTGTATCTCTTTTTTCAGGAGAAGGATATACTGTAGTCAAGAGGGAGGAAGAAAAAGATGGAGTTGACGGAGGGAAATGACAGACATGCATGCACATGTCAGGAACAGAACAAAAGAAATACGAGAAGATGGGAATCGGAAGGATCAATTAGGACATTAACATAAATCTTGTTGTGGATGTAACTAGTGCGGATCTGATCTCATGACAGAAAGAACTACGAGAGACAATTATTCAGGATAGGAGATTATCGTTTTGGGCTGATGAACATCTAAACGGATTGCTAATGGAGGATCGAAACAAAAGTCCAACTATGACAGAACTATCGCACTCATTGTTTTTTGGTAAATCAGAATAGAACATAAACGCCATAACGTAAATAATCAGAATATAACAGAATGGATATAGAGAAGTGTGGCAAAATCGATGGCGTATTCTGATTCTTCTTGCAAATATAAATACGCAAAAAATGGTGGTTGATAAATGTCTAAATAAAATAAATTCGGATAGAGGACGAGGAGAATGATACAGTGTGATTCATTGAATCGGCGAAAATGAAGTTTAAATAGTATTAAATAAATAATTGGGGATAATCATGATCTGTTACACACACACAAAAATATTAGTTTGAGAATACTCTTGAACCTACGCTCGGGTTCAGAGCTAATGCATGGGAAGAAGGAAGTGGAATATGATAGGGATGGAAATGAGTAGGGTTGAGAGAGAAAAGAATGAAACAAGACATGTTTCCATCTATCCTAGGATGATGATACGGTACTCTGACAAGAATGGTGGAGCGAGATCAGGAAAAACAGGCGGAGGAATAGGTAGGAAGGTGTGGAAGAGGAGGATGGTAGTAAATGGTTGAAGAGGAGTGTTAGAAGTGTGTAGGAGAGGGAGGAAGAAGGAAGACGGAATCGTATTACTTGTCCTTGTCAATAACAGATCTATCAGAGATGGGAGTGGAGGAGGACGAAATCTTCTCAATGAGATCTTCTGTGAAATGGAGAATTTGACGGAATATCCCACCTAAAGATATTCAAGTAATAGGCATAATCTATTCATGTTTAGTTAAAGTATTATATCTGACGTAGGTGTTAACGCATCCCTATCAATGTATACCTTCGGGATCGAGGAGATGATGGTAGATAAGATTTCCTCCGACGAGAATGATTCGAGTGCATACCACGAAGCATGCCCACGGTCCACCGTTGAAACGTGCTACTAAACAATTCCATTTTAGTATTAGATTTGTTGTATGGTGTAATATGGACAAGTTCTTACGAAGGCCTTGGATGAAGAATATTCCAGAAAGGAGTAGAAGAACAGAAGCGAGGTCACTCCGACTGTCGGTCCTTGAAAAGATCAATATTGATCGCATTTACGTGTTGATTCATCTAATCTTTATATGACAAAATTCATTTCGTTTTTGGCATTTGATCAGAAACACTTACTTATTGAGGACATTTCGGTAGAAAACTCCCATTCCGAATAGAATGATACCGTATCCTCTCATAATATTGCATGACTCCTCTTCTAATCCCATCTCGATCTTTTGACCGAACGATGGACAGATTATGCACTTAAATTATATTTATTTTTATATTGATGTATTTGCAATTCAGACCATTACTACGCTATTTTGAATAAATACTAGGCAAGAATATTTCGAATTATTGGAGAAAAAAGTTTTATTACATTAATTCAACGTGATTTAATAAGACTGCACGTATATTTTGAATAATGATATGGTCGAGTGAATAGAGCTCCTACATTGAATGTATGAATACAAGTTTTTTTCTTTGCAATGTGGAGTTCCCTACACTTTATTTATTCTTTAAACACATTTTACTACGAAGTTTCAGCTAAACCCAAACGTAAATCTTATAAGAAGCAATTTAACTAACGATGATTCCGATTAAGACCAAGAAACACATATTGAATGTGTTCCAGTGTATCATTCCTCGAGGATACGACAGGCATAGAGCCTGATTAATTCCCAAAAGTTGAGAGATCTGCAAAGATCATAGATCAATTCACTGTAACTGCAAAAAAGTTCCAATCATGCGCAAATATAAGAGTAGTTGCATCATTGTTTTAACACAATTTTGATTACTATAAATTTAATCAATAGTCCCTCAATTTGTCTCAGTAATTCGTATAGAGGGATAAGATAATATCCATAGAGATTTCAGAGATTATTTCAAATCCACTAAGCAAAACAAACTTCTCTTGAATATGACATTTAAATTATCTCATTATTATTATTACAAGGAAAACATCGGGCAAAATACCAATTAGCATCAAAACACAAGTTAAACACATAGATGAATATTTTCATCAAGATGTCTCATGTATAATTTTATCAAACGTAAAAGATCCAACCTTGCTCTTGTAGACTGTTCCATTGTTTTCTCCGACGCCGAGCAGTTTTCGTGTCTTGAGACGACTTTGTAGATCGGACGCTGACTGTTTCCTGCCAAGAAGACGCTTGGGATCATCACAATCCATGACTTTTTGTATCATTGTCTTCCTTCTCTGCTGTAGTCCTTCCCTCTATTTAGTCCGTTAGATAATCGAAAGGGGAGGCCAAGTTAAGTGAGATAATTATCCAATGGACCGCGGGCAAAAAAAGGAGACAATGAGTTTAATCATAGCAAGTGCTAAGAGGATTTACAGAAATGTGGTCTAGATTGAATTTCGTGTGAGTTGCGTGTGGTAGTGGGTGGATAGACAGATGGAGAAAAAGACGAGTAAGCCAGAATGGGACAAAGTGGATTTAGTTGTTTTGTGTTGTCTTGTTCACGCTAGATGGACAGTCTACAAGAGAAGGAATTGGAGAAGCAGAGAGGAAGAAAAGAGAAGAGATTGAGGAATGAGAGATAGATAGAGTAAGAGTAAGAGATAGAGAGAGACTTAGAGAGAATGAGAAAGAGACGTGTACTCCAGCGGGATCAAGCATTTCGTGTGTTCTGTAAGAGGGCATAAGAATATGATAGTTATAAGAACATAATATCGTCGTTATTCTATAGGTAAATGATCCTGGCATAATAATAGGAATGCGATAGTCAAACGACTTCAACGACTTGGAATGAGGTTATTATGGAATTCTTTCAGGAGCTACTCGATAGTTATAATATTCCCTCTAGCCCCTCTCTGCTAGACAACATTAGAAAACGAGATTTCTAAGCTACAGTTTTGTTTTGTCATTCATCGTTCTATCGAATCTTAAATACTCCACACTTACAAAGTATTTTCATTTGACTAGTCATTCTGAGTAGTGAATAGTCTATGTATGTCTTATTTTAAACCGTCCCAGCCAGAAACCCTTCAGAGTTAAGCCCTTCTCATTCCATTGGATATTATTGAATTTTATAGTTTTTAGAGAACAATAATTCAGATTACTGCCTCATAATGGTGTCATATCCTACAGTTTCGAAGACTTCTTGATACAAGAAACTAGACAACACTTTTTCTTTACACTGATGAAAATTGAAGAATTCACGAGAACACGCTTGTAGGGACTCTTTCTTGAAGATTAATTAAATTTTCAATTTCATCACAATTGATATCAAAGGGCAAGCTACAAACCAGGCAGGACCGCATTAGTTCGCTATTTGGTGCGTCGTGCTTCATTGGTTTAAGGTATAGGACGTGGAAATGACACATTTTCTTGGTCGAATTTTTGTGGCCTACATACGTGCGCGATCGTAAACACAATGAGCATTCAGTGGAACGAATATTCATGACGCAAACGGTAATTATGCCGCGAAATAGTTAAATAATGATCGTATATATTTCACTATCTTTGATGCGCTCATAATATTCTTCTAAAAATAAGCTCCGCTCAAATTCCACTACAACGCCAAAACAATCGCTTGCAAGGATTATTGGGAAGATTGATATAGCATATGCTACGGTGGTTTAAAGGCCCCTTCTCTCTCTCAAAATGTTCATAGAGCATCCCTTAATTGACTATAGTCCTCAATAAGCTGCAGTAGACGGAAGTGTTGGACTAGGAAAGGTCGATTTTTCGCCGCATTTAGGGCAGTAAGCAGCTTAAGTAGGTGGAGGAGGCATTCGAGCGAAATGTGCATCAAGTCATGTCTATTCTCTCCTCTTCTGTATGTTGTTAATATAAAGTAAGAGAGGAAAGTAATCGATGCTAAGGGGGAACATCTCTTAGTGAAATGAGACGAGGCACAGTAGGTTATAGATGAAAATAGGAATATAGTAACGAGAGAGATAGAGTGAATGAACGGAATCAGTAGGTAGTGTGAAATATACCGAGATTTGTGAATATGGATAAAGAGGAATGCGCAGAAATGGGACATATCATCTAATGTAAACGGTTGAAGGATGTACCGTCACGAGCAATGCTCTATGCCAAATGAGGAAAAGTGAAAGGAGAATGAAAGGAAAATAGTAAGGGCAAGTGAGGAAGCGTGATGGTGAGCATGACACAACATTAGAACTGAATAGGCTATGATGGTTCATTGGGAGGTCTGTGCGCACAGAGATAACATATTGTGAAAGAAGGAAATTCTAGGTAATATGGGAAAGGTCCAAAGAGTGGGGGGGCAGAGGGAGAGGTTGAGAGAGAGGTAGAGAGAGAGGGGAGGGAGAGAGAGAGGGAGAGAGAGAGGGAGAGAGAGAGGGTTAGAGAGATAGGGAGAGGGAGAGGTGGAGAGAGAGGGAGAGGTAGGGAGAGAGAGGGAGGGAACGGAAAGAGAGGCAGAATGAATGAATGGAAGAAAGGAACCAGTGCAAGAAGAAAAATGAGTACGAAACATATGTGGAAAATGAGAAGAATTGGAAGGAAGAGTAAGGGGAGGGTGAGTGATATATGGGGAGGATTCAAAGATGAAGGGATATACCCTCACTCATACAAGGGGATGTATGAGAGGTAAAAGGAGAGGGAATAGAAGATGAGAAAGGTAGTAGTAACTAGAATAGAGATAGGAATAAGGAAGATGAATGATGAGAAAGGAAGATGATAGTGAAGAGAAGAAGAAGGAGAGGAAGAACATTAGGAATCATGCCAGTTTATCCCGAATTCCGTTTATGAAGGGATATAAAGAAGATTAGAATGAATAGGGAGAGATAACACAGAAAATGAAGATGATGGGTGGGATAAGGAGAAGATACATGTTCGATTGGATAAAGTGTCCATATTCATGTCTAGAGGCAGAGTGTAATTGGGTGGTGAATGGAAAGAGAGAGAGGGGAGAGGAGGAGGGGAGGGAGGAGGATAGAGGGTGATGAAGGGGGTGGTCAGGGCAGAGGAGAGGACAGTGAGGGGGGGGGAAGGAAGATAGGGTAGAGAAAAAGAGATGAGGAGTAGAGTTGAATGAGGGAGGGAGTTGATGGGGGAGGAGAAGGTGGAGAGATGAAGGGAGAGAAGAGAAAGATATACGTAGAGAGAAAGAAGATCTGTACAAGGAGAAGAAGCTAATTGTTTTGACTGTTTTAGAAGAGAGAAATACAGGATACGTTACGTTGAACAGCTCTCTAGAATAATAGAAAAACGCCTATTGCGTATTCAGAATGATATTATACTATATGAAATCGGAAGATGCCGAGCTTAAGATCGAGGTCGTATGATGTTCATTGTTTCAAACAAAACTTTTTAAAATATATAATGGAATTTGATGTGTACAGGACTGAATACCCGCCCTCCAAGTACTAGACCTGACCGTGAGCAAGTGAAAAGAGATATGGAGTGGTTCCATATTGTTTTCATTTAATGCCTTTTATTGCCTCTTTTCTTCTATTTCTTCTGATTCTTCGTATACGTTCATTGGCTATTCTATGCTTGACACCCACGCCGACCAATCCACAAATATGTCCCCCCCTACTAACAACATATAGGGAGAGAGGCCAATACTTATCAATGCACACATATCTTGCTTACCAGAGACCACACACTTTGAGGTGCAGATATTATATATCAAAGCTCAGTTCACACTACGAGATAGCCTGTATCCGTTAGCTACTCCGGTATTTCTTGCGGGGCACACCGTTCAATCCCGTGGTGTACACCGCGGGACAGAACTTTTAGATGGTGTACTCCGCGAGCTGCAGCTCTCGACAGGGTGCCCCGCGGTGTGGGAAGACGGTGTGCCCCGTGGGGTGGAAGGGACGGTGTGCCCCGCGAGGCAAATCGTCTCTTCCACATCTTGGTGCACCTCGCGAGATTTGGCCTCTCAAGAGTGTGCCTCGCAAGCAAAAAATATCGAGTATAGATTTATTTTAACGCGTTTAGTCATGTTTGATTGCTCATCTAATTTTAAAGATTCACCACTAATCATGATTCTAGCTCGCGTGATTAATCATTGTTTTTATTATTAATCATTTTCAATCATCCAAAAAGTCGCTCATACCATACACATCTAAATACTGGGTATGTTGCCTTCTCTTCCCTTGCCAGAATAGTTATTAGGTGACATTATCTCAATAATGTGTTAATGTAACTGGTGTATTTAAGTCAATCGATAATAGCAATAAACTCACTGCTTCCAGTGATTGGTATGCGGTCGAATGATAGGGTGATCATTGGAAGTGCCCACAGGGTAGAGGATGGAAGAGTCAGAAGACATTGTTTGGAAGATAATGCTAGCTAATATCTAGTAATATGTTGTTGCTGAATGATATGCCAGATATATAATAAGAAGGCGTGATAACCCAACAAACACTCCAAATAATCTGCTGTTTTGGACTCATTAACGATGGGTTCAAGTAGTCCCGTAATTGAATCTCAACGACTAAGAGATAATTGATCGATTTATTTTTAACACCACATAATGCTAGAAGAAACTATACATATACATAACATCACAAGACATAGTATATCCTTTACTTTGACGCACTCTATACATATCTTAAAGGTTAATGTGCATGATAATTAGAATTGTAAAGTTTAATTATCTATAAATTTATTACCTTTCCTCACTGATCTTCACTCCCAGAAGAGGCGACGGAGTGGAGGAATGTGTACTTGTTTTATCCAAAGGCAGAGTTAGATCGGACATCTGAATGACTATGGTTAACAATCGACTGAGTGTGCCAGTAAATAATTAAGTGAGAGATGGAGGAGATAGTGAACAGTCGAACAGTCGGGAAATAGTCTTGAGCAGGTTGCAAATAGGAATTGTTGGAGGTGGTGTAGCAATGGGCAGCCGTCGCTTCGTTTAACATACAATTTTTATGCGCACAGCCCACGAGAGAACATTGGGAGCTGAAGAGACGGAATAGACGGTTGACAAAGGTTGGCACCCTTTAAGGGAATTGCTGCATAGCTTATGGGAGAGGGAAGAATAAATCAATGAAAGGAAAATAGATTAGAGTATTGCATAGACAAATGTTGTAACTTCAACTGCAATGGGCAAAAAGAAAGAAAAGAATGATTAAGATACTGGAGAGGAAGGAGAGGAAGAGGAAGAAGTTCGACTCCTCTAAGTCGTTCAGGAATAAAGTAAAAGGGTCATAGAATGAAAGAGAAGTCAGTCAACTACTTTGTTATCTCCCTTTTTCTATCTTGTTTTTCACGAGGTTTCTCATTCTTTATTCTCTAAATACTTTAATTTCTGCCTACTTCAGCTAGCTCTAGGAAATAATCTCGATGACTTTCATTCAGGTTCTTCTACAATAGGATTGTGGTACAACTCATAATGCCATTGGAGTGTCAGTCCAAGCCAATTTCTATCATACCGCTCTGGAGACACGCTCTCGATTTCTTTGTCTACGAGAGAACATGGCTAGAGCGGAGAGTAAAATTAGCTTGGGGTATGCCTTTAAATCATTATTTAAGTAGTTTAAAGTTCAATTCATTATATAATAATACTTTATTATGCAGGTTCATAAATAAAATTACATAGTAAGCACAGATCAGAAAAAAGGTTGAATACATAATTTACTCTGCCACAACGGGGTAGCATGAGACATGATTGAATAGAAGATGAAAGCAAAGAAGAAGGATTACATCTAATTATATACATAATAGCAAAGAGATTGTAATGATCGCTGTTGACGCAGCCTCATCTTGGGCATAAAACAATTACCGCCTTGAATAGAGTCAAAACAATATGTGTATGAAGGAAACAGAAACGGCAATGTTGATATGATATTATATATACACATACGTTGGATGAGAGAAAAGAGGAAGAAAAAGAGACCGCATGAGGGTACAGTGTATAGTACCCTCAAATTGATGGTAGTTTTCGTAGACGAATAAGAGACGAAATTGACCTTATTTATTGCGAATGACTCGAATCTCTCACACTACCACCTCAGCCCCAAACAAAACCTCATTCTTTCTCATTCTCTCAGCTGCAATAATATGTCCTCTCTTATGGACTACTTTTGTCCAATGTTGATCAGAATAGACAATGAGCGCAGGAAGACATAATGGACTGACGAATATGAAGAGAGGAGAAATGACAGAAATATGAGCGAGAGAGAGAGTAGGAATAATAGAAAATGCAATGGTAGAATGGGATCGATGAATACAGACGACCAATATCATTTACTGAGGAAGAAGGAATAGAGGATGGAAGGGACTCTGTACACAATTGAGAACGGACGAAGAACTGACATGAAATTGAATAAACTATGCTATTGATATGTGCAATTCAATGCTCATGATAATAGGCTGGGAAATATTTGGGCGATGTTGAAGAAATTGAGAAAAGAGAGAGAAAATCCGTGCATTTTCGGGGAATTAGTCATGGTAGAGAGGAGCGATTGATAGTGGAAAGTGGAAATGATTCTGAACAGCGTTAAATGAATATAAATAGAAATATGAATTTGTCATTTATAGGAGGAAACAAACGGCAAGTCATAAGGTGTAATAGAGGAAAGAAAATGGAAGATAGATCTGTGATGTTGAAGAGGGAAATATGAGAAATGATGTGTATTAGGACACGAACAGATTGACTTTCAGAGTCTTTCCCCTCTCTCAATCTAGTCTCTCTATCTCTATCATTCTCTATCTCACTCAAACATGTCATGCATTATCTCGAATGTGCTATAACCAGGAATAAGATAAGGAATAGTTGTCGATATCTCGGGAGCGTGATTTATCAGAATTGAATTCAACGCAATAATATTTTGCGGTACTGGTCGGAACGAATCGAAAATGGAAAAGTCACACCAGAGGAAAAACGTAGAGACAAACGAATCAAAACACATAATTATTATGCGATGTGAGAATATTTCTACTCCTAAGAGAGTCAAGTGTGAGAATGAGGTGTCTTTCCTCTTCTCTCCTACGAGATCGACAGATTCATTCTATTACCCCGAGAATACAGTAATGGGCTTTGTTCATGCATACGATAAAGTCACTCTTCTTTCATTTTTCCACTGCTCTTTCAATCTATATCCACAATATTTCCCTCTCACCTACACCCCAATTTTAAAGAGACGAAAAGAATGGGGGAGCTGTGAAGACAAAACGACTTCCTGTTCTCAACTATTTCATAGGCCTGCATTCAACGTTGAGGCCTTCATTCTCTTTAGAGGAAATCAAAAGTCATTCAATTATACAACTCCATCAGTTATCTCTTCGTTGAGAGTACATCTACCTTCTTTGTATCTCTATCTCTTCATTCAGTGTATTTCTCGTTGTTTCTATTCCATCCGAGACTCATCATCATCATTCTCTCATCTTCCATACACTCTATCTACCCTTTGCCTTCCGATCCATTCTCTTCACTTACTCCTCTCTCCTCTATCCACCATCACGCATTTTCTTGTTCCTTCCTCCTCCATCCATCCAACCATCAGTGTAGTCATCGCTTTTTCGGTCCAATAATTGCAGAGTACACACATGCAACAACGTCGGATATTGATGGTAATCGTTGTTTGTATTCCACAAATTTTCGTATATCCATGTTGTTATCCATGATCACTTTATCTTCTTCATCTTCTACCATAATGAATGTTGGCTCTCATCATTCTCGTCATTCGTTCGGATCTCTTATCTCCTCTTCTCCCATATGAAACGATCTCCAAGGCAACTACAAATCCTCGATGCTTCTCTTAAGGAGAAATAAGAGAGACTATTCAGATTGAATGAGATACAGATCCATAAAATAAATGGCTGACTGGATGTTCTTTTCGATTCGATATTCGAGTTTCGTTTAGATCGAAAGAAGACTATTATCACTCTGATGTACAAATCCTTATCCTCCAAAGACTCATCATCTATTTGGTTATGTTCATAGCTGTCGTTAACACTAATCCCTCTATCACTCCGCCTCTTAATCTATTTCACTATCTCTGCCTCTCTCTACTTACCTTCTCACTCTCTACCTCCTTATATTCTGTATCTTCCTCCTCTATATCCCTGTCTCTGAATCTCTCTACTGTACCTCTCCTTCCCTAAATCTCTCAGTCTCTATCATTATCAATCCCTCTCTTCCTCCTCTATACCTCTTCATACTCTCTATCACTCTATCATTATGTCTCATCTCTCTCTCTCTCCATATCTTCCTCTATATCTCTCGAAATCTTAATCCACGAGTAAGCAATGTCATACTTGTTATTTTCATATCTTCCTCTATCAGTCATTTCTCCATCAAATACCAAATATCTCTTATGCAATCGAAAAACTCTCAGTGTTCGCGATGCAGTGTTTCTACGAGACTGTACGTGTCCTTCCCTTTCTCTATCTCTCTCTATCTTTCTCGTTAGCTACATCCTTCTCATATCCCACTTTCTTTTCTTTCCCACTCTATCCTTCCTTATTTTTCCCTCTTTCTACTCCACAGTCCTCCATCCTCTCTCCTTCAATCCTTATATCTCCCTATTCTCCCTCTCCCTCTTCCCTCTCAGTCACTCTCATACATTCTCCACTTTCATTCAAAGCTCTATCACATTTCCTGGGTAGTATGAGTGGTTGTCAAGCACTCAATTCTTAGATGTCGACTGGGTGTGAATATCCCCTCTTGTACACAATCAATCCGATTAATCACTTGTTTATCTGCTTCGATCCATCATATTCGTACTCTCTCCTAATCTCTATAAGGCGATTTCGTCATTTTTTGTGGTCGCGCTTGTTCTTTTTGGTCCTTTCGCAATTCGTAGGCGACTGATCTATTATAGAGAATGTCTTCATCGTCGATGCTTCGATCAGTCTTGGATCCGATAGAAAGGACCCATTCGAATTCCCTCGACGTGGACTACCATGTAGTGAGTAGACATCGAAGAGTTGGTAGCCGATTTAGACATGGTCCTGAGAAGAAGAAGCAACATCTACTTGTGCGCACTCAGGAAGGTACAGCATATGTATATTCTATCGTGTAATTGATACAGAAGCGTCTTACTTGACGGCAAAAAGATTTTTTCTACTTTTTTTTCGAAATCAACATAATAATTTTATGGGATTGAGAAAAAATCGATTTTTTTGCTGTAAATCCTGTAAATTATCCATTTTATGGAGCTTAAAGACAGAGACAGCCTCTTCAATATTCCTCATAAAAAAGGTTTGTGCGTTGAAGAAAAAGAAGTATTTTGACAAGAATTGATTGCAATTATTGCGAGGGAAATCGAAAAACTTGTTTTTATGTACAATCGTAATATAATTCAGTATTTGATACTTAAGACAGAATTCAATTATTGCCATTTAAAAAAAATGCAATATTTATTCTTGAGTTTACCAATTCAAAGGGGGCCGTTTTTCAGTTCCTCAGTTATCATAGACTATTGATAGCGCGTAGAAATCTATTGGAAATAAAGCCAGAGAAAATCGAAATATAAATAATTATCTCAACAGTAGCTATAAATGCTTCCAAGAGCTCTTCTTCCAATATATATTATGTGATTCATCAATCTATTCAAAGCAAATGAGAAATCAGAATGAATTCTTCCTCTTAAGACCTTATACATCACTGGCTTCATCATATGTTTTCTTAGGGAGGAAGGGCAAAGTTAAAATATCCAAATGAATTATACTTCACCAGCAATATTTTATTTCACTATTAGAGTGGTTAATATTATCTAACAAGTGTTTTAAGTGTTTTAAGTGTGTAAGTGTTTCAGTAAATAAAAATTATCGAGGACAAAACAATAAACAATAGAGATAATCGGTAATGTACATTTAACGATATGTCAATCGATTAATATATCCATTGGAAAAGAACTCTAAAAAGAAATAGCATGAAGCATGGGGCAATAGATATTCTAACAATAATTAAATACTGGGTACAGTTGTAGTTAACCTACACCACGAGCTAGTTTCAAACTCTCTGCTCTGGCAATGCTCCCTCGCTTTCTTTGTCTAAGAGAGAGAGTTGCCCAAGCGCTCGAGGTGGGCATTTTATAATAGAATGTAATACATACATATTTATAATTTCCTGAAATATTACCCTGCATAGTTCTACGCAGGATGTGTGTCACTTTATTACGGTAAAGTAGCTTCAAATAAAGATCCAGATCTCTTCCTTAGAACAATAAATCGCGAATAATTTGAAACGATCAAAATAGCAGTGATTTTAATAGAAACATTATGATATTAGTTACTGCAGAGGATACCACGAAACGTAAATGGGCACAAGTGTTCTTTTGCTATATATAGTAGTTGCGCGAGAATATTAACAAGCTAATGTCTTATGTTGGTATTATCCATATGTACTTTTTGTCTTTTTGTCTCTTTTTCCTCATTGTCTCAGTCTCCTTTGGTCTTCTCCATTGAATGTGTTGCAATGCATGTCTTTGTACATTTCATTGACTCCTTTCCTTCTATTCTTCTGTCTCCCTTTCTATTTCTTAATGTATTTCGCGCTGCAGTCGATTGATCTTCGAGAATTTAGCTAAGATGACGAAGAAGATTAACCGGGGAGTGTTATGATATAATTGCGAATCATTTGACTCCGCCCACAAACTATCCCTATTTCTTTCTTCATCACTTCCACTTCTACCTCTACAGTTAACCCATCCATCTTCCTCTACCATCTCTTCTCTCCTCGCCATCTTCTTCTTCTTTTTTTCTTTCTCAATTCGCCTACTTTGAGGTTTGTCTTTCAGATTTAACTCCTCATTATAGGGGGCGCAATTTACCACTCTCTCTCTCTCTATCTCATCCACTTATTTCCCTCTTCTTCTTAGTTTGTCTCTTATCATCAATCGTCTCCTTCCTCTTCATTCCATTCCATTCTTCATCAGTAGTTTGATTTTGCTCTATGATCATTGGTTCGTTCCATCATGATCCCTCTTTGGACTCATTCTATCGTGATATCATGTCATATCTGATCATGACTCATTAATCTCCCTCACTAGATTTGCCATCCTTCCGCTTCATTATGTCAGTACATATCTCCATTGTCTTATATGCCACTCGTGATGCAATATCATCCATACGTCGTTACTCCATTTTTTTCGATATCTGGAGCATATAAATCAGGAACTGTTGTAATTTCGAATTTCTTTTCATCCATGCGCAACAGAAATACCACTCAATAAAAATAGTGGACAGGTCGTAATCTAAAATTCTTTAGCTTAGCTACTCATCAAACATATTTTAAAGATCTTCTCTAATGGCTCATGCGAGTAACTCTTCATAAATTGTGATGAGTAATTATTGTGTTCTCGTCTTAATCATAATCTTCCTCATTCTCTCTCTCTTTATCGTATAAAAGAAAACACCATTGAATTCCTTGCTCATTATCATTCTTCCAATCTTCTTTGACCACCTACGCGCCATAACAATACCAGATCGCATTCATTTTCGAAATATCGTGTTCTCTCTAAAAAAATAATAGCATTCTCACTGATCACATTTCTACTGCACAGTAGCAACATATCGGATTCGGGTGCTTCCTACGATAACAAGATCGCCACTATCTATGCTCTTTAACGTATGAAATGGCCGCATATACCTAGATTCTTAAACGGCATGTCCAAAAATATTGTAAATTTAAATGATCGTTAAATAGTATCCAGAGAAGCGCTCAGATTCTAGTAGGCTTAAAATAGTTCGATGGACTGCGCAAAGATGAAGAGAGAGATGCTGATCAATCTTTTCATTGAATCTCGATCGTTTCTGATAATTTGGCCTTGTTTGCTTTTCCTCATAGATTCTAGTCTCTTATTCTGCTCATGCAAACCATTCATAATGGTCCATAGGAATAAAGAGAAAAGAAATGCGAATGGAGGAGAGCATAACATGCGTATGAACGTGCATGTTTTCTTGAGCAATGAACGAGATGGAGAAGGGAGCGAAAGAGGGGAGGAAATAGAGAGAGAGAGGGTGAAGAGAGGAGTGGAAGAAAAGGGGAAGGAAATAGGTCCCCGCCCCTGTTGTGTGTCTATATCTCACACACAGTCGACGAGATATATAGAACGAGTCCACATATCGGTCGGTGTGTTTGTCCTAATCTCGAGTCTCCGCCCCCACCGGTGTGGTCCTTCTGATCCTTGTCGCAACAAACATGGTCGTTGTCCGGAAACAGCCGATAGTGGGCATAACGCCGTCAGTCGCAGCACTTCTTGCAGCACAGAGACGAGAGCGAGAGATGGAACCAGAAGAGGAGCGATTGATGGAGAGGCAAGGAGAAGATGATCACGGTCCATCCGCACCACAGATTGGCACGATGAAGTACACGCGATTCTTTCGGACACCCAAGATAGGCAGCCGAAGAGTCAGGTACGGTAGGGTATTAGATCAATGAGCATAGATTATCTGTTCAGGAATCGCCTCGTTCAGAAGCAGGGCATCTGCAACATCTCCCTGAAGAACGTCCCGAAACAGAGGAGGAAATATTTTTCGTAAGGATCACACTGCATCGGGGGCATATCACTGTGTCTGCTAAAAGCTTTCAATCCCCATGACTGGAACCAAGATTGTTTATATTCTCCGGCAATCTATTTATTTGGTTGCTTTTGTTTCGATGAAGAAGGGGAAGGGAGGGATATTCCGCCTTCCACTCTCTCTCTCTCTCTCTCTCTAGATAGGAAGATGATAGTGTATAGAAGTGAATCTGTTCGTGAATAGGACATGGAGGCCGTAATTCAGTTTGGCTCATTCAGAGTGTGGAGAGAGAGGAGTGGATATAGATGGAAGAAGAGAATACTAAAAAGGAGTTGTTGTCAGATATGGAGAGAATAAGAACGAAGTAGATGGTTATGCTGCTCCTTCACTTTTGGTCGTCGCTTCCTTTCCGAAGAAGCAATCAAAATGGGGAAAAAACTACACAGAAAAGAACGCCGCTCATTCAAGGGGACAGAAATGGATGACATCGGCTATAGCGCCATAGTCAAATTTGCATATAGATAAATAAATCTTCAGTCAAAGAAAACCCGAAATGGAAATTGCTGATTGCAGTGATATCTTCACAACGATAATCGAAATGAAATGGAGATGGTGTCTGTTGTTCTTCTCATTCTCATTTTGCTTCTCATGGTGTTTCTTCAGTGGTATCTACTATTTCATCTCCTATTCACATGGTTGGTCGTACCTAGTAATCAGACGTGTCATATGTGTGACCTTTGAGGTGACTTTGTCCATTACAACGACACAAACTGGAAACCATGCATCGCTAATGTTCCTTCTTATCTCAATTGTTTTCTTTTCTCCTTCACAACGCAAACTACTATAGGTATAATATTTATAATGCAGTTCATTTCATATCTTAAGAATGTCTGTCCAGGCCAAAGTAGTTATAGATAGCTATAGAAAATACCACGGATTCAGTCAAATTAATTCATTTCAGGATTTGGCTTTCGGTGAGTATTTCATCCATTTGTTGATCATGTATAGTAAGTTTGGAATCGTAGCAATGTATTTGTATTTTGCAACCTCTTCGTCTGTCTCTCTAACGTCGACTGTATGAATGATTTGTAGCGGAGATTGTCAGTGAAATAGTAATATGAATAAGGGGGATATAGTCACTTTAATTTATAGCTCAGTCTCTCTTGGTAAGACTATAAATGTGCGAGATAGATTAGATTTGCGATGAAAACGAGAACATGAACGATGTTACATATGTCAGAGACAGAAAGGTTGAACATCAGCGCATCAATTGTCCACGTTATTTTTATTCTTTAAAAAACTTCTCGCGTATGTTTCGCGTTATAAAAGTGAAGAAAGACGGAACAGATCTAAATTCTGCTCTGTAAACAATTCAATGGAAATCGATATACATTTTTTTGTGAAGACAGGGGGAGAAGTCTCTTCTTTTCTCACTCTTTATTTAGAGGACACAAAAGAGGGGAGTAGTGGTCAGGAAAAACATTAGAAAGTGAGAGTGACTGGAAGTGTTTTCGACTCCTTCACTCAGATTAATGATACGAATCTACAAGACCTTTCGTATTTGTGTGGATTTTGATAGAAATCTTGAGAAAACATGACATGTTAGGACTAAAAGTGCCATTTCTAACGATACCTGTAGGGAATATTTGTCGTTACACGAATAACTTATGAAAACAACAATGATATATTATATTCTTAGATATCCAACAGATGAATGTGTTTTGATCATTCTCACCATGGGCGTACAATTCATGTATGGAGTCATTGCTCAGGTACTTCATTTCATTTATTCTTACAGTAAATTAAATTAATATTATTAATAGATGTTCAAAGTATGCATGTACTTTAAAATTTAAATTTTTTGATTACATAAGTTAGATTAAATAATCAATACATTGATTAAGACCCTCATGGCGGGAGTGATATTCTCAAAGTTAGCCAGACCAATCAAGAGGGCGGCTACGTTGATATTCAGCAAGAACGCAGTGATATGTCTAAGGGATGGCAAGCTTTGTCTGCTATTCAGGTAGATAAAGGAGTGATCCTCGCTCTGTTCTTTGTCTACTTGTGTGTGTCCTCTCATCGCTCTTATTGATATATGGTTGTAGGGTCGGTGACATGAGAAAGAGTTCGCTTGCTGAAGCACATGTGAGACTACAGGTAGATTTATTTCATCTAGGGACTACTTAATATTTACTATGAGATAACGATTGTCCACAAAGATGACCTGTTTTTTTTTGCTTGAGATCATAAAATTTGTACCGAACATAAATTTCATTACTATAAGTTAATAGTCTTTTCTCAACACTTAACTGTTTTCAGATGATCAAACGTTGTATAACATACGAGGGTGAACTTCTTCCATTCCATCAATTCGATATGGATGTCGGGTATGGACACCCTTTCCCTTTACTCTGTTTTTTAAACTCTTCCTGTTTTCTGTGCCCACATCCTTGGTCGATATCATTTTCCGTGAAATATTCCAGAGACGGTTTCCGGTGCAATACTTATGGTCATCTTTCAGATACGACCAAGGTCTCGATCGAGTATTCGTCATTTGGCCCATTACTGTGTGCCATGAGATCGATGAGAGATCTCCACTCTTTGAAGTATCGAAGGAAAGTCTCTCCAATGCCAAGTTCGAGATCATTGGTATGGAAAATACAATTTACTGGCTTTAAGGATGGAGTTTTTAGCAATACTGGAAGGTGTAGTTGAGAGTGTTGGATCTACGACCCAAGCGAGAACCAGCTACTTACCTTCTGAGATTCTGTGGGGCAAGAGGTATACTTTTCCAGATAGAACATTTCTAATTAAATATCTATAGGTTCGAGAAACTTGTCCATTATAAGAAAGAAAATGGACAGTATAATATCGACTTCTCCAAGTTCCATAACGTCTATGATATCAAGACTCCAACGTGTTCAGCAAAGGAATTAGAGGAATTGAGGGTTAGGGAGACGTTTATCTTTCTTTGTGAAACCTTTCTAATTACAATTGAAATTTGACACGAACTGTATCAGGGGAGGGGGATAAAAGATATGAGTGAGAAGGATAGATGAGGTTGGCCAACTTATCGTAATCATGCCAACAAGACCATGCACGAGTGAAAGAATGCGTTATTCTGAGTTTTGTTGAGATTTAGTCAAGCCTTTTTTGAAGGAAAGGTATTTGAAAAATCATATGACTATTACAGGAAGCTGGTCTCTTCGATGAGAGGGAATATCAATTACTTCCTTCCGATGGAAGAGGAGTTATTCGATTACTCGATGATAATCCTCTCTCAGCCATTAGTGATACTGATGTTATCGACGATGAACCAAGTGAACCTCCTGGACAGGTATCAGCCATTATCGCTAGTCTCTCTACCATGGATACTGCTTATACCTTTACATGTATAGTGAGTGTGAAACATATTTAAGATAGCGCAACCTAATAACGGCCAGAACGAGAAAATTGGATTGAATGTACGGCTATAAAGTGTTGCTTTAGGTATTGCGAATCGACTCAGATGTAGAGGAAAACGATGGAGAAGAAGGAAATCTAGAATTGGTAGATATCCAGTCAATTTCTAATTGAATTCTAAGCTCTGCTTCAGGTTGACTTTGGTTTTCGGAAGAAGTCTCTCATAACGGATAAGAAGCTATCTATTCGTTAGTGGTTTTTGAATTCGAATAACAGATTAACATTCCGGAATGATTTCACTTCGGAACATGACAGATTTTATTCAGACACATACCATTACAAAATTAGAATTCGTATGAAATACAGCACAGCCCGGTTGAGTTTTGTGCATGATTCCCGCTCGCATTTATTCCCTCTGCGCAAGAATATTTTTCGATTCTCGAGTCTTAATCATTGGTTTCTGTGATAAAAGGTTCTTTTAATGACCAAATAAAATGAAATAAAATTTCTATTCATGAGCAAAACAATTAAAAGGCAAATCGCACAGAATTTTCAAAAAAAATCTTACGGCGATCCTTTTCTAGTAAATTAGTACCTATGATTTTCGGACCAGGAAATACAAAAATGATGTGCGCAAATGCGCGCATGTACAAAACTCAACCGGATTGTACTGTAGTTTTGGAATAATATGATTAAATTACAAATGATCCAATTTTATTTATAGATAAAACGTTTAAGCGTAGCACTTCAGGTTCCTCTCATGTTTCACTCGCTCGATCTCCTTCACATAATTCGCAGTATTTCCGACAGAACAACGACAATGAATGTCGATGTTCAGCCCGAGGATGTCATGGTAGAACCAAGAGATACTCTCAACAGGTACGACTGGCGTGTGTATTAGTTCGATAGGTCAATAGTACCATATAGCGTGATGGTCGATTCATAACTATTTCATCATGCATCCGATCTATATTTCATCTTTACAGGATACTCTTCAACCACCCTCACCTCGCGCACTCCGTCAAAACAACAGTCTACCTCATTCACCCAGTGAGAATCGAATAAACGACTCTACTGAGGTAACATATTTGGCTACTAATTGTTCTGGACAAGAAAGGGAACTACAGGAAATAAACAATAGCAATCATTGAATGTACTAATAATAATCATAATTTGTCAACGCCAGAGCAATTAATTGAATAATAAAACAGTTTTTAAAACTTCCTAGGTTCTCACTCCAACTCGTCCAGTCAGTCATGCTGCCTTCCGTTCATTGGATATTCACACTGGATCACAGGATAATATAACTCCTTGCTGTTCATCCAATCCGTCCGACGAAGAAACCTTGCGGAAGATGGAGATGGTTGACGGATTCTAAATCCTTTCCAAATTCTCATAATCAATAGCCCTTGTCTAGATAATATTTAACAATTTATTTTTTCTGATATCTCGGATTAATCTCTAGGTTTTATTGGCAAACCAACCTCGAGATTGACCAAACACCAATATCTTATACTTTAATCATAGCGTGTTATGCATAGGTGCCAATGGGTACGCCCTGGTCATAAACAACAGCAAACGACATAAATACAATGGAATGCATCATTACTTTCAATTATCATCCATGATCTGCAACTATGAGACTCACACATATGCGAATTCTGTGCACTTTTCCATTCGATCTAATCAATTCAAGTCCAAAAATCGATAAATCCACTCCCTTTATTGTAGAACGTGTACGTTCAAAAACTGTAACACTCACAAAACGGTCTTCACTATCCCCCCACTTCTCATAATGAGATTGCATTCCTTCTTTCATTTATTCTCTTGAGTAAATCGTTCCCTATCGTCTTCACGAGCAACAATGTCCCTTTAGACCCGCGTGAATTACGTGAATTATGGAATCGCGTGAATTTCAAACTTATTGTAAAATTATCGGATTATTCATTATCTGTACGCATAATTTCGAATAAACAAGTCATTAAATCCAGAAAAGTACAAGCCCAGAGAATCAAAAAATAATGAGTAACACAGAAATGGAAGAGGGGTGTATGACGAGAATGCTGTATCAAATACTGATGATAAATATATGAATTTGTTAGCCATATATGATGATATATAATCAATCTCTAGTATTAGCAAAATATTTCTAAAGGGTTAGTGAAATGAGATAATAACAGGATTTGTATAGAGTAATATAAATCCAGCAAGAGATACATAATCTACAGGCGGTAAGTATATGGTGGGCAATGTAAATTATTAGTAGTCATATTGATTCATTGTCATCTCTGTGTAATGCTTCTTCTCCGCTTCTGTCATCTTCTCCACGAGATCAGTTGTGATGTCATCGAACGCGTACTTCACTCCCTATAACCAACAAATATTAAATTAGGCGAATCAGGTCAAATTTCAGTAACGAAACAAAATATCGATCGTTGATATGTGCTTATTAGTTCCTATTTTAGGTTTCGACTTCAAAAAAACCTCTAAAATGATATTTCGGCAATCGTCAGTGAATACAGTCATTTCATATATTATGATCACCCTTGCAATTACGCGTTGATTTACTGATAGCGCAGGAGATATTCAGTGTGGATTAAATTTCAATGGCGGTTACAATGGTTGAAGTCTGTATATTCATAGATTCTCACCTGGACATGAACAAATTCGTCTCCATCATCTCCATCAGACATTTGTCCATATTCATCTGCAACGGGAGGAGGAGCGGATGATTGGGAGAAGGACTCCTCTTCCACCAACATCGACGAGAAATCAGTGGGTCCTGTGGGTCCTACAGAATAGCGTTATTATATTGTATAATGAATGAGAAGCACTGTAGAATACAAGTATTGGTGTATGATTTCTACTGCGAACATAGCATAATATTTTCTGTATCATGCGAGAGTAGTGATTTATACGGAAAGAGAAGATCACTAACCTGATTGTGAAGGTTCTCCCGAATCATTGGGAGCGTGATAAGACACTGATACATGATTGGAGGCTGATGGAGATTGAGATGCTGAGGGATTATCCAATTCTTCCTGTAATATTATCAAGATGAATGGTTAATTTGAATCACTTTGGTTAAGGTACATATTGCCACTTTTGATAAAAAGAGCGAAAATTTAAAAAAAAAGGTGAATGGACGACAAAACAAATATGAACACTCACTCTGAGAAGACCAAGAATATCATTCTCAGCCAATTTGATCTTCTTCGGTGATGATTGACCAATTGCATCTGCTGCATCTAAGTCTCTGTCGATAGAAGAACTTTCTGTATCTTCATGGGCAGCAGCAGCCAGCCAAGGCACGGCCTTAAATTATCCATGAAACCATGTCTTCTTATTTCAAACGTCTCATTCACACATTCTATTCGTTCTTTTCTGTACCGTGTTTTCTCGAAAACTCATAATAATAATATTTATTTTTATTATTATTAACGCTAATGTGCGATGACATGATGTAACAAATTCCTATTTAGAATAGAATATTTCAATTGTACCTCCTTTGTAGTTTCCTTTTCAATAGGAGCCCCATCGTCGATTGTGACACGAATACCGAATTCAGATCTGTAAATAAACGATTGGTTAAATCGTATTGAATTACGATATACTGGCATAATCAATTGAACATTATAAAGTTATCATCGATAATATAGCTAGAAAATATATTTTACACCAATAAGGAATTAAAATATTTTTTTCAAATACATTGAAATGTGAGATATAAATGTACTCACTTAAACATCTCCGAGCGGTTGGCTTCAGTGTTGCGGAATGCTCTTTCTCCAACTTGTAATTTGGTAGGAGCTTTCGATTCTGGAACAAAGATAAGCATGCTCAACCCAGAGTGCAACAGATATTAGTACATACCATCGGCTTTGACAATGATTGTGGCTGCTGGTAGACGAGGTTCGAGTAGATGAGGAGCCAATTGAATTCCATCGAGTTCTTGAATCATTGAGAAGAATGCAGTCATCTGTTCGTTGAATCTAAACATGACCGATTAGTTCATAGATATTGATCAATCAATCAATCATAGATTTATAGGATACTATTATATATCTGATCAAATTACTTGATCAAACAATCTTATTATAGCGAATTCAACTTATCCTGCCAATGAAGACGCCCATTCTACTCCGTTAAGGTAAACCATAAAATCTTTTTTCATGCCAAACTTCCCTACGTTACGAAATTTGAAATTTTTTTGCTTTTAGTCGCTTTGAATGCATATAAACATATGAATATAAGTGACTAATCCGTACGTACTTGGCCAATGATGATCGTGTCTCCGTATCAGGTCCGACAGTCTTGTCCATCTCCACTTCCTGCATACACCTACAAGCAGCATCAATTAGAATAATTCACAATAAGCATTACGAAAGTTTTTCATAATTTATCGACTTAATCTGCAATCTTATGACAATTTCGAATACTCTGAAATATATTCAATAGATCATTCAAAGAAAGAATATCTTGCTAAATATTCGTACACTTCAACACTCACCTCCAACAAGTCATCTTTCCTGTAGTAAAGTCGCATATTCTATCCATGTCAAGTGCATCATAACTATTGGAACACCCAGTACACTTATACGTTGCCTTGTGTACTTTCGTCTTCTCTCGCGCTTCTAACCGTTGCCTACAATGATATATTATTTGTATTGTATTTATTTTAACATGAGATCTCCAGAAAATATTCCTAACAATAAGTACAATTAACCATTCGACATCTACTACATCATTGTTACTACGTTTTCTTTCCATGATTCATTGAAGCAATGGTTTGACAATTGCTGTTCCACATACAATCAAACCGTGATGTTGTTTTTAATGTAATGAGTGTAGCATGTAAACAATAATAGAAATAAAAAATTAATATAAACCTCATATGATCGATCTTGTATTTGGCAACGTTGACGATAGCTCGATAATTAGTGAAGTAGTAGTTGATCTTTCGTGGTTTTCCCTCGTATTCTTCAGTTGCCTGACGTTCCTTTATCAGCTTATCCTGTTTTAGTTGTAGGAGCAACTGAAAGAAGTAGGACTCGGAATGAAAGTCTTTTCATTATACGTTCGACAAGTGTCTTTGTTGGCTCTCTTTATTTGTTATTTCAAATTTTATCTCATCCTATTGATGTATGATGAATGCAAATTAAATTAAATTGATTTCCATGTTCCGTGAGCCCAACCACCTATTATCATTGCTTACCATTCTCATGTGTTTCTGATCCAATTTGAGTATAGAACGAATATCTTCTTCTCTTATACAATTCTTCTTAATGATAAAGTCCATGACAATATAATGATCACGGCTCAGAAAGATCTTCGATACAAATATAGCCAATCTAAATAGAAAAACATAATATGTGACAATAAATTGAAACGCAAAGAAGTTGTGAAATAATGTAATGAAGATCTAAATATACCGATTGAGGGAGTCAGGAACATAGTCGAGGATAGGTTTATCAATGGATGAGTTTCCACTACTCGATGGAGCTGTCGACGTCATCGTTGTACCTTCAAACCCACTCAATTGCAGATAATCTCTCTAAGGACGCTTCTTCTTACAGCGCGCACTGCGCTGCCTGCTAAACACAGTAAATCAAGAAGGTCAATTGTTTCTCGGATACACTACGATAAATTGTATAATTCTATTAAAAAATATCATTATTTGCTAATAAATAATATTGCTGAATACGTGCGATGACATCAAAGAGAAATAATATGAAGTTTTAATATTTTACACGACAAATCCACCCTAAAAAATGTTAAAAACTATGCAAATGATTTTAGTACTGTCGTGTTCTAGCTAGGTGGTTAATCATTTCAACATGTTTATCATGTTAAATAACTTCAAAATTGCAACGAACATGCATATTAATGCTGTTTTTCAAAAATCTTTTCTTTCAAGACAAATTTCGCCACACCATGTAGTATTTCATGGGTAGGTCAATTTCTCACTTTCACCATCTGAAAAATATTAACATAATCGTTTTAGCTATCTCGCAAAACCATTTTAAATTTTCATTAATCTTAATGTGAAAAATCTGTGCGGTTGTTAGTTTTCAACGAACTACTATGTTTTGAATTTTACAACTCAATATCGAATTTTGTTCTGATTTCTTAATTTTTTTTCATTGAGAGAATCAATATCGTTAAAAATTACCAAATTTTCAAGATTTATGGAAAAGGAAAAATATAATCGCAAATCACTACACCATAGAGAGAGATGAAGGCTCTCGAATTTCTGTGCAATCCATTACATATCTTTTATACAAGGGAAAAGTGATATGAAAGAAATAAGCATGGGCCTTCATCAATCCCTTTATGCAGTGATAAAAATGCGGACTAGATATATAGCGTAAGTTTGCGTGTTCGGATATAATTGCTGAACTTTCCGAATTTTGAAAAGTACTATTAAGCAGTTCATTCATACTTCCAATATACAGAAGCAGCATGAACTAATTGATATATAATTGATATTAACTTTTTGCTATCTCTCTGGCTTCATAGTTCGTTCACGAAAATATTCGCGGCACTCCACCTTTAAATACGTGTACCGCACATTTTTCATTGATACATGTCAGATCACTGATCATTTATAGCAATATTTCTCATTAAATTAATTAGGCGCAGTGGTGGGATAAATAACACGGATTTCAATTCTTTTTTAAGAAATATTTGTTTTCGAAAGAATGCGATTTCATTCGTTAATCCGTTGAATCAAATAACATTTGAGTGATAGTGACTACGGCTGTGTAGAAAGAATCAAAGGAAGAAAACGTGGCTCTATTGGATGACCATGAATCATTGACTGAATTAGTTTCATCCTTACTCTGACCCCAAATAAATCCCCTTTTCCCTCCTAAGACTTCCCCCTCTTTCTTCCACCGTCGCATAGTCGTTCTCTCAAAAAGCCTCAATTCGAAATCAAACAGAAGAATGACACATACGAGTAAACTCAAGTAAACGAATGGCATTGATTCCCAGATAAACAGAGTATAGACAAGTGGTTTAATGAAAGATAACATCGTTTCCATAACAATATACTCTCTTTTTTCTGCCTTGTTGGTTGTTTCAGCTCAGGGACAAGTACAATTCCGCAATCGAATCGAGTATATATGACATTGAGGCGTGAAATATCTTGTTAGACTCACCATTGCATCCACTCTCATTTTCCAGTATAGTCACGACGAAAGTCTCTATCATTTAACAAAGATCACAGATTAAGTGTTTATTATGTTGAAATCTTTGTTAGCAAAGAAACACTACTAGACGGATTGAGTTCTCCTTTTAGAATGTCTTCTCTTTCTTTATCTTCATTAGTGGATTTGTCGTGTTCTATTTCTGTTTGATATTGACATACTGCAAAAGCAGCCTGCATGTTTAAGAGATCTCTGAGATGTGTTTTCGAGTATCTATGAGCATATTTCCATTTCATTAACTCCTTCACACGTGTTGCATTTCCGAGTGAATGCAAGAATGAGAATAGGGAAAAAAACAGAACGAAGGGATGGGTCCATAGTAAGAGAAAACTTTGTTGAGGGCTGAGTAGCAAACACTGACACCGACGCTGATTCCCTCCCACCCTTCTTCTCTATCAGAAGTTACTGCATAAAACCGAGAAGAGAAGAGGATCGGGGGAAATAGTCGAAGGAGAAGAAGAAGTGATAGAGAGATGAGGTAACAGTAAGCGAATAAGTAAACAGATGTTACCAGATAGATGGAGATGGCGTAACTAGAGGATGAAGCTGAGAGAGAACGTTACTTACTCTGATCATTACTAAATAATATGCTTGAATTTATTACTTTCGAGCTAATCGATAAATCCTAACGTACCGTCAAAACGAGTTAAAAAGCGTTCACAGCGAATTATTTAACTTTTTTCTTCATGGGCCTATTAGGCAAGCCCAGTGATGATCAAGTACCCCAGTCACCTAATAAAAAAACTAACAACAATAAGATAGCATGATGCAAAGTTTTCAAAATATTGTGAACTTTAGTAATTTTTTTTCAGAATTTGCCGCAAATGTTACACTTTCGTTTGATAGTACAGTCCGATGGAGTGTTGTACATTCGTCCAGCTACGGCCGGGCTGTGCTGCATCTCCATGGAACTTAATAAGGTAGAGACACTGCTTCAGTAATGATCATTCGTTCGAACGGCAATCATTAGAAATCTAAGAATAATGTACGTACTATTCTATAGATCTATGTGAAGCCAACAAGTCTTTGTCTTCCATCTCCATAGATGTTCCCTCCAAAGTTTGTCTCTACTCTCACAAACAATGGTCCTCTCAGTCCAAATATGCTTGGTCTCTCGTCTCACTATGTGTACCACAGATGCATGTTATTCTTTCTATTCCTTATCAAACCAATTGACCCAGGAACCATTCCCCCCCCCCTCGCCCTACTATCACACGTCTGGAGCGATATCCTTAACCTTTCACATTATCGATCACAAATGTGAATTAGATTATGTATTAACTATATAGATCAATAAGTGATATTACCATATATCATACATGTGGTAGGTACCTAGTGCATTCTTCTTTCATACTCTATCCCTTGTGGCTTTTGGGTACATCCGTTGCGTTTTCGTGCATTTCTAATACTAAAAACGTAAAGGCGAGAAAATAGAATGATAACTAACTTAATTGATTGATTGACTACATAAAATACTTCATAAAATGATGCTTAATACATAAACTATTCCATGTTCATCAACAACATTCGTCTGTCTTTCTTCCGATTCTGCTCTATTGTAGAGTCATTTCTTCCCTTGTACGCTCTTATAAGACAGCGAAGAGAAGAGAGTCAGAGGGAAAGAGAGGGGGAGGGACGATCATCAACCATTCATCCGATGTCGGAACCTTTTACAGGCTTAGTTCTTATCACAATTGAACGTCCCCTCGACGATACTTACAATAGGTAAATATCAATCTATCGAAAGGTTAACATCCATCAATTATTATTTGAGTTCAAAAGGTTTCCCGGCAGATTTTGAATATGAAGAAGACATTACAGTATTTCTGGAGCATGAAAACTTTCTTATTAAGAATATAGATTTGAATAAGGAAAATTCTCGTTGGAAAGAATGAGAAGTGAACATTGTTCATAGATCAGAAATAAATGCATTGAATTGAAAATGAACAGGTTGGACTAGAAATCGTTATCATGGATAAATCAAAAAAGAATATGCATTAATCATGAATACCGTGTGTAATATTTCATTTCTCATAAAGATTGACTTTAGTGAAACTGCGTATGACCGGTGAGTCCGATCACTCGACATATCAGTGATTGAGTGGATTAAAGAAGGCTTGGTATCAGTTGAAGGAGGTACCTCAACGAGTCCCCATACCATATGTCTATCGCTCAAGCACTTCATTCATTCGCGAATTGAAAATAATTAGTGGTTGATCTACTCCCTTTTCTATTCCTCTCAATCTTCTTGCCATCTCATGGCCTTGGCTCACCAAAAGTGGGAGGAGCAATCAGAGAACGAGAGAGAGAGAGCGGAGCAAGATGAGAGAGTACACGTTGGGGGAAAGAGAATAAAGGGGGAGGGGCTTCCAATGAATATCGTCTTCAGTACGGACTTTTCTTCGTCGAGAGAATGCGACGACTAAATATTCTTCTACTATTGGCTTCGCTCTTCTCGTGCACACAAGGTATGATCATATTCTCCTTGATATTCTCACTTCTTCCATGTCTTCCATCTCTTAATATCTCTCTAATGAAAACATTTCCTCTGCGCGCTCCTAGTTTTACGCTGTCTATTCACTCCTTCTCACTGCACTTTTTGTGTTTCCTTCCTCTTTTTTCTCGCTTACATCAACGTCTTCCGTTTTGCCGTCGTCGGAATCTCAGAAAAGAGAGAGACAGAAATGAGGGGATATAAAACATAGAGAGATATGAGTGTGAATGGCAGCTACCAAATGAAGTTATTATTATATATATATATCATGCCGCCTCGTTCAATGTATAATAGATGTAGAAAATGTTGACTGGTCAGAGATGATATGCGAAGGGGTAAAAGGTTAAGGTAGATGAGTAATCGGTGCCTGTCGCCTGTTTCTCTTCTTGAAGGAGCAACTCGTTCCTTAAGGAGAAGAAGAAGAAGAAGAAGAAGAGGGATGAGTGGCATTCGGTTCTCCTTCTCTCTTCATATCTACATAGTCTTCCTCACTTTACTCGAGCACACTTTCACTAATCCGCTTGTTATCCCCTTCGCCTCTAGATTCCTCTTCAAGTAGAAGAAGAAGAACGAAGAAGTAGAAGGGATAGGTACACTAGGAAGACTCTGACCCCACATTCCTTTGTTTGGTCATAAAAAGGGATAGGACTGATTGCGCGATGCCTCCCACAAAGTTGTTGTTTGCAACTCTCTCTCTCCCACGAGTTCCTTCCATTTTGTTCGCTCGACCTGCTCCATCTCTCGGTTATCCAATCAACCTTCCTCTCCCATCCTCAATATTCCTATTCTTCTTCTATTCTTCTCATCACTCAATATCCGAGCCTTTCACTATATTCTCCTATTGTCATAGAGAAGCAGCCAGCCTCATTTGTCTCAACAATACATTGCCATTTCTATGTAGTAGAGAGGGGAGGGGCAGGTGAATTAGAAGAGACACAAAAGAAGAGCAGCAGCTACTCTATCCATGTGAGAAGAAAGGCAACCTAGAATACGATATGAGTCCTCTCATGAGTCCGAATTCACCCCACAACTAATGGCTGTTATACAAATTGGGAAAGAGAGATAGAGCAGGGGAGAGAATAAGGAAAGGGATAATGAAGGAAAGCTTATGTAGGTAGTTATATGAATCGGGCCCAATTAGATGTGCACTAGTAAAGTCTTGAAGACATGAGTACTAGTAGTCTCTTGGGGGATTCTCCTTATATCATCTCAACTTGGTTGCGTGTTGTAGTCATAGACCTCCTCCTTCCTCTTCATAGCGAGGGGCAAGTCCAAACACTCGACGTGACCTCCTCCTTCCCTTTCTTCATCTACTTGCTACTTGAAGCGAACTTCTCAAACAGAAGCCGATGCTCACACTAAGAAAGAGAAGAAACTGATTGGACTTGACTTACTCTTTCCTAACTCTTTCTCATAGATGGATACCCCGCTTTAGTGGTCGTTCTTCATTCGGAGAAAGAGAAGCCAAGACTTAGACGGGCAAAGGAATTGATAGAAGATAGAGAGTCTTTTGAGAAGAAATAGAAGATGAAAGAGCCAATGTTCCAAGACATTGATTTGAAGAGATAAAAGAGACAAACGAATGACCAAAAGAGAGAGAAGAAAGATGACAATTGATGATAGTCCAATTGATAGATGGATCTATTCATTCATCCATTAACTATTCATTTTTCATATATGTCGCTCAATTTCTCCAGAGTAGAAGCGGGTCTTTAGTGGGAATCTCTTCTAGAGATATGAATACCGGTCCCATCGATCAACCAATTGAGGAACGCTGTAATTTGTGTCTGTGAGAGAGGACCCATGGGAGGTTGGGCTAGAATCGCCGCTGATGAATATACTGCGATATGCGGCTTAATTATAATATAATATACTGGAAGCGATAGAAGGATTAGCGAGTGAAACTTGAAAACGAAAGATAATTTTGCAGGATGGGAGATTCATCTTCGACCATCTGGAGAACGGCTGCAACATCGCCTGGTCGGAGAGAACTTCTTGGTAGTTTGCTCGATCACAGACTATGATGGACCGGCGTCGGATGCTCAAGTCAATTGGATCAAGGACAACATCGTTATTCGAGCTGGAGGAAGGTGAGAATTAAGAGGATGAATTACCTCATTCGAATCCGCATTGGCCTCTTTTCATCCATGAATAATTGAACGAATTCTTTTAGGATCATGACAATCGAGAAGCCGTTGTCCTCACAGTTAATGATTGTTCGAGCAAGAAAGGAGGATGCCGGTGACTACATGTGTCAGGTCATCCTGAACGGAGTAACGAAACACGCGACTGCTTCCATCACCTTCATCAGTTAGTTTCTTTCCATATCTCTTCCTCCTCTGTCTTCTTTTCCATGATATTTAATCCAATCAATCTTCTCATCTTCTCTAATAGACTCAATATGACCGATGGTTCATCTGCCAATATTGCGTAGTCCTTTAATCCCCTTTCTTAGTCTCTCTTCACACCCCTCCTCTTCTCTAATACTCTAATAGGAACAAACGACCACAATCGGTCTTCTTCTTTCCATTCGAATCTCTCTGCAACACAAAAAAAAAGAGATGTCTTCCGGGATGTTTGAGATTGAGTCGAGAGACAGACGGAGTAGTATGAGAGATGTGGTGAGACAAAAGACAAGTTTGGAGTCGTGATTAGTTCTTCTTCTTCGATCCAAGGGCAGAGATTCTCTATTGAATCAGATTCGTCGTCTTTCTTCTTCAATTCAATCTCATTGTTTCCCACCCTCTAATTATCCAATCCAACCTTTGTCGGAGACTCGGCTAGTCTCTGTCTCTCCCAACTATCAACCTTTCCTTGGGTGACTCTCAGATCGAGAAGGGGGGAAGGCCATATCTCTGCCAATTGGAATCTCTCTCACTCATACAATGATCACCTTCTTTTTTGTCTATTCCTTACTCTCAAGGGTCAGTGAGTAGACGAATTGGATGGAGGAGTACTCATTCGTGACAGATGGAGAGGGAGAGGGAGAGAGCGCATAGAGAGAGAGAGGGAGAGATAGCGAGGGAGAGGGGAGGATATGCAGGGGGAGATTACGAATATGCATGACAGTTAAGTTGAGAGGAGAGGTGCTTATGAGCACGAAACATGTGTTGAATGAATGAATGAGTAACACGAAGAAGGGAAGAAGAGGAAGAGAGAGGATATCCATAGATGGGATCCAACACACTATCCTAATCATATCTTAACCAGAAGTAATAGAAACAGAGTTCACAAAAGTACTGTAACACATATCCTCATTGTCTAACTACTTATTCCTGTCTGTTCTTCTATTCTTTATTCTATATTCTCAGTTGTTCTAATTTCCATTGTATCGGTAATATGCCTTATTTACAGAGGCTCCTCAGTTCATCGAACCAAAGAAGGAGCAGCATCCCGAAGACGGAACTACCGCTGAGATCGTATGTAAAGTGGACGCAGAACCAGGAGTGGAGATATTCTGGCAGTTCAATGGACAAACCCTTGGAGAGAGTAAGTGGGGGGAGGGAGAGCGGACACCTGGGGATCTTAGATGGGGTGACGGAAAATCCGACGATTATCATCATACACTAAACTAGTTGGTGTAAGAGGAGAAGAAAGCCGATTCGTGTCGAAATTTGCATAAGCCTTCATTGTTAGGAAGGGGTCGGGGGGACTGAGTCAAATGGAGTCATAGTGAGATCTTTGATGGATTGTCACTGATATGGTGTGATAATCCATGACCTTCTTTCCATCTTCGATCACGCAATCCTTCCTCTGATAGAGGGATACACAAGGCCTTCCAGGATCACAATAGATCAGTCTCTAATGCACTAAGACACACTGTATCATTGCTCTCATAGTCTCCCACTGAGTGTCGGAGCTTTCTCACCTCTTTCCATCATATAAATACGCCATGAAGAAGAAATAGGGATTAGATAGTATGAGGGAGGGAGTGTTGGTACAACGTAAACTCTTCTCTCTCGCTTACTCTCTTAGACATCTTCACTAAGCGGATGAGAGAACGGTTTGGAGGGTTCAAACAATGCTATGATGAATTGAATATTTCTTATGAAATTGAAGTAGGCCATGATTAATTTGAGCTGAATGAGGTAGAGAATGATCGGGTAGAGTCCTCAAACCATCTGGACTCTCCCCCTCCATGAGCGATGGTTACGTATCGTAATTTGAGAGGAGCGAGGGAGCGATGATCATAGACAGCTGTGATTGTTCTCCAATGAAGGATACAGAGAGGGTATCACTTATACCCCCAAATAGTCTCCCTTCATGATATCGATGAACCACCACCGTCTGTCCACTTAATCTATGAGTAAATGATGATGGGAAGAGTATCCATACGGTAGTTGAAAGACCTCTTCCTGAGTCTGTGAGTCAATAAGGGACTCCCTGGTTCCCCATTCATTCATAGTGTGTCTTTCCTGGATGCCGCTTTGAAATATGAGATGAGAACGTTGACCAATTTAGTTGCCATATTGAGTATAAAAGGGGGATTGATTAGGACCGAGTTGAGGCCTCTCTCGGCCCCTCCCTCGTACTCCACACTCTGGTATATTTGTTGAGGAAAGGTGCAAGCATTGATCGAATGGATGGGGGAGGGGGTGAAGGGCAGTATGCAGAGTAAACTAAGAAGGAGAGAAGAGACATTATTGAATGACAGTGAGAGAGAGAGAGAGTCACTAAGTAAGATGAAGCCTTCTCTGAGTGACAAAAACATGGGTACAGTCGTCGTTCGTCGATACAGAATTAGGATAGCAAACAGTAGAAGAAGTTTGAGAATTTATGAGATGAGAAACGAAAACTTGTGCGGGGGAACAGCAAGAGTAATGAACAAACAGTTCTAAAAATAATTATTGTGAAATTTACTTGTGCTTTTATTTAAATAGTCAATACTCGATATTTTTCTAAATGATTTTTGTTCAGGTAGCGTCCGTGATTATGAATTCAAAGAGGATAAACAGATCTTGGTCATTCCCCGTTATGACTCGAAGAAAGATGATGGACAATATCTCTGCAATGCTGCTCAATTCTCATCATTCGAAACTCTCGCCATCGATGTCACTGGATACTGTAAGGGCCTCTTTCAGAAATTTTTGATCTTTGATCTTTGATCTTTTATAGCTCGCCCGATCATTACCGTATTCGAAGAGCCAAAGGGAAACCTCGGTTACGAGGGACAATCCGCACAGTTCAAGTGCCAGGCGGTAGGCAAGCCTAAGCCGACCTACAAGTGGTTCAAAGTGGCGGTAAGCTCTATCTCTATATTGTATTCTCTTGTCCCTTGGTTTGTCTCCGAATCTCTTATCATTCTTATCCGTCTACTGTCTACTCTTCGATCTCATCTGTTAGATATACTAGAGAGTGAGGAGGGGAATAACTTGTGAGGGTTATCTTTATTATCCATTCATAGTCTCTCACATTCCTCATTCTTTAATGAATTTGTACGAGTATGGGGGATGAAGTCTTCGGGTTGAATGAACGAATAGACCGATTCAGCAGACTATTGTTGAATACTTAATTCATCGTGTAAGTTGTAAGCTTTCGCTCATGCGAACGCGACGCATCAAGTATGGAGAATCAGATTGAGAGGAAGTGGAGTTGAAGGAGAGAAGGGGGAATTGAATGGCTAGAGGGAGGGAGTGGAGGGGAGATATAGCAGTTCGTGTAGTGGCCACTACTAGAGGAGCCCTTCAAGGAAGCAGATTCTGTTTCGATAATGGAGTAGAAGAGACTGAGAGAGAGAGAGACTTGTCTCGACTCTACTCAGTAAGATACCTGACACGCTCTCACGACAATCACCGATTGGCCTTTTCCGGGGACAATTCAAGATGGGATGCCGAATGGACAGGGGGAGATTGTGGGGATCAGGTAGACGTTTTGTATAGTGCCATATGTACAATGAGTCTAATCGCAATCCCTTTAGCGGATAGAGAGAGCGAGAGAACCATTTATTAGATTGTATTCTCAATCGTTTTGTTGTCCATTCAATAGGAGGTGAGGGTCTCGAGTCGGTACAAGATCAAAAGGGGAGAAGACGGAATATATGGAAGGTATATAGAAGAAGGAGAAGAATGAGAGGAAGGAGCTAGAGAGGCCTTTGGCAAATATTAGTTGTAGTGGACGACGAGAGTTGAAGATGCTCACAAGATTAGCAGGGGAAGATGAATAATGGGGATACGTGCTAGGATAACGTAGGATAGATCCCTGTCCTTGTGTATTGGCATTGCATAGACGATGTTCATTATCTAAACATTTCTGCCCCATAAAAATTTACCATATGTAATAGGTCGTTACTTTTATCAGTCAATGGTATTGCTTATGACTGTGCAGGATATGAGATAGGGAAAGATAAGAAAGATGACCTTCGACAATAGACCGAGAGTGTCTCAATTGACCTCTCTTCCACTGATATCATCCTCTCCTCCTCTTCCTCCCCTTCTTATTCTCATCATATTCATGTCACGCATGAATTGTCTAGATATGCAGCCTGTTTCACTTACGTTCTCTTCTCTCTGACAGGATTTAGAATAGACTAGGAAGGGGAAGAAGGGGCTATTTCTGGTAGAGGGAAGATCTGCCAAGAGTTGATCGAAGACAATGATACTCATTCATTATGATTAGACCTGGTTGACTGAACACATAAGTTGTCATCTCATCCTCATTGAACAGAGAGAGGGGAGACTATAGAGTGAGTGTGAATGCATCTGTTCACTCTTAATTCCACCCCTCTATCCCTTCCCACCTGTCCGCTGTCTATTCTTTCCTCCTCCTCCTTCTTCTTCTCCTCACTCATCGTTCTTTTCTGTAGAACATTCTGAGCACCACACTCGCGCCCGATTTAGTATGCAAATTCGCACCCGGCTAGAGAAGGTGAAGGAAGGAGAACAAAAAGTGGGACAGACATGAGGGGGGTGAGGGGTGGATGAAGGGATAATCAGCGGTGTTGAGGGAGACTGAGAGGAGAGGTTGGGTTGGAAAGGGAGGAGGAAAGAGAAAGAGATAGGGATAAGCAGAATGGATGATGACCCGAGAGAAGAAGAGATGAATGAGAATGAGATATGTGCAAAGATCGAGAAACAAGAGCAAAAAAGTGTGGTTGATTGAATGTGCGAGGCAGTGAAGGAGAGAGGAACTGTGATGAAAAGGATCAAAAGAGGTCAAGAAATGAATGTATGATGGATTGATTATACCCTTCCAATGGTTTAATGGAAAAAAAGGTTCAATCACTATGATTTATGTAATGACATGTGGAAAAACACGAACAAGGTAAAGAAAAGAATTGAAAATGACATTCTTCAGAATCCGTTCGACGATATAGAATACAATGAATCGAAGGTTACTGTAGTGTAAATGTTCATTAGATCGTGATTGTCATCGTCCACTTCTTTTTATTCTATCACCCATATCTTCTTCAACTATCTATTAAAAGCTTTGTGTACGATGAGCCCTACTCTAATGCTGTCATGTCTTGTCTACCTTTAGCTATATTCATTCGACTACTGCATATAACTGATCTGGATCAATTCAGGATGACGAAGAGGTCACCCCATCGGATTTGTATACAGTCGAGGATGGACTTCTGGTCGTTAACGCTCTGGCAGAAAGTAATGAGGGAGAATACAAATGTGTTGCGATCAATGAAGTTGGAGAAGATTCAAAGATTTCTAAACTCGAAGTATTCTGTAAGTTTTAATACACGATAACATGTTGAATTTAAAGCATATTATTTTTCCAGTGAAACCGATCGTAGAAAAGCTCGTTGATGAAGTCAAAGAAGATGGAGAAGATGTGACATTCACATGTAAATATGAGGGAGATGGAAAGGTTTCAGCCAAGTTCGTCTTCGGCGATGATGAATACAAGGTATACCATGCTCTTCATCAAATCTGAACTTTGATCTCTGTCTCTATGTCTTTTGCAAGACAATAGCAATGATATTTTGTACATGTCTTTTGCAAGAATCAATCAATAGCTATTACGACTGTTAGGTCACTCTAATGTTTGCACAATAGAATATCGGTTGACCCGAACTGATTGATATGGTTCTTTAGCATGGCTATCAAGCAGATGATGATGATAAGGAAGGAAGTGAGGAAACAACGACGGATGATAATGATGATGAAGAAGAAGGGGAAGGTGATGAAGATAATGAAGATGTGAATAAAGAAGATAATGATGAAGATGAAGAGTCAACTACCGAGTATGACAATAACAGTCAAGATGTAGATGAAGTCGGAAAGGAACTCCATTCGGCCGAAATGGTGAATGATGATGGTGATAATGAAGATGATGAAGAAGAAGAGAAGAAAGTGGAAGAAGACCATATTGAGGTCCCTAATTCTAAGGAAGACGGGGCTGAAGAGGATGATGAAGGAAATAACGGAGAAGGAGTAGAAGAAGGAAAGGAATTGAGTACTGATGATGATGAGGACGATCATAAACTTGATCATGAGGACCATGAAGATCACGATCATGGGGATAAGAATGATGAAGATGAAGAAGATGAGGAGGTACAAGGAGTGATCGTGCATTCCCTCCTCACACTCCTTACAATCTATCCCTAACTAGACTAGAAATGTAATTATTCAGTTCTAAAATACCTGAGTTCCACTAATGCTTCGTGTGCAGTGAATGTCTTTCTGTTGATGCGAGTGAGAGACATTGCATTCTATTCCAGGTCCTTCCATCGACTCCTTCGGCCGAGGCTGAAGCATCTGCTGAAGCTAAAGAAGATGGTGATGAAGAGGATGATGAGGAGGATGAGACCACGACTGGTGATAAGATTGATGATGAAGAAGAGGAAGAGGCTGAGAAGCTGAAGAGAGTAAGTAAAGCATGATGACGCTGTCTGTTAGAGAATGGATATGTTGGCTTTATCTATTATTCTAGTATAGTTAATAAAATGAATGACATTATTGCAGTTCGTACGCGACGTCAACAGCCAGAGAATCTCAGTGACTGAAATTGACGGAGTGCTCACTTTGACTGTTAGAAATCTTGTTCAATCCGATTCTGGTCAATATCAATGTGTGGTTGAGAACGAAGCCGGAAGAACAGTCAAGACTGCCAATCTCGGAATTACACGTAGGATAATTTTGACTATCTATTTATTTAGTACTATTATATAATAATATATAAAACGTACTTATTTCCTTTTTAAGATGCTCCTCATATGACTGATTATACGAGGGAAGTTACGAGAAGAATCGATGGTGATGATTTCAAACTGCATTGTGCCGTCTCAGCTGTTCCTGATATTAACAACTGGAAATGGATGAGAAACGGAAACGAAGTAATAAATAATTAAATAAATATATTTTCTGTCTGCAAAGATTAACAGTAAATAAATGGCTTCTAAGTATGATAATTAACTATTATGTAATATTTAAGGTCGAAGCCGACGGTGTCAATGTAATCATCGACAGTGGAAGTCATCAATCAAGTATCGAGATCAAGGAAGCGACCAAGGAACACTTTGGAGTATATGAATGTATTGCCTCCAATGGAGTCGGACAACCAACCAACGCTAACATGACTGTCATCAGAGTTGGTGAGTGATTAATCATACAAACCAGATGATGACCAAGATGACCATATATCCTTTCAGTCGCTCCTAACACTCCATCCACCCCCGATTGCAAGGAACCCTTCCCGAACTACGCCAACTGCAAGCTCGATGATGATGAATTCGATACCGAAGAAGGAGAAGGAGAACCAACAAACGTAAGATTAAATCTATTTAGAATATTTAATAAATGATTTTTTTACAGATTATCTTCTATGTTGCTCCAATGGACGTGGTCAATGAAGATGAAGATTTCGATTGGAAGAGCCAAGCGCGTAACTTCACTGTTCAATACAGTAAGTGTCCATTCGTCTCGATACCTTAATCATGTGCTCTTTTTAGACGGAGCCCATATGCGTCTACATGGACTTGATACCAACAAGGCTTACGTGGTTCGTGCTCTTGCCTACAACGAAGCCGGAGAAAGTGAACTATCAGAGCAATCGACTATCGAAACTACTGATCCATGGGGTATGGTAACCAAACCTTTATTCATAATAGTAATGCTTAATATTTGTATCATTCAGCCCCTGCATCTCCTTCCGAGGTTGACGTGAAGTGCGATACATCGTGTGAAGTTTCATGGATTGAACCTAATGATCATGGAGAGGACATCACTGCTTACAAGATCACTGTCAAGGAGATGGAATCAAATGAGGATGGAGAGGTACGGATTTCTATCGTGAAATATCCTCTTTATCCTGTTAAAACTGGATTATATTTGCGTTTTGAAGGTTACTGAATCCGGAGACGATTTCGAATATGAAGTTCCATCTGAAGAGTCATCATTTGATCTTCCAAATATCAAGCCCAACACCCGTTACCAGATCTCGGTCAGCGCCAAGAACATCATTGGACACTCAGAACCAACCAGTGTTGTGATCGACTCTCCTGGTAGGATTCCATACTCATTTTTAATGACTAATGGGATAAAATTTGTAGATACGGTCTCGCAATCTCTGACACTCGATGATTTCTATTCGAATTGTTGGATCATAGTGGCCATTGCTGCCTGTGTCCTTCTATTCATAATCATCGATGTTCTGTGTTGCTTCATGAAGCAATGCGGAATCACATTCTGTTGTTACTCCAAGTGTTGTGGACGAAGACAAGTGAAGAAGTCTGCCGCAACTGATATCGAGACTGGAAGCCGGTATGATAGCCTCTTAGCTTTGATTTGATTCTAGAGTGAATATAGTGATGACAATTCACTGTAGCCTGGTCATGGTAGTGGCGCACACTCATTCATAATCTCTGCAGGGGCGAGAGTGGACGTCTTCTCGATGGTCCATCGAGGTAGATCGCGCACAACTAATCAATTGTGGTTATCTCTCTCACACTTTGTATCGTGACCAACCTCTAACTAGTCTCAATCTATCTCTTGCTCTCAATCGTGGCTTGTGTCGACTCGTAATGGTGAGTAATCACATCACATTGTACAACTTGTACTTTATAATCTTACAATTCATATCAATCAATAATTAATTATATTTCAGTTCTCCGCAACGATTCCTTATGGAACCCTTGGTATCAACAGTATAGCCGACGCACCACCTATCCATCTAATCTCGTTCTACATTGCCCTTTAGTCATTGCGATATACACCTTCATACATTTCCTGTTCTCACCCTAATACCATCTCGCTTAAGTCTTACGCTCGCTTCTACGTTAAATCACAACGGTATTCTAGCGATCTGTTTTTTATCATTATTATTATGTACCAGTTTGTTTTGACATCTACTTTACCCCTTTTTGTAATTCGTTCAGATAGTGTGTCTAACACAGTCATGTCTCTCCCCTTATTTGCGTCTCTTTTACAGTCCGGGTCTCACTTATGCAATGCTTTTTTTGTGTTATTATCACTCTCATCATTCATTTGTACTGCTTCTCATTAGTAACGAACGAAGAAGAACAAAGTGTGTGGTCTATTCTGAGACTCAGCGATATTGGAACCATTACTACACTTTACCTGTCCTTGCTCCTTCTATTATTGCTTCGTCTGTAGGCATTTTGCATGGTTGTTAACCAATATATCACAGTAAATAAATAATATGAATTAGAAAATGTGCTTACATATTACATAGGTTGGTGCATTAATATGTGCCCCCCCCCCCCTAATTCTTTGGGACGCAAATTTCGAATATGCGATGTGTAAAATTAGAGGCATACTGTATATCATTAAATGAGGACTATAATTACAACTTTGTTTATTCTCCTCAGGACACTATGCATAAGAGAAATGATGATCTTAAAATTTACCACATATAAGCGAATCGAGGTTTCAAAGGAAAACAGACTACGAAAATATAGTCATGATATGATCCTGAATGACGTTTGATTATCAAACCAGTAAAGCAATTTCGTCATGATAGACAGTGTGGAGGACATCGGGCAGGGCAGGATATACAGAGATGGATCATCTAACAGAATGCACAACTCAACCGGCAATTAGCTCTCATGTAATCGTTAAATGCGGGACTGTTGCACATTCCATTCTCAGCCCATCGACCACACCATGAACGATTATCTTCACAAGAAGCAAATAAAGACGATGATTCCTTAATTTGTTTATTTTAGAATAATGTTACCGTCAATTTTCATTGACAGTTCTTTAAAGGCACAGCCCAGGCTAATTTTACTCTCCGAATTGGCAGTACTCTCTCGCAGACAAAGAAAGCGAGAGACTGTGGCCAGAGTTGAGAGTTCCAAATTAGCTTGGGGTGTGCCTTTGAAAAAACATTTTATTTCGGAAATAAATTATGCACACATAATTGATCATTTTCGATTATTAAGGGATATAAACGGGTGTAGACTGTAGTGGGACTGTCTTCTAGATGTGAAAAAAATGGCTTTAATCGCTTAAATGTTTCATGTTTTAAAGAGGATGAACCAGACATATGAATAACTTGGAAATAGCGATATGGTATTATGGTCTCTGATATAATGGAGAGGCAAGACACGTTGATCTTATAGCTCAATGGCTTGTCTCTAAAGTCGTCTCGCTGATTCGACCCCCGTTTGCGAACCCGCGTGACGCGGGCCCGTCGAAAATTCGCGCCTTCACTGGTGCAATAATAAACTTTCAGTTCGGATTACTATTATCCGACGCATCTATAATTTTTTTATATTTTATTAGGAGAGAGTTTGGTTTATGCATATTTGAGAGCTTTCACTCATACGGGTATTGTTCGAGCTCGAATTATAACCTTTTCCAAAGAACATTAGAGATGTTGATGTCTATGTTTCTTTTCCTCTGCACATACATTTTGATCAAGGGAGGGAGGATGTGTTATCCATGCAAATGTCTATCGGATCATCGGCTGTTTTGCTTTGTCATTTACCCTTGGTTGTTATTGAGTAACAGAATAACTCACTCCACATTTGCCACAGCTGTATGCACAGTTCTCCGACATGAAACGAGATGAATATCGAGAATCACAATAACCGGCCTCAAAGGAAAATATCTTTTTTAAAGAATTTGAAAATCAGAGATTCGCATGTGCAGGAAAGTACTGCAAATATGCTAATTTGCTGCGTCTGATGCGATAATTTATCGACGCCCTGATAATAACAAATCTAGGCACAGATATTTCCAATATTCCATGATTTTGTCTATAACATCCGAGTTAGTCCCGCAGATCTCTTGATCCTACTACTTGCACTTTCTTTTTTATGTGCGCGAATGAAATATTCTAGATTAAGAGTATATAATAGTCATTGAGGACGAATACCAATGAGAGCATTCCACAATCGCTTCGTCTGTCCCTGCACTTAGTGAGAACGATCGATTTTGTAGTTGTTGTAGGTCTCGTTGTGGTTGATTCAGATGACGCTGATGCATCGACAGAATCTGCATAATCGTATTAGTAATGTCGAGATTACGGAAACCGTTCACAGATTCACCCCTCCCCCCCCCCACACACACACACCTAGTCATCCCTGTCCCTATTTCCATTCCGTTATTCTCTTTGTAAATGTTCACAAATAAAGTACATCGTTATCGTTGCATCGAATAACAGAGACAGATGCAAAACAGATCTCGATCCCCCCATTCATTTATGTTTCTCATTTGTCTCTACCAATGGAGGGTGGATCTACAATAATGAATGGTGGGATGTGTCACATGTTTTGCACACACTATAGATTGGACATGATTATGAACCGAACGTTTACTTCCCCTGCTCTATCTACTTAACCAAAGAGAGCGAGAGATAAAAGAGGCTTACTACTCATAGCTGGACATGAATATAGTTTGTTGATCTTAACAAGATCATTTGGACTGAATCCTTTTCTCTGTCCAATCACCGCATTCGCTTGCTTTGGAGTTATCGTGGGTTTACCATTCTAGAATTGATAAAGTTAATCCGATGACATTTGACTGTATCATGTACCTTGCTGAATGCATTCTTTGCATAATGCATAATCGATCCATAATCATAGAGGGTTCCCAAATGATCAATCATACTCAATGGATACTTGTCGAATTGATCTAAAAATTTTTAATTTTTCTATATCGATGAGTGTTCTAGGAATGCGATGTTCCGATGAGACTGTGGTTATTCATAGTTCAAGGGAAACCCATTATCCAGAGCTGAAAATAATGAACTGCATCTCGTGGAGCGTACGCAGAGTGGAATACTTTAGCATCTCGCGGAGGGTACCACAATCACTGCCCAGTTCTACACGGGTATGTTACGTATCCTCAGATTTTTATCCTTGTCAAACCCTCTTAAAGGCAGGTATCCTGAATTAATTTTCGGCTCGGCAACGCAAGGGCTTACGCACGCTATGCAGTACAACGACCAAGGTTGAGATCTAGCGACGTTCTTAACAACCATCCCCCATTCGTTCTAAAGGGGGGGGGGTAGTTGACATAAACTATCTGGATGATGGTAGAAGGCCATGGATTCATGACGATTATTACTATTCGTTGACTTACTCACGACAAATTTTGCTCAACCTAATATATACAATATATCTCTTACAATACAATGGCTCAACAAAATATATTAAATATTTGGATATGTCACTCTTTCCCTTTTGCCTTCTTCTTCCTTCTCTTTCTCTCTATATCGTCGTTTGGTCTCCAACGACAACGTTCATCCAGCCATTTCCATACACTTCTCTATTCTTTGTCTTTTTAGTACTAAACTCTTCTCTAATTGGATTGTGTACAACAGAAAGTGCGGTAATCCATCCAATCGATAACTGTTCATTCATACCTTGAAGTCCATCCTCAACATTTCTCCAATTGATTGTGATGTAGTCATCTCGATCAGCTCGGCCTTAATCACAGTTGCAAATAATCTGATTGATTGTTCAACAACAATATAAATCATTGTGACTAGTAATCTCGTAGATTTTTCATCGTCCATGACTCATTGTTTTCTTTGGAACGGAGACAGAGAGTGCAGAGATAGAACTCTACGTCTAAACAGAAGAAACAATGAAGACCATAAGTGTATTCATAAGTAGTGAGAAGATCGTACTCTGTTCATGGAAGAATCCTACAGTATGCATTAGTTCATGCACAATGATGCCTTTTTGGATGCAACCATCACCGAGACTCAGTGTTTGACGACCACCTTAAATATAAACGATCATTCTTAGATTATAGTTACCACCACTCTGAACATCTAATCAATTTTCTGACGTCTAATTAATCTTAGAAGAGAGGGAGTCAGTTGTCTCCCAGGACTACTTCCCCTTATGACTCAGATGAGAGAAGAATAGAAGAGTAAGCAACTGAGTCAACCATGTGTAAAGAGAAAAAGCTGTTGATTATTGTGATCTCGATGAAGGACTCCAACGAAAATACTCACCATTTCTTCCTACTAATGAGTAACATCCATCGTCGGGTAAAATATGAACGTAATCGTAATCTCGAGCAGTTTTCGGAACGAATTGAATACAAGTATTCTTGCCATATTCATCTATGGCTTCAGCTATTCGCGTACGACTGGAAAATGTTATTGAATGATCTTTCCAATCTATGCGCTTTGAGCGAATAGCGCACAATTGTTGTAGTCTATCCCACTCTCGTTTCATCCAATAAACGATTGCTATTCATTGAACTCCTACACGTTGTATTAGTTTATGTGAATGGGACCGATTTGCATAGATGACACAACAATGGGTTATGTTTACAGATCATTTCTATTTGTACAATCAGATAACGGTAAAAGCAATGACGTGAAAGTTATGAGAGTGAATCGGAACCGATATGGTTTTCGTTCCTGCATTTTCATTATTGTAGTGATGTGTTTTCGTCACTTACTCATATGTGTATGGGCACAACACCGGTACCCCGATAACGATATTAACAAACAAACAAATAAAAAAATACTATCGAACCTGAGAGATGAGTATTGTGTACTAATTGTATATGGAATTCGACCATTTGGCCACTTGAGATACGATTGACGAACCGCGTTTCGTTGCACACCTTAAAGCGATACCCCAAGCTAATTTGAAACTCTCCGCTCTTGCCAAACTCTCTTGCTTTCACTGCCTACGAGAGAGTATTAAAATGCGGAGAGTAAAATTAGCTTGGGTGAGCCTTTAAGGACAAAAATGATCGTATGAATGATTAGGAATGAGTCAGGTGCATGATGTACTTGATATCAATGATACCTGGGACTGATACGGCGGGCTCGTCCCCTACGAAGCTCTTCACAGTTTTCGAAGTTAGACCATTGTTGGCTAAAATATCATAATGTCATTAAAGTTTCCAGGAAGTGAGAAATCAATTTAAGCTACCTATATCTCCTTCAAAACGTTCTGAATTGTACATGGCTGAATCGTCAACCTCTTCATCTTCATTTGTCTCTCGTTTAACTCGAATTGCTATTCGTGCAAGTTGAAAATCAAGTTCGCTCAGAGAAGTTTCCGCATCGGCTATAGTTTTGTCGTAATACTGAAATTCGAATATACATTATGATTCAAATATATGGCTGAGAAGTCATTGGTTGTGAATTTAATGGTCAATTTCAGTAGCAGTGAAAGAACGATATAATGAAGTGAGAACTGTAAACAGATTAATAACGGTCATACCTGTGTAACGAGAGGATCAACGGCAGCACTTTGTGATAATGATAAAATTGAAATGAAGACGATGTGACATAGACCCATTGAGAATAGAATACAGACTCTCCACTCTATTCCCTTCTTCTTCTTCCTCTTTCTCCTTTGGATTTATAGAGAAGGCGGAGTCACGTCTTCCATTTTACCTCCTCCCTTTCATCCTCTTCCAATTCTCTTTCGTTCTTTCATTATTCCCCTCTGACCATATAGGGATCATGGGAATGAAATGTTCAGAATCACGGAGAGAGAATGAATCGGCGTGATACATCGAAGTAATATTAACCATACGGGATCGATTAGTGATAAACAATGAGTACTGTTCAGTTCGGCGAGAGCTCATGAATATATAATCCTATCTAGTCAAAGACAATGTCGAAAGTCTGTCACATGTTCACGTGATCGATAACAGCATATTGAAGACAAATGAATTTTTTCATATCAGTCAGGGAAGACATTATCTGAATATTTTGTTGTATTCGAAACAGTACTACTGAAATTTCTCTGGTTTTCTTTGGAAAAAACATATGTTTTATATTGTTCTGTTCATGCTTCACAGTCAATTTTAAAAGAATAGCCTAATCAATTGAACTGATATATCCCTCTTACACGAACCACGCCCATCGACTTTAAGGCAAAAAACTTTCATCAAGACCTTAAAACTGTATTTCGTAACTTTCAGTTAGCATTTGCATTCATTATGTATGTATGTGTTTAGTATTCTTGCAATCGATATGTATTTCGGTGATATTTTCCTCTGTTTCGCATTCGATTGCTGGACATCGCACATTCAGTCAGTTCGAATTCACATCAATAACACTTTTATAAGGGCCTGTACATGATATCTTGCACGGGTGATTCGTCGCAAAGAGATGACTGTAAAGCTAGCGTTTATTTTGCATATTGACCGAATGATTAATCAAGATTTATCCTTTTTTTGCCATCCATTCATTATTTATATATGGGCTTTACTCATCACGCGAACAAATCTAAAGAGCGAGGATCAACTTTCTATATGGATTATGATCCCTCCTGTGGTGATTTAATATTGCTCTTTTAAATTGTTTCTCTCATGATAACATAACCGAATCTATTTTGTTAGAACAATACTTTTTGTTATCCCATAAAATATAGATATGCGGGGTGTGGACACACCTGGGGATCATAATAACTGACACAATTACTTCATTTTAGGTAATTTTGTCACTGATGATGGGTGGAACACCCGAAACGCGTCTGACCGATAAACTAGTATGATCCAACTCTTCGTTTTACCAATGACATAAACAAGTTCTACACTAACATACAATTACTTTATCTGGAAAAACTAAAAACTAAAAACAAATTTTTTTAAATATGAAATACAGTGCTCGACATAATGATAGGACACCCCTAAAATTTTGTAATTCCGGCCGAATGGTGAATGGAAATCAAAAGATGTATATACCATTTGTATCCCCTCCTTGGATAACTTAGGTAGCCCACGTATGAGAATATTCAATTTCCCGGTCAACGAGAAAATAATAATATTTCGAAATTTTCCCGTGACATAATGATAGGACACCCTGATTTTTTTCAGAAGTAACTAATATTTTCAAACTTCTGCATAGCACCAACGGGTCAACAACAGGTTAGTAATCAATCTTATGGCCCTTCCTCGAGAATGGACCGAAGATGCGATTGGGCGTCCTCCTATAGAGGACAGAAATCACTTGAGGCTCGATGTCGCCCCCACTCCTTTTTTATGGCAGCCTTCAACTCGGCAACGGATGCATACTGTTTGGTGTTCTTGTGCATACGACTAATCAGGATGCCCCATACGTTCTACATGTGGTTTGCATCGGGATTGCACGTAAGGCATGGAAGAACTGTAATGTTCTTGACTGCGAACAATGGCTTTGAGGGGTTATGGCAAGCATGGAGGTGCTCTCTTTCTGGGAGATCTGATGGTGGGCACGGCTCTTCATCATGAACGGAACGAGGGTAGTCTGGTGCATCACCTGATACTCCGCTTAGTCCATCCTGCTGGAGCGGAAGGAGATGGGCGGCTGGTCGAATTTTTAGAATGCGCCCCTGAACATGACTGAACTTCCTCCAGCTGAAATTACGCGGTTCCTTGAGGAACTCACGTCAGAAGCAGTTATAGCTGTCCGAACTATTGGGGTTAAACTTATTCTCATCGATGAATGCAATCAGAAGCCGATATTTTAAAAAATTTTGAAAACAAATATCATGTGCCGTACTGTGGCACGTTCTTTAAATTCGACAAGCCGCCCATCTCCTTCCGCTCCAACAGGATGGACTATGAGGAGTATCAGGTGATGCACCAGACTGCCCTCGTTCCGTTCATGATGAAGAGCCGTGCCCACCACCAGATCTCCCAGAAAGAGAGCTCCTCCATGCTTGCCATAACCCTTCAAAACCATTGTTCGCAGTCAAGAACGTCACAGTTCTTCCATGCCTTACGTGCAATCCCGATGCAAACCACATGTAGAACGTATGGGGCATCCTGATTAGTCGTATGCACAAGAACACCAAACAGTATGCATCCGTTGCCGAGTTGAAGGCTGCCATAAAAAAGGAGTGGGGGCGACATCGAGCCTCAAGTGATTTCTGTCCTCTATAGGAGGACGCCCAATCACATCTTCGGTCCATTCTCGAGGAAGGGCCATAAGATTGATTACTAACCTGTTGTTGACCCGTTGGTGCTATGCAGAAGTTTGAAAATATTAGTTACTTCTGAAAAAAATCAGGGTGTCCTATCATTATGTCACGGTAAAATTTCGAAATATTATTATTTTCTCGTTGACCGGGAAATTGAATATTCTCATACGTGGGCTACCTAAGTTATCCAAGGAGGGGATACAAATGGTATATACATCTTTTGATTTCCATTCACCATTCGGCCGGAATTACAAAATTTTAGGGGTGTCCTATCATTATGTCGAGCACTGTATGATTACGATCATCTCGGTCGAGTGGATATCTTCGTGAAACACTAACGAAAATATTCAAATATATTTGTATATATACGCCATATTTCGGGTTAAAGAGTTGCCGATGGGCGGGCATATTCTCGGGATGCTGTGCTGGCGCTCCATCTTCCGCCATTTCTACTGAAAATGCACTAATGACAGTAATAACCACATTATTCTGAATCAATCTGAAATTGAATATACTCCGGTATTTTTTACTCCTCCGGTATTTTTTGCTCGCGGGGCTCCCCGTTGAGAGGCCAAATCTCGCGGGGTACACCGCGAGGTGCACCACGGTGTGGAAGTGACGGTGTGCCTCGCGGGGTGGACATCAAATCTCGCGGGGCACACCGTCCCTCCTGCCCCGCGAGGCACGCCGTCGTCCACCTCGCGGGGCTCCCCGTCTAGAGGCTGCAGCTCGCGAGGTACCCCGTCTAAGTGTTCTACCCCGCGGTGTACCTCGCGAGGTACACCACGGGATTGAACGGTGTGCCCCGCGAGCAAAAAATACCGGAGTATGACATTACTAAAATTAGGTTGATGTTTATAAAGAGAGGTGTTTATCGAAATTTCACGTGCGATATTTAAAGATGAAATCTGAATTCATGTTACAGAACCACTATTCACTGTTTAATATATTATGACATTGTTAGAGTGAGGTGGAATGAATAATATAATCCATCAAGAACGCCGTTCACTACAAAAGAAGCACGGTCGATATGGGAGAAATAATCATGCAAGAGTATTATGAATCATATTCACTCTACATTTATATAATATAGATGATCTAGCTTGATTGTGATCTTTTGAGGAATCTAGAATTCGAATCTCATCGAGCATTGTTATCATTTCAAATATAATCAATTGTAGGAATATGATAACAAGTGAAGACTTTTGATTACGATTAATAATGTCAAAGAATGAACTCGATACCAAAAAACAAGATGGCGGTGCCAGTCATTGAAAGTAGTTAGAAGACAGCTATTACATGAACGTTTCAAACGAAGTTACTCAGTTACTCAACAAGTCATTTTCATTCAGGAAGTGCGAGATATCTTGACATATATTTTTTCCATAACCTTACAACATGCACTTGTTAATGAAATTGGACGATAGTTACTTATTGCGTGTTTTGCTCCCTTTCTTTTATATATTGGACGAACTATTGCCATGCGCCAGGAGGTAGGGACCATAGAATAAAGAAGAAAACGATGAAAGAAAATAGACAACGGAATGGAGATTTGGACTGATGTTTTGCACATAAATGAGTACGGAATAAAGTCTGGAGTTGTAGAAATTATATTTGGTAATTTTCTTATTATTTTCTCTATTCGAGAGGCAGAGAAATAAGCAAAATCGATGGATTCATTAGTATGAGAAGGCGTATTTGTGGCAAGTGGGTATATCGTATGATTAAAGGACTCGTTCAAATAATCGGCTAGAGCTTGCGCCTTAAGAACATTACCATTGCTTGTCACTAAAGATCCAATTGAAGATGACCCATCCTTGATACGTTCGTTGGCGAATTTGAAAAAAATTCTTGGAGTTTGGGTTGCGGAATAGGGATCGTTCGCGTATTCTACGGGTCTTAGCAACGGATTTGCGTAACCGTTTGTTGAGAAGAAAGGGGCCAATACCAATAGAATGTCTATTTCTAGATAATCGTCGGCATCGTTGTAGGAGGTTGAGAGACGATGGGGAGAGTGCTTTATTATTATTACAAACTTTTCGTAGTGGAATGAAATTATTTATAATAGGTAATGCGAAAGGAGAATGCGGTGTAGAGATCAGCAACTGATTGGTCGCATTGGCTTAATATGGAATGCCGGTCAAGAGAAACGATAGCATATTGTATGGCATTCCAATATGTGTTTTAGTAGTACGGGATCTTGGTTGGAGGGGCTTTGGCCGTTTTAGCACGAATGGAAAAAGAGACCAGGGAATGATCGAGATGAGGCAGTGGTGGGATAACGCGACAATTCATGATGATGGAGGGGTCAGATGATAGTACTAATACTAAGTCTAATAGGCTTGTCCCACTAGTAGGTGATTGCACCATTTGATTGATTGAATGGGCCTGTGCAAAGCTGAGAAGCATACGTGAATGATGAGTCAAGGGTAGCGCTGTAGTGCAATCCAATGTTTGCCAATCGATCTCTCGACAATTAAAATCACCCAAAATTATGTACGGGCGATTGTTAGTGCAGATAAGATCCGGGATATGACAAAGACACTGAGAGAAGTGGAGTGAATCGCATGATGGGCTTCTGTAAACTAAGTAGAGTTAAATTATTTGACTATTTGAAATATAGAGATTGACTCCCATTGATTGGCAAAAAGGCGAGAATGATTGAGCGAATATAGATGAGGACTGGATAGTGTTGTGAACAAGCAGTGCTATGCCACCTCCATCTAGTCTATACACGGAAAATCTATTCATACAAAGCATTGAGTCTGAGATTGTGGAAGCGGAAGCCCATGTTTCAGTAAAGACGGCAATGGAGTAGTTGAAGGTTCTTAGAAAATCATCAATTAAAGGAATCTTATAACCAATGGATCGAGCATTTATAAGCGTACAGAGGATGGAGTCGTGAGAGGAGATCAAAGAGTGAGAGATAGTTGAAGATGTAATAGATGTAATAGATGAGAGGACCGGCAGACAATCATGCTGGACGGAGTGACTAGTATCCTATGCTATGATAGGGTCATGGGTGGGATCGGTATCTGTACCGGAATCAGGAGTTGAGCGTTCCTGATCCCTCCTGTTGCTCTTGTTCCGATCTATCTCGTTATCGTGTTGCTTAAGATCTTTCGTCTGAGATCGAGTCGTCCTTCGTCCCGTAGAGACTCCATCCCGCCTACGGGGTCCAGCACCACTCCCTCCAGAACCACCGCCTACTCTTCCAGACTGTGCAGCCTTGCGTTCAAAGGCAATCCTGAATGTTTCCAGGATGCTGGGGTAGTTTGATGCGGTGGGTTCAGGAGGTTGAGGTGCAGGAGTCCCAGAGTGGCGAGAGTGCTCTGTCCTGTTTCTCTTATCGAGTGATGCACGAGATCTAGGAGAAAGAGGTCGAGCATTAGATAGTTGTATTAATTAAAGAACACGGACCACCCATAAGAGCTGACCAGCAGCTGCATTGCGAGCACCTGCTTCCCTTCTGAGTGATCTGTCGTGCTCCAGCTGATCAGTAGTATAATCATTGCGAATATAGCTTGGGTGCTTAGTCTGCAAATTTTAGCTTTCTCGGGTGACGATAAATGACTAAAAACGCGATTTCAATGCGAGGCCTCAACGGTAGCTCAGGGGCAAAATGAACATGACCATGGTCATCAGCACCTTTGAGAACCCCGATACCCATAATTTGATTTTTTTTCACTGTGCCGGTACTTAGTCGATTCTTACGCACATGGACTTGTTGGCCTAGACAATCCTTTTATCTTTGTCCCCTCTATAAATATTAGGGTGTGTCATGAGTTCGCTATTTTTTTACCAAAAAAAAACAAAAACATGTAACTATTTCTTACCTCAATCAATAATGGAAGCCAATATACTTCCCACATCTTAACATCGCTCAGCCAGCTTGCGGATGCCATCCTTCCAAAACCATTTCGGCCGCAAGTCAATCCATTACCTGATCTGGCACTCAAGGTCGGCCTTCTTATCGATCTTCTTCCCGGTGAGGAAGGAAAGCAGGCTGCGGAAGGACTGGGGAGGGGATATGTCAGGGGAGTACAGTGGGTGAGGGATGTGGTCGAAGCCCAACTGCTGTAGCTTGGCCGAGGTAACTTTCGCCACATGGGGTCTGGCGTTGTCGAAGAGAAGTTGCTTATGGAGGGGTGGCGGTCGGACCAGAGGTCTCCTGTCCACCTCCTTCAGTCGTTGCAGAGGTCCCTCGCTGTCATCACTTATCCAATACCTTCCAGTACACGGGCCATGGGAGTAATTTTTTTTAAATGCGAACTTATGACATACCCTAATACTAGGGAGAAACCATTCAGGATCGAACTGCTTGGCGGCTCCTTCCATAGGGGGTATTGGTCCGCTCCGTCCATCGGGTACGTCCATCGGGGGTAGCTCCAATTGGACCCCCTGATCCGGGGTCGACACCGAATCTCTTCATGTTGGTGGTCTTGAAGGCCCATCCGATACGGCGAGCAGTGGAGTTGGTTACCTGAAGATGCCAAGATTAGCTTAGAACCGAAATTAAACCAAAGACCCTCTGGTCAAGAAGTTCTGGTAAATAGACCTAGACAAGCTTACCAGCTAGAACTTGAGACCTTAGGATCCTCAATAGCTTAAAACACTAAGACTATAGCGAACCTTGATGTGGTAGGTGTGCTTGTCATCATAGGGAGCGTTGAAGACGATCTTGCTACCGGGTTGAGTGGCGATATCTCCGGGAGGTACTGACTGAGCCATGACGACTACTGCGAAGATTGACCGATCGTGCAGTCTCGTATAGCCAATAATGATATTTTCATAATTTTTTTCAAATTACAATTTCAAATTCCATTGTGTTTAATTTAATTTAAGCACTTTGAATGCTTATGAACATTGCATTTTTGGCTATGAAAGACTGCTCGATCGGTCAATGGTCGCTCTAGTTGTCATGTCTCAGTCTGTACCTAACCGAGATACCCAGAGCCATGACAGCTAGAAGGATAGCATAGATCTTATGGTTTAGAATCCTAGCGTTTTAAGGTCCTAGGATTTCAAAACACAGTTTAATTTTAAGTATCGTTCTAACAACATCTCGGCTATTAATGCAGAGAAAGAGAGGTAGAGAAAAACCTTGTTCGAATAACAGAAATATCCAGTAGAAATGATAAGAAAACGTTGCAAATGATTATCCATGGGATTCAAAAAATGTGATCGCGTTTGACAGACAATTAAGTTTGCCATGAATCAGATTACTAATTTGGCTTATTATTAGTCGGCGTCGTCGACTGCATTCAAACGATTCATTTACATCGCATTTATATGTAATGCTGCATTTCATTTACATTATATATTTTGAATCAATACACATGCGAAAAATGAGACAGATAGATTTCACTTTGCAGAGTATAATTGCATTAATGCAAATTTGTTAATTCCATTACACGATTGATTTTTTTTCCAAAATGTGGCGATTTCATTCTTCTTGAGGAACTTCATTGTACGCAAAAGAAAAGGGAAAAAAACCACTTTATCATAACTATTCATTTCTTTCCAGCTCTCTTTCTTCCGATGCTTCTGTAGCTCTGGAAAAAAATATAATGTAATAAAACTAATAAGCATCAATGTTTTCTTTCAAATTCATTCATTATCAATGAGCTTGTAAAAAAAGTGATCGGACCGGATAGTGAAAAGATGAAATATAATAATCAAAGATCAAATGTGAACAATAGTTTAGACGGGGAAACGATATAAAAAATACCTTTGTGGAAGGAGATATCGCATCTGCACTTCCCTGAAAAAAATAATTTTGATGCGATAAAACTAATAAGTATCAATTTTTCAGATTCATTCATTATCAACGAGCTTTCAATCGCAACAATTTGAAGCAATTGCGAAATATTTGTCTAAGAAAATTTTAAGCTCTGATTATGGGCTTGTAGATAGACAAATATAAAAAAAAGTGATCGGGCCGGAGAGTGAAGAAATACTCACATAACTTCCAAGACTCGCATCATCGAGTGCCTTCGTCTTCTTCTTCTTTTCCTCTTCTTCTTTCTCCTTCTCGACTTTCTTCTTTTCCATCTCTTTCTCCTTGTCCTTCTGCTCTTTCTTCTTTTCAGTCTCCATCTCTACTTTCTTCTTTTCCTTCTCTTCTTCCTTCTTCTTTGTCTGCAAACAAACAGAAGAGTTTTTTTTAGATATGTTAAGATTCTTGTTTTTCAGATTTGATTTTAAATAAAACTATGAATTCACAACTCGGAGTAATGTAATTAATACCTTTTCATCCTTCTTCTTTTCATCCTTCTTCTTTTCATCCTTCTTCTTTTCATCCTTGTTCTTTTCATCCTTCTTCTTCTCTGTAACTGCTCGTTTCTTGACGGGCTTCGTCGACTTCCTCGAGACCTGTATGAAAAATAAATACAGTTGGGCGATAAGTAAATGAAATGCTTATGATGATATTTAAAAGTTTAATTTAATAGCTGATTAATATAACAATAATAAATAATCCATTACGTTCATTGTTGGAGCAGTAGCCTTTCTTGGTCGAAGATTGTACTTCTTCCTCGAGCCCTGTGTGTATGCTTTAGTCAGTGTTTATCTCAATTGCAAAACATTCTACATTGCTACTTACAGAGCGTCAGAATATTTTTAATTACAACGGAAATTTGAATACATTTAAATTTTTTTTCAAATTCTTTTGAAATTTAAGAGGTAGAGGTAATAGAAAGTTATGAAAATGACCTTGGCTGAGGACGAGGACGAATTGGGAGCGAGTACATGATGAGTCTGTACCCTCGAATTGGCCGATTTCTGAAGTTCAGAGCCATCGTAAGAATTAGACAGGGTTTCACTCACTCCAGATTTCATCGATGCAGGCATAGTGACCGATCAATTCAACTTCTTTATGAATGAATGACTGGAGAATGATAATGGCAATCATGTGGGAGATAAATGATGAATGAATGCATTATAATAAAGAAATAGTGTGCAAAACGAAGAGATCATAATTCCATTGGGAGTGCACTAATCATTATCTAATCAATTTTCAATTTTCGTGAACTTTTCTTTCATTAGCGGTCCATCGGAGGTTCAGTCGATGAAAATAAGACGTCGTTTGCGTAAGAATCGACTAAAATCAGTGAAATCAGGAACAGTGAAAAAGGCAAATTTTGCTGATCGGGGATCTGAAAGTTTGATTTTGCACCTGGAGGCCAGACGACGTCGCGTTGAAGTCACGTTTTTAAAGGGAGAGGGAGAGGGAGAGGGAGAGGGAGAGGGAGAGGGAGGGAAAGTCAACTCATCCTACCTGAACATCATCCTGCACATACGAGAGGTACTAGAGCGTGATAGAAGGAAACAACGCGGAAGTCCGAGCAGCTTCAGAGCGCTTTGACCGCGATTATCGCGTCCACCTCCGACAAACTTACCAACCCCATGCCTTGAATTCGCTGCAATTGTCATTTCTCGTAAATTCATCACTATTCTGTTGCATCTAATGTCATTACATCAGAGCATCATCTATACGAACATAATAAATAATGAAGAGAAAAGGTTGACTGCGAAGAAAGTTTTGGCTCAAAAATCAAATATGATCGAAAATTGGCACATGGATTCAGACGACCAGGGGTTAATCCTTACGACTCTGGTTTCAGAGGATCATTACAGCAATAAGTGGGGGTCGCAAAGGGTGGGCATACACAATGTCACTTCAATTGTAAATCCACAAATTTGGAACTTTTTATTTTGAACTCTCGATTTGTATCCAGTACATTTGCAAACATAATTTTGTAAATGCATGCATTGGGAGTGAGAAAGGGGAATCATTAACATAGAACGAGAATAATGGACCCTTGATTATAGCACTGTTTATGTAAAACTGACTATAGTGAACTAAAAATTTAGACACGACGATTTGGAACCAAGAATTGGGAACCAAACATTTGGAACTAAGAATTTGGAACAAGATTTATTGGAACCATAGAGGTAAAACGAGTGTTTTGGGAAACAAAATTGGGTTATCCACAGTAGCGCAAAGAGCGCGAACGTTTCCTTTTTGAATCTACAATTTTGCATGTTTAAATTGGCATATGCCGTATACTGTGACGTCATTAAAAAAATTTTCAGCGAAAGTGCACAATCCGCAGTGGAAAGGTCTCATTCTCATGTTGATTTATCTGGAGGAGAGCAACCTATCGTCTGCTATCTCTGCAATGATGCTGAACCCATCCATGCGTTTGAGTCACAAACAATCGCCTAAATTGAGAAAGCGCTGTGAACTAATTGCAATTATTGAGCTGAATAATAATCAGCTCACTGGACTATCTTTCCTCAAGTGGACATCTTCTAGAATTGGTAGATTTAAGAAATGATTTGCTACTGTTTACATGTAACCCTTTGTATCATTTTAATTCCTTGTTGTTAAGTTTGCTCGAAATAACGGTGTTTTATAGGTTCTTTTTTTTAAGTTCATTGAGTGCAATTTTGTTTCCCAAAACATTGGTTCTACCATTATGGTTCCAATAAATCTTGTTCCAAATTCTTAGTTCCAATTGTTTGGTTCCAAATTCATGGTTCCAAATCGTCGTGTCCAAATTTTTAGTTCACTATAGTCAGTTTTTCATAAACAGTGCTATAATCAAGGGTCCATTATTCTCATTCTATGCTAATGATTCCCCTTTCTCACATCCAATGTATGCATTTACCAAATTATGTTTGCAAATGTGCTGGGTACAAATTGACAGTTACATTATTATGTTTCTAATTTACCAGTTTCAAAGCGTTGAGTTTCAATTTTTAAGTGACATTGTGTATGCCCACCGTCGTAAAGTATTACGCAAGGAAGAGGAGAAATGATCTTCAGAGATCTACAACTATCTTCTTTTACCATTTCTTGGTCTCCTGATAGATAGAACTGACAACATATACCTAACGATGATAAACTGATCCAAGTTTGCATGATGCATTTCCACATCTTTTTTCGACACATTGCTTGCAAGGGAAAAATGGAACGTAAAGTGCGCCTTCCTCATTTTCAGCCATGTTATAGTATAATAGTATTAGATAAAGTAGTGTTGTGTACAAAATGCTGTTGTCCATTTGGTGTATGTATCGATGTGTGAACAGACTATTGTAGGCAACTCTTTATCTCTCTAGATGGTGTGAGAGAGGGACTGCTCCGTTGTATGAACAATGGTTGCTTATATAGGAAGCATGAACAATGGTAGCTTATGTAAGAAGCATGAGAACAACGGATCGAAGGTGAAAGTGTTGGATAGTGAAAATGAAATAAAGTGTGAAGGGAGAATAACTCTCTAAGATCCTTTCTAACGGATCATCTCACTCTCACTATCTCAACAGTAGTCTGATTTCTTTAAGAAGTCCCTCACACACTCAAGAAGAATGAAATCGCTCCATTTTGGAAGAAAATCAATCGTGTAAGGGAATTAACAAATTTGCATTAATGCAATTATACTCTGCAAAGTGAAATATATCTGTCTCATTTTTCGCATGTGTATTGATTCAAAATATATAATGTAAATGAAATGCAGCATTACATATAAATGCGATGTAAATGAATCGTTTGAATGCAGTCGACGACGCCGACTAATAATAAGCCAAATTAGTAATCTGATTCATGGCAAACTTAATTGTCTGTCAAACGCGATCACATTTTTTGAATCCCATGGATAATCATTTGCAACGTTTTCTTATCATTTCTACTGGATATTTCTGTTATTCGAACAAGGTTTTTCTCTACCTCTCTTTCTCTGCATTAATAGCCGAGATGTTGTTAGAACGATACTTAAAATTAAGCTGTGTTTTGAAATCCAAGGATTTTAAAACCATAGGATTCTAAACCATAAGATCTATCATTATAGTCGTCATGGCTCTGGATTGCGATATCTCGGTGAGGTACAGACTGAGACATGAGAACTAGAGCGACCATTGACCGATCGAGCAGTCTTTCATAGCCAAAAATGCAATGTTCATAAGCATGCAAAGTGCCTAAATTAAATTAAACACAATGGAATTTGAAATTGTAATTTGAAAAAAATTATGAAAATATCATTATTGGCTATACGAGACTGCACGATCGGTCAATCTTTGCAGTAGTCGTCTCAGTCAGTACCTCCCGGAGATATCGCCACTCAACCCGGTAGCAAGATCGTCTTCAACGCTCCCTATGATGACAAGCACACCTATCATCAAGGTTCGCTATAGTCTTAGTGTTTTAAGGTATTGAGGATCCTAAAGTCTCAAGTTCTAGCTGGTAAGCTTGTCTAGGTCTATTTATCAGAAATTCTTGACCAGAGGGTCTTTTGGTTTAATTTCGGTTCTAAGCTAATCTTGGCATCTTCAGGTAACCAACTCCACTGCTCGCCGTATCGGATGGGCCTTCAAGACCACCAACATGAAAAGACTCGGTGTCGACCCCGTATCAGGAGTTCTCGACCCCAAGGGAAATGTTCTGATTGACCTTCGTTTATGTACAGGGGGTACGGTCGTTTAACATTCAGAAGCCAGTTATTATTGTAATTGGGTTCGGTTAAGTAGTTGTATCTTCGATATCATAATCATTAATTTGTTCAAGATATCAACAACAACCGTATCACCATCGAATGGACCAATACCCCCGATGGAGCCGCTAGCAGCGCAGTCCTGAATGTTGACTTGCGGCAGAAAGGGTTTTGGAAGGATGACATCCGCAAGCTGGCTGAGCGATGGTAAGATGTGGTGGATGCTGACGGGAAGTAAATTGGCTTCCATCGATTGAGGTAAGAAATAGTTACATTTTATTGTTTTTTTGGGAAAAATTTGCGAACTTATGACACACCCTAATATTTATAGAGGGTACAAAGAGAGAAGGATTGTTTAGACCAATAAGTACATGTGTCGCTAGTTAAAGAAAGACCAGATAGTTTGCCGAAAAATTCAAGAGGCTCTAGTTTAATATTAAATAATTTTAATCTATAAGGATAATAGGCGTAAGGTAGCTCGCACTTAGAGAAAACGCGATGATGATGGCCAAAAAACTACATTTGAATGCTGGTAGATCATCAATGAAAGCCGAGAGTTGCTTTGATCTACTCGCCATTGTCGGCAAATTGACAGGATTGTCCTGTAATATACTGGAGAATGGGCTGAAGATCAATCTGAGAGTCGCTCACCCAAGTTCGTTTTGTTCTCGCTGCGAAAAAACCAGCGAAATTTGTCCATTCCTATGGTTCCTGGAACGAAATGACCGCTGAATATTGTAGGTAGGAGAGAATGTTCCAGTTCTGCCCAGTGGATGGGCATCCAAGATGGCTACGTCGAATGGGATGGATTCAGTCCAACGAGAACTCGCTCGGGAATACTTCGAGAAACATCGATCACTTGGCCAGAGATCCCGAGAGCTCTAAATGGTACATTCTCTCCTATCTACAGTATTCATCAGTCATTCCGTACCAGGAACCATCGGAATAGACTATTTTTTTGTTTTTTTTCCTGCAGCGAGAACAAAACGAACTTGGGTGACTGACTCGACGTCAGATTGATTGTCAGCCCATTCGCCAATATATTACTGGACAATCCTGTCAATTTGCCGACAATGGCGAGTAGATCAAAGCAACTATTAGTGGTCTACCATCATTCAATTTCAGTGTTCTGGTCATTCAGCCAAATGCCAAGGAAAATCGGCTCTCAAGAGCTTAAATGAAAGCTGTTGACTGACGAGCTCTATCGATTGAGCCTAAAACAAAATAGGTCCCGGAACGCGATCGATTCCTTTTTTGTTAGGGGAAACAAAGCTAAAAAGTTGCATTTTCCCATTTTTATCTGAAAGAACACGAGAAACTACACATCATATGTTGATCACTATTTCCTAGCTCTCCTGTGAGCAGTGAAAATCGAATCAGAAGGAGCCTCAATGACGAACTTTGACGTGAGCTCTTGGAGAGACGCTTGATCTACCATCCTTGCTGCTCTGAATCTGGGATGGCTTCCCAATGACCATCGAAAACTGTGGAGAAAGGAGGGGGTCAATACAAAAGAAGAAGAAAAGTGTGTAGTAGAATCAGTCAATCCTTAGCTGACATGCGCGTTAAATAACCATTATTCACTGTTGAACATATTATGACATTGCTATGATAGAGTGTGGTGGAACTTGAATGGAGAATGTAATCCATCAAGAACACTACAAAATAAGCACGATGCAGAGGTCGAAAAAGGATCTTCCGAAATTATCATGGAAAAGTATTGTGAATAAAACTCACTCTACATTTATATAATATGCATGCAAGATGATTGATCGAGCTTGATTGTGGGCTTTTGAGCAATCATGAATGTCGCATCCATCAAGCATTGGCCTCACTTTATATTTAAATATGGTAAGTCAACATTTTCTCATCACTTTGTTGCTTTGTATGTTTTTTGTCGTGAAATTATAAATTGAAAATTAAATTTGAAATCAGTCACTTAACATCTGAAACTAATCGATATTCGACATTAGATGAAAAAGAATCCCATTTTCACATGTGCACTAAGCAAGTATGCGATGAATTAGGTAGCTCCTGTCAATTATCATTTATATTTTATAAAATTGCTTCCGAACTGAAATGAGATTAGTGAAATTGATGGTAAACTGGAATACAGTGCAACGATATTATCCGAGACCGAACTTATCCTTCAGTTAATACACTATAGATATACGATTCTAGATGTGGGACGCGTTTTCGACTTTGCACGCTCATAGCAAAAAGTGATAAATGCTGATTGTCATGATTTTTATCAATTATTATGATTTGGGTTCAAGAAAACAGAAAGCGACCACATATTATTGTTAGACGAACAACGACGGCAAAGATCTTAATTTATTTGCATGCTACCGAATGAAACAATATAACATATATGAGAATACTAAATATTAAAACTAGATTGTTGAACTTTGACTGAAACAAGAATGGATTCGTACGTGACAGTGATCATTCATGGTCTCTCATATTCCACATCGTAGATCTACTCAGATGCACAAAATATAAAATATTTATCTAGAAAGTCTTTCAACAATGTACAGAAAATGATAAAATATTAAGAATACATAGAATAAGGATCGAGGAGAAGAGGTGCAATGTTAACTGTACCTCACGCTCGATAAACAGTTTCTCCGTCGATGTGATAAACCCACACATTTACGCACTTCAACATGCTTCTTCTTCGTCTTAATCTTTTATTTTCTCTTTCAACGTCGTCTCTAGATTCTGCTTGTGTCAGAGCAGAAGTTTTCTCAGTGTAATACGAAGGATAGAGGAAGACGACGTACACATTCTTTGAGAGAGTACGAGGAAGATCGGAGATTTAGATGAGAGAGGGAAGGAATTGAAGAGAGTAAGGCGATATAGACTCTGATCTCTTCAGAATCCTTCCCTCTCTAGGGTCTCCTCTATTCCGAGAGGGATAGAGGAACTCACTCTCTTCAGTGTAATGAAGAAGGAGAGAATCGCAGTTGAGTGGGAAACGATGGAGCACATCAGAGACGAGAGAGTGAGGAGATCGAAGAGAGACAGACGATCAGAGAAAAAAGACGAAGGGATACACGATAGAGCAGAGTGTGCAGAGAGGAAAAGACACTGGAAGGAGCTCAAAAGCTTTAGATATAAGGCACGCCCCGCTCATTGCCATCAGTCTCATCTCAACTACAATCAACATGGTGAGTTCCTTAAGCTCTCTGATCTTAGAGTTTATGGTAAGATATGATATCATGGTCTGTTACAGTCCAAGGCCGCCAAGAAGAAGTCCTCCAAGAAGAGATCCGGATCTGAGGCCGCTCAGTTCGACCAGAAGACCATCCAGGAGTTCAAGGAGGCCTTCGGCATCATGGACCAGGACAAGGACGGAGTCATCTCCAAGGCGAGCTTACTATCAACCCCTCCCCCATTGTCCAATGGACAATTCGAATGATTTATGGATTTCAGCAGGACCTCAAGGACCTCTATGCCTCCATGGGACAGATCGCCGGTGACGCCCAGATCGACGCCATGATCAAGGAAGCCTCGGGACCCCTCAACTTCACCGTCTTCCTCACCCTCTTCGGAGAGCGTCTCACCGGTACGCATACTATCTCTTCTTACCTTCCTTTGTCTGCAATCCTATTTTTCACACATTTTGTCATTTTTTCGATCAATCCATAATATTCGACCGAATCAAAATCAAAACATCATTTCATGATCAATATATTATCGTTCAATGTAATCGATGCAATTACAGGAACCGACCCCGAGGCCACCATCATCGGAGCCTTCGCCATGTTCGACAAGAAGGATTGTGGAAAGATCAAGGAGGATGAGCTCGTCAAGATCCTCCAGAACAAGAGAGGCGAGCCTCTTGATGAGGAAGAGATCAAGGCCATGTACAAGGGAAAGCCCCCAATTGAGAACGGAGAGGTACGAATATTATCATCTTGTCATTGTTAGCACAAAATTTACTTACGGGTTACGGTACAATTTATGCCACATTCTCTCTTGCGTGATTCTTCCATTTTGATGGTTCTGGTCATGATCATTCATCTCAGCTATATATATTTTCTCGAAAATCAATACCTTATCAGCTCTGTCGATCAATATCGGCTTATCCCTCTTTGCTTTTTCTTTCCTATAGCAACAGGCGTCTTGCCCCAGGGGCTGACACTATGCGAGAGAGTGATCGGATCAGAGAGAGTAGGAGGAGAGTGAGAGAGATATTACACTCTCTGCCACATCCGAGACTCAACCTACGCAGAGGAGATAGATTGAGATGGGAGATGAGGTAGTAAGAGAAGAAGAAGAAGTGGAATGAAAGTGAAGAAGAAGAAGAAGATGTGTCTGTTTGCGCTACTTGAGAATAGAAAAGAGAGAGATATGTGAAATCTCGAAGATGTAAAAGAAAATCATCGCCCTTCTATCTGAAACATTAGCTCTTAGATCAATTATATTATCACCTCAAACAACATTAGACACAAACTGTTCCATCCCTACGATAAGACAACAACGTTCAGGTCGACTACAAGGCCTTCGCCCATCTCATCACCACCGGAGCCCAGGAAGAGCTCGCCTCTGCCTGAACGACAGATGCCCACCACCAGCTGCACTCCCTCTACACACGTCGTCGTCGAGCGGTTCAACGTCGATCAGGAGATCCACTACACTCTCGTAGTGTCTCTCCTGTATCGATGTCGTCTGCGCGCATTCCATCATCATCTATACCATCCTATCGTCGTTGTAGAGCAAAGAGGCGGTCAGACTGCGCACCAATAGACCATTCCATGCGTAGTTCTCCACGCCTTTCGCCGTGCAATTTCTCCCTTCTTTCAATCCTCCCTCCTTCCCTTAAATCACTCTGGATGACAACTTTTTCGCTTCTGTCGCTGCCCCATTCAGTCTTCTCTCTAGTGCGATAGGGACTCCTTTATCAATTCCAAACATCACTCTAATCGATCATCTCCTCCATATCCACAATCAATCGAGAATACTGTTAACATCTGCAGTAATCTAAACTCTATTGATTGACATGGTGCTAATGATCGATTGATCGCCTTTCCATCTGCACTAGTGTATCGAGCATTAGCATAGTCTAGCTCCCATCGTAGACCAAATCCGCTGTCCCCATACAGTCTTCATAATACTTAGTGTATCATTGAGGCAGTCTGGCTGCCCTTGTGCTCATTGCTGTAGGAGTGTATATTGTTGATCATATTGAGAGAGTGAGTGAGGAAAGGAGTTCCCATCGGTTGAGAGAGAATTCTGGTGGTGGTGCACTATGAAGTCGATCGTGACATTCTCATTTTGGTACTATTCCTCTCATCGTGTCGTATCTTACCCTATACTTGACCCCGCCCCCAATTGTATATCATCTTCACGTTTGAGACCATCATAAACAGACTTTATCGTCACTTTGCATAGAATGAAAGAACCACACCAAAAAGATCGATAATTACAAAATATATATATATATATATATATATATAGATGAAGAAGAAGCAGACGGGGGATGAATAATGGGATATAATGGACATATGAATGATGGGTGGAAGCAGATGAAAGATGCAACTATGGCTACAGACAGAAATCGACCAAGCAGTGATGAAGATGAGATCATTTAGGGTGGAAGATAAGTCAAGAGAGATAAGTTGAAGAATAAGAAAACGGAGAAGGATGAGGAGAGATAAGGCGATCAAGAAGACGAGAGAAGTGAAAATGAGTAGGAGTAGGAGGAGAAGAGAGAGAGAGAGAGTGGGGGTGATATGGGAAAGCTATACTTTTGGAATGGAAAAAGGGGGAATAAACGTTGAAGCGTTATGGTGATCCTCGGAGATATGATGTACATATATATAAAGGGAAACGGGAAAGGGTAGTTCTATGATTATGCGGATAAGAAATATAAATAGTAAATAAATATTAGCTCACGAATGTGTAATATGAGAGATACCAACAACCAAAAAGAAACGAACAACCGAAGCTATGATAGAAAACTGTGAAGGAGAGTAACAAATATTTTGCAAAGCGAAGATTTGCCTACATACGTACAAATTGTACAACGAATTGATACATCTATTAGATGGATGCAACGATCGAATATTGATCAAGTTATGTAACTTGATGGATTGACTTCCAGATGGCATTGGGAAGAATGGGACAGAGACTCCGGCAAATCTGATATAATGCGATCTCTGTAGGTGAGTCTGATTGATGGAAAAGATCAAAGAGAAAATGAATGAAACAAGAAACAGTGACTAGAGTGAAACTGCCGAAGCTATCGTTGTTTCAAGATGATCTTTTATGACCTCAAGCTGATGAGGCCTCGTCGTGGGGATCTTTTTCGACGTTGAATCATTGGATGAACTTTCAATCGATTGAATGTTATGAGAAGATGATGAGGGAAGGGGGAGGATAATTGAGGTGAGAGTGAAGAGCTTTAGGACTGAAGTATGTGTGTTTAAGGAGAATATTGAAATGAAAGTTATTAAGAAAGTTATTAAGAGTATCAAGTGAAGAGAATATATGAACAACTATTTCATGAAAATGAAAAAAATACGAATAGGAGAAGTACGACAAATATTATGAGTATATGGGATGTGTTGGGGGGCAGGAAGAGGAGAGATTATGTTATTTATAATTGTGTTCTTATCTATGATGAATTGGAAATTGAATTGGGAAGGGAAATGAACATACTTAAAATGATGTGGGTTGAAACGGAATACGATTAGAACAGTATGGGACTTGTACGATTGACGGCTTTAAAAGATGAATGTGAACTGGGTATTATAATAAAAAAAGACTTTAAGCTAAAGAAAGAAAAAAGAAGAACTGCGGAAAGTAAACGGTATTTATAACTAGGAAACGAGAACGGAGGGAAATAGTTTTTTTTAACCGGATGCTGGGATAGGTTTGAATGTCAATGTTCAACAACGGAAATGGTTATAAGATATAATCACTTTTGCATATGGATTTCTTGGTATTGTCATACTGGGTCATGTAGAGTTGGTATAATAATTGCGGAATAATAAGTGGGTCGGATCTCTTGTCTGGTGATAACTATGCCCTGTCTAATAGAGCATTTTACCTAGTGTTTAATTATCGTTTGTCCACAAGTAACGAATATATTATTTCATGAAAAGAATCACTACATCCATGCTCATCCCAGCTCTCTTTTTATGTAGAATTGATTGATCAATCAGTATCGAAAAGTCGTCGGGCTTTATTCAGAAAAGCATTACCGATTGTTTCTATTTTTTTAGAAAAAATCAAGTGTACTTTATAAAAATTATTTTGTTATTATTATTACTTTAGGTATCACCAGACAAAAGATATTGGAGAACAAATGATCTATGCAGTATCACTAATGAATGGAGATTGGTCCGCGGCCCATGGTTCAACCTCACCGCTACACCATTTATAATAAACGACCGCTCCAAGGAAATAGATTGCCGAGCACAAGTAGAAGATGAAGTTCCATTCTTGAGTGGTCTGAAGATATCATCAGTAAAATTTTAAAAAAAAATTATTTTTGACTCATTACTGTATTGACAATATTCTCATAACTTACTCCAACGCCGACCATAGCTCCTACGATAATGGGTGAGATCATTCCAGGGAGGGTAGCGACAGTGTTCGAGACACCCATAAGATGTCCGGCATACTGAAAGTAAATGAAGATTAGTTTATACTATCTTTGTGTGTTTGCGTGTCTACCTGAGGAGCGATATCCAAATGATTCACAGAGAATCCCGCCCATGTGAATCCTCCGGCTCCAATGGAGCAAGTAAGGGCAGTCACGAGGAATGTAGCGGTATGAGCACGTGTGGCAACGAGAAGACAGATAGATTGGAGAAGGAAACCTTAATACAAGGAACGGATATTGAATAAATTAGTGGATGGGGATAATGCATTGAGAGGAAGCCTTTTACATAACAAAGAAGCTACCATAATACTATTACCCAATCTCGTCTTTATGTAAGGATGTACATGATTACATCGAGGGAGAGAGAGAGGCTATTTCGGATGAGACTATGGTAGTCTAATTACAACCGTTTCTTCACATCAATATCTCATGTATTTATGATTCTGCATAATAACAGCATAATGTAAATTTCGTTAATAATATTGTATTTAATCACAAATGTATTATTATCATTGCTATTTTATTATTTAGTAATGCAACTTATTTACCTCCACAGCAGAAGTAACGGCGAACTTTTGAAGTATCGAATCCTCTTTCCTTACGGAGATAATCGGCGAATTGTCCAGACCAGAGCAGAGTGGAGCCCATGAGAAGATACGGAAGCCCAGAGACAACGCCTGCCTGAGAATAGGAAAAGAATCATAGAATACATATACCGGTAATTTGATATTTTTATGCAGAATTTGTTTTAGATTGCATAGTGCACGTTTTGCGTAGATTCTTTTACAGACACGACTAATGAAGACATATACTGATTAGTGCCTCTCCATTTCTGGATTGATCCTAATGATCTCGTTGAAAGACTCAATTAGCAATTACCTTTTGCAGTTCATAGTTAGCCAAATCCTCCAGAATCTTAGGAAGGTTCGTGAGCATCGTGTAGAATCCCCAATTCTGACAAGTGTGCGCGGCGATGATAGCCCACACAGGCTTAGATTGAATGATGAAACGCCATGGAACAATCTAGAGAAATGAAGACGATTAGGGGATATTCGTTCAGTGTTATGTGGATGTTAGTGCAGTGTTCATGCATACGATACGATAGGTGTCAAACAAGGATAGTTAGGATATATATAGACAAGGAACAATATCTATACTAGAATTCACTCACGCCGCAAACATCACTGACATATGTGTTGTGGCTGACGGCATCCCGTTGCAGAAGGGTCAATTCATCCGTGGAGATTTCAGGATCAGAAGTGGGCTTGTCAGCGATACGTTTCTCCCAGAAATAACACCAGAGAAGTCCAATCATACCTGTTCAAATGATATACGGTCTAACGCTGATGACTGAGATATTACCGAAGAAGTAGAAGATGAAAGGCCATCCAAGATGAGATCCAATCAGACCCGATAGAGGCATAGCGACAACCGTACCGAAATAAGATCCTGAAAGAAACTATGATTGTTTGTACGTTATCATGTGCTTTTCAATATTGTTCATGAATGAAGGTTATCATTAGCTGATTGTATCATAGTCTGTAGAATAAATACACAGAAAGATTCAGATATTGTTGACGTCGATTGTATTCTAGCAAATTACCTGAGAAAGCGAATGTGGCGAGTTTGGTTTTCTCTAGAGTCGGAGCCCAGTGTGCCCACATCACATGCATAGCAGGATATGTGACTCCCTGAGAAGATATTCAATATGTAAATGGATATCGATTTGTTTTTGTATCGTGCCTCATATTATCTGACTTTCGTCTTTCGTACATTACTACTATTATACTACCTTATTTCGATGACATTTATCACCATTTCTATTATATTGAGAGGAAAATGTCTTTCACATGGACTTACCTCAAACATTCCTTCAACGAATCTAGCGATGATTAGAACTACATAGCCGAGTTTAGCAAATGGAGGAGTGAGCAGAGTGAATACTGTTGTTCCTGTGGTTAATAAAGAGTTAAGTGGTGGCTGTGAGTGATATCGACTAACCGAAAACACCAATCAAGAAAATAATCTTTCCGCCATAATGATGGGAGAGGAATCCACCAGGAATCTGTGTGATAATATATCCGAAGAAGAATGAACCAAGCACTGCGCCTTGGACCATCGGAGACCATGTTGAGAATTCTCCATACAACTGTAATTATTATCATTATGACGTTATATTTAGTTGTTCAAGCACTATGCATCTAGTCTCTCTTATAAGGCCTATTTACTCATTTCTAAAGAGCGCTTGATGGGTCGACGTATGACATCATTTTCTCTGCGTGTACACAAAAGTAATTTATCCTCACTTCTTCCGTAATTTAAAGGAGAAAGAATTGGATTTGGCCTAAGTGATGTTCTTCCATTTGTAATGGACACGACGAATAGCATTAGAGAGAAACACAAAGAGACGAAGTAGACGTAGACAGAGAGTCGGAGAGATAGATGGGGCTTACTTCTGAGAATGATCCTTCCTTGACTGTCGAGGCTCCTGATGTCATCTGAACTATAGCCACCGAGAGATCGGCACGCATGGCATAGATGTTAGCGAATCCGAAGAATGCAAAGAGAGCCACAACATGGCGTCTCTGCATCCTCCATGGAATCTGTCCGGGTACCTCATCTAGGAATGCATCTATTACACTTCATTTGTGATACGGTATATCATCATAGTCTGTTGCCTTTTTAGTACTCACTTCTTTACTATTTTCAAGTAGCTACAGGACTACAGCTATGGCGGCTCCTTTAATGGTGTTAATGGAATGAGCTACTATTTTTATAATCGTAATAATTATAATGCTTCTTCTTCTTCTCGATTCTTTTTCGATGATTGTGCATAGCTCTTCTACTTAATCATGTACAAGAGAGAAAGAGATACTAGGAATTCTATTTCGAGTACTACTCTAAGAGATAGAGAGAGATAGGAAACAGAGCAGATAAATGATGATGAGGAGTGTTATCCATTATTCATCTAGTAACAAAGTGGGAAAGAGAACTAGGAGAAGAAGAGAATGAACGAAAAACGCAGGAAAGGGGGAAAAGCAAGAGGGGAATATATGCACACTAAATGTGCCTGGATCTGTGTTGACTATACTCACAACAAACTAACGACGACAAAACGTACTGCATTAGATGTAGCGGCCGAAACACCATGAAGCACATTATTACTTAAGAGCTTTATTGTTACATTTATTTTAAATACGTGCATGCATATCACTCCTGTACATTGATTTACTTATTAAATTAATTACGAAAAAGATCAACGGAAATTAGAACATGGTTGAGACGAGAATAGACAAAATGCACCAACCATCTGTACTGTCATTATGTTCATCTGTGGATAATGGTCGATACTTCATAATGAACGACAATAAATGGTATTGAAGTGAGAAAAGACGATAATAGATGGAGTTGTACCATCGTTCAATGGATCTCGTTACTGCGTGGCCCGGCTAGAGTTGAGTGAGAGAGCACGATAGATTGAGAGACAGTGTACAATACCACACCACAATCGCGCACAGGTCACACATACAAGCGCATTTAATGATTGGGCGAGATACGTGTGTCAGTTAAAGGGATGAAGGTTAGAGGGTGAAACTACCGTAATCTTTGTTCGTAATAGCAGAGCAACAAAGCACCGTATGAGAATATATCGATATCCCAATAAAGCAGATAAAATGACTCTTCAAACATTTTTTTTTCAGGAGAGACATTTCAACTTAATTGCATGCGTCTAGCCATGGACGTGACGAAGATGAACGATAGAATTAAAAGTGGCACTTACCGCCATTGGGCGTCTCCGCAGCTCCGTAGGAATGCTGCATAACGAAGACGATTGGTGGGCAGAATGCAAAATTTATACAAGAGTCTCGGTACTTCTTCTCCTCCTCTTCTTCACTATGTCGTTTATTTCGTCCTTCTTCTGAAATGCTCACACTCTCACATCGATTCTCACTCCTCATTCTGTTCCCTCCCTCTCTCTCAGTCTCTCACTCTTCATGTCTCCTTCTATGATTCCATCTCCACATATGGAGAGGGTCATACACAAATGCACATACACACACATATATATACTACTGCATTCTCTTCCATGAAATCATCCACGTCACGGAGGGGATGATATTACGCTTGAGAGAGCCCAGATACATGTGTATATGAGTTTTCAGAGAACGGAGATGGTAGAGGAAGAGACTGAAGAGAGTGAGAGGGAATGACCCTTCAGACTGAGATCGGGCTGGTGAAATGAAGTCACACGGTATATAAAGTCTAGACACGAACAAAATCCGATAGACTTCGGAGATTTAAACGAAAACAATGAAGGGACTAAAATAATGAAAGAATGCGTGAGAGAGGCAGCTTGAGGCCTTATCCGCAATTGAGAGACGTCCATCACATTTGCAATGAGATAGACGAAGAAGAGGAAGAGAAGATGGGGGAGATGGATGGAAGGAGATGTATAAGCAATAGAGAAAGGAATAGAAAAGAGACCTTCATATGGGGTTGAGTCTCTCTCCTGCTTCTTCTCCCCATTCTCTATATCGTCTCCTTCCGTTATTTATCCCTCTTGCCTTCTTTCTACTCTCACGTCACTTTTCCCTTCTTTCTTCATCTCGTTCATTCTATACCGGTATATATTTATATATATATTGACACGCTTGCTGCCTTCGAGATATTTTTATTAAAGTTGTTGTAATACATAGGGATAACAGACTCTTGTAAGAGTATAATAAAGGACTACGATAACTATCATAGCGATCGCTCAATATGAGCACTAGCAATGTGTGAGATTATGTGTGGCAACGATAGGGAAGTGAGATATTAACATATATTAGATTAGAGGGACATCCTCGGGTTTCAATGATCTATTGACAGCTATGGAATACTGAAGACGGACTAAAGTATGGGGAGTGAATCGGGATTGAGAAGAAGATAATGGGGATAAGATAACACGCAATTGTATAGAAGTATGTACTTCGTAGTTAAATGGGGAGCGAAGAGAAGAGAAAAAACATGATACATAGTATGAAGAAATGGTAAGGCCGTAATCTGCATACTCTATTTATAGATACTAAGAAAAGGACCATTGAGTAGAATTAAGTGTGCATATGTACAAGAAGGATTATATTGGATAAGAACGGACTGGCTAATAGTCATGGATGATATTAGCCACCGGAATAATCATACAAACAATACAAGAGACTGATGACGACTTCTAAGGGGTTAGAGATGCGGTAAGTATACGGTATGTCTTAGCATACAGTGGAATGGGGGGGGGATATCCACATAGTGGACAAGTCTCGAAGGCAAGGAGTCCTAAATGAGAAATGATAGAGATGGGGCGGAGTTAAGGAGATAAGGTAAGTTTGGACTATCTAAAGATTCAAAAGAATAGAACGGATTGAGAAATGGAGAAGATAGGAAAAGGAGGAATTGAATGAGCGAGAGCCCATTCGATGGAGAGCTTGGAAATTAGCACTGTCGAAGAAGGAGGTGGGAGATGCTAGATGGAAGAAGAAGGCGGGGCTTAAGATAAAAAGGAGATGGAGGAGAGGGAAGAGAGGGGAAGAGAAAAGGAAAATAAGGGGACATAACAAGGATAGATGCATACAATATGTGGTAGTAGAAATAGTAGTGAAAAAATGGGCGGAGTTTCATATACAATCTTGATCGTAATTGGGATGAGGAGAATACATAACGATTAGAATGGTTGATCATCTTCATCATAATGATAATGACTTCCAGCTCCGGTACCACGAATAGTCAATTCACGAATCGTCGCCTTTCCCATGGCACCGAGAAGAACCTTTAAAGTGATATTCGACATTGTGATACGGCATGAGTATACTGATCAGATATTATTTCCAAGTTGCTCGCCCTTCGTAAGATTTTTCTCGAAATATCAAACTTTGAACAAGCTAGTCTCGTCATTAAGGAATGAAATCTCAACGAGAACAATAAAGAGAATGAGAAATCAAAAGAATTATGACAAAGTTACAGTCTCTAATGACTATGTATTTAAAAAAGCATTGTCTACCTTGGGTGATGAGACGAATTCTACGTTGGTATTGTTGAAATGAGCACATGTCGCTGTCACCTGAATAAAAGTAATGAATAGGCGATTTTTATGTCTTCCGTTGATTTATGAATTATTAATGACTACAGATGCCCTCCCTACTGTCAGGGCTCGGAATTCCGATTTTCTGAATTTTCCGGTACGTTCCTCATCGAGGAGGCAAGGAGGTTGCGTTGTTATATTTTGTATTTAAAAATTGTTGTAATATCGCGTGAAGCATCTTCAGAAAATGTTTAAAAAATTACATTTAAAAGATCACATATCCGTTAAAAAAAGTTTATCGGAAAATTCCGATTTCCCGAAAATATTTTTCCCGAACACCCCTGGTAGATATTCTGTGCATGTTTCGTGACTATTTACTCCCCCTGAGACCCCTTTCCTCTTCTATTTTAAGAGTGTTTCTGTCACCTTTTGCTTTAGTGATTCGTCATCTGTCACCCAGATAGTATAGACATTATTCGCCGAAACGAGCAGACACTCTTCGAGCATCGGAATATCCGTCTCCTGAAGACGATGAAATATTAGATAGATAATATGGAGATATCGAGATATCCCAACGAAGAGAAGGAGAAAAGCAATGGATATTATGCGGTGAAAAGAAGGAGATTTGAGTTTGGGGCTGATAGACGAACAAAAAGAGGATACCATGGAGCTAGACTGAGAAAAAAACGAAGATAAAGAAATATGAGGAAAAAATTAGATCAGAATCAGAAATACAACTACCGTAGTAGTTTCCTATTAGCCAATACTACCGTAGTCGATTCGATAACAGGATTAGCGTACCGAATCTCCGCAAACAAGGATATTTCCATCTGTGAGCTTCAATCCCATCTTCCTCTCAATTAGTCGAATGCCATGTCCCTTGTTGAATATCCTTCCCGACAGCTTTGCCTGCAGAGGAATGGGCTTATGCACTCTATTCCTCGTGAAAGGAAATGAAAGGAGATTGGAACACTGGGAATGAGTAATGGTCCCTGTTAATGGACTCAAAACATTACAGTACCTTTGTGAATATCTTGAGATCTAATTCTCCTTCCCTCAGAGTGAGAGTGTGTCCAGTTGGATCTACTTCGTGAACGATTCGAGCCAGATTCTCATACCTAACAATAGCTATAATATAGTTCATATTATTATTCCAATAGTCACTTACAGTGAAACACTCATTCTATGAGGAATTGAGTTGTTGTTATCTTGCTTAGCAACTGTTATGTGACCAAAATGCTTCTGCAGTCCACTTCCAATCCACGTAAAGTTACGGAATTCGGGATTCTCAAGAAGATCTTCTACCTGAGAGTATAATTACTGAAGACTGCCCAAATAGGAAATACATTACCTTCTCAAATGCTCGATCCAGCAGAGCTAGATCTGAATCACTGACGGTATCATCTTTGAATTGCATTGCAGGATTGAGATACCATTCACGACCACAAGATGCTCCATAGGCACAGCACCCTGTAGTTATATTGGTTTAGCCATAGTTGAGACGGGTCTGAGATAGGTGGTACCTTCAGGCATGGTTGCCACATTCAGAATACCAATGTGTACGAGAGGCGCAGTAGTGACGATTGCGCAGAATTGCGCACATCGACGAGCAAATTGTGCCTGTGAATGATTACTATATCATTAGTAGTTAATATCGACCAATACTTGAATGACAGCAGAGTAGGCAGGCTGAATACTCGTAGGATATGAGCAAGAATAACTCTTGAGCGTGCCATCTCGATCGGTGAAGAAATAGTGGAAGTGGTCTCCCTGAATCAAGTATTCAATTTTGTAATGATTTTCAGAAAAAGATCTGATCATACCTTCGATAGAAGAGCGCAAGCTTTGCTGACTTCTTCTTGATACGCCGCTGCTCCTGAGGGGTGGAAACTACCGAGAGTCTGCAATTATCGATCCATCATCTGTCCATTAATATCGTCTACTATACTCACATCAATGAACTGTTCAACATTATTGATGTCGTCTTCTTGTACGAATTGAAGGAAAGCCAGATCATTTTGCAGTTCGTCCAATTCATCAGCGATATCGAATTTGGCCGTGAGATTTGCTCCATCGGGATCTTCGGCTGATGCAGTCGTATCGAGCACAAGACGAGTGGAATTGGGTTCACACGACTTTTCCAGTGCATTCTGCAATTTTTCTCAATCATTATGCACAATCAATCATTATGCATATGCACAGTAGATCGAGTCACAAAAAAGAAGAATGGGGATAGTTCAATGACTAATTGATAAAGTCTTTATTGTATCTCTATATCTGTTTGTGGTGCATTCATCTCACAAAAATTTTTATTCACAAACATTCATTAGTTATATTTCCGTAACAAATGCCCCTTAACCAAAGCTTTAGGTTCAAAGATAATTGCCATTACTATTTCTAACTCAGACATCATTAGACAGACTTACCTACATTCTATTTATGGTGACGACTTTTCCGAATCAAAATTCTAATAAATAATTAGTCGTTTCAACGCAAGCAAGAGATGATGTGAATGAATATTTTAGTTGATGTTTAATGCGCACGCAAACAAAGACCACTAGTGACGAGTGTGTTCTGTTCCCATGTAGTACGATTCTAACCTTTGCATTGACGAGTGAGATAGCGAAATGAGCCCTAATAGGCATTCCCTTGAGGACAACTTCAACGATCTGTCGACGAACTTGCGCTGTCTTGTTCATCAACATGTAGAAGTCGGCCAATTGACGGACCTAGACAAGGAACCAAATTAGGTATGAGTAAGCATTAATGCAATGTCGTATACCGAAGAGGGTCGAATGACTTCGTGTGTCCAGGAAGGATCAAGGAACGCCGTACTCCATTCATCGATGCCATGGGCACACAAGAACTTGTTCAATTGCTCCGAATGATCTTTACGGGTCTAAATTCATTTACTATTTATGCATCTCAGAGTTCATCTGTGTACATACTTCTTTGTCCTTAGTGGCAGCCTCATAGAATGTTCTGGCAAAGTCATCAATCTTAGCGATATCATCGATTCTATGATAGCACTGAGAGTCATTATTGTAGAATCCGGCCATGCCCAATTGCACTTCAGTTCCGGCTCCACTTGACAGCATGAGAGCAGCCGATGGATTGCATACCATCATCTCCTTCGCTACCTGAGATGAATTTATGACTATACAGAGAGGAATGCGAATTATACTGGGTAATGGAGTGTTGTGTGCAATGACAAATGGGATGCGAAATAATTTATCTCAAAAAAAAGAGTTATCTCAGCTATGGAGAATTGTGTCTTATTTGACTTGTTTTTGTTATTGTAATGCAGTAAATATTAAATATAATGCAAACCAGATTCATTCCATCCTTGGCTGGAGTGACAACTCCTACATCCATTGCGAGATAGTGAGCAATGAGTTGGGCACGTGGAAGACCTACAATGAGAAAATAATGAAGCGGAAGCTTTTCCTATAATCTGACCATCAGTCATGAACTTGATAGGCTTCCATTCCGGGTATTCTTCACTCTTAATGGAGGCATTGATACTCTCCGCCAGGGCGATACAATCATCCTGATACTTTCGATAGGACTCCACTCCTCTGCAAAGACATTCTTATGTTTTAACATACATTATGTTAAAACTCGCGAGATTTTGTGATCATCACATAGTTAAATTGCCTCATTCTATTGAGATAAAGACACCAAAGTGTACCTTCTATTGATAACAGCAATTTGGTACAAGACGTCTAATCCCCTTCTCTCAGGATGCAGCTCGAGATATCTGCAAATTGCATTTTGATGGGTATATAAAGAGCATAAAGACAGATTTTTATTACCTAGCCCATGCCTTGAGTTTCTCAAAAATTCCTTTAGTGTAATCAAATCGTTCAACGGAGAAGAAGAGGCATCCTCCTTCTCCAGAGGTACTCATTATCTGAAAATATTTTATCATTGTGCTGCATTTTTAAGGGAAATTTCGAAATTAGTAAAATTTCTTGCAATGTTTACCTCTTTCTTGATATCGAGTGATTGAATGACAGTCTGAGGGTCGTGAGCAATGGAGAGGAAGTCCTCGTTCTTGATGGATACAGGGAACACTCCGAGTGAGCAGGTCGATCCCTTAAAGGGTACTCATAGTATATGATAAGAATCGATTGAGCTCTTACTTCAAATGATACAGTAAAGATATCGACTGTGTTCTCGAATGCGATTCTAGCACGAGGAAGATACTTCTGCACCAATTCGAGGTACTTTTTGCGATCACGATGAGTTTGGAAGCCGACCTGAATTTTTTTTTAAACAAGAATATTCGCTTCTTCTTATTTTATCATTATTACTGTACAATGATTTTTTTAAACTGTTCATTAATTTGAAAGATGCGATAAATATTTAAATATATTATGATAACCTTGCTGAATCGCAGAATCCCTCTGAGGATTGGCTCTCCAACGATACGATACTTAGTCATGAATTCCTCTGGAGGTTGGAATGGAATATGAAGGAAGAATCCAACCTAGAAAATAGATTTGATCTTTGATCTCTGAAATATTAGGTGTGATCTATGATCAGAAAAATCTGATCTTTGATCTTCGACCAATGCTCAGCGACGTACCTCGAGATTCGAATCGAGCGATCTCATAATCTGTCCCGTTAGCATGAGATGATAATCATGAATCCAAATGAAATCCTGTGGTCGAGCATTTCTCACTGCATTCAGTCCAAAGTGATAGTTAACACGAACATACGCACACCAATCATCATTGAGTACCTGAATATCGATAACATTTTGTTACAATACACAAGAGATGTCGCATTACGGTATTGTCTAGTCTAAGCTCACATTTGGATCATCGTAGTCTTTGACGATGTGCTCGGGAAGATTATGGAGAGCAGGCCATAGAAGACCATTGCTGAATTAATTGTTTAAGCCCTGACTGATTGTAACGGATAGTATGTACCTGATACCACCATAATAAGCAGAGTAATCGTCGTTGTTGACGAAGACAGGATTGAGCTTGTAGTTGGTGCGATTGTAGTCGTGAAGCACGGATAAGAGAGACATATCGCGTCTGTTAAAGTTGTTTTGTTTTTGTCAATTAGCGAACATTAATTAGCTTACTCGACATCTTTCTGAATGGGAGTGAGCTCGTCGATCTTCTTTTCGTTCTCTTCAATGACATGGAAAACATCTCCAGCACGGGCTTGTTGAATAAGAGGAAGACCAATTGAATTAGTGGACAGAGGAAGATCCTGTAAGGAGACATATTATTATATATACCAGAATACAGCGATTCGAAGAGCAATGAATGATACTGAACTCGCATAGTCTCGCACTATATTGCCAGCTTTTCATATATGCATACTGTTCTGTTATGTGTATTATTATTTCAAATTTTTTTGCCTCCGAGTTTTAACAAGCTAAAAAGATGATTCCAGTATAGGTCAGAATGTGCTAACAGTTTTGTGTAATTTCAGACGAAACCTGAATTCAAACACGTCTAAAAATGCAGAGCCAATAAATATTTCATCATGTACTGTTTACTCTATTGAGGGTATCACATGGAAAGATAATGGGTAATCAGCAAGATCAGTATCGTTTTCCTAAAAGAAAGATAAGAGTATATTCTCTCACCTCCTCTCCATCATTCTCGACATTGATTCCAAGATTAGCCAGCCAGATATTTTCATGATCCTCAGACATCACTGGATCCACACAGGCGACAAGACCTCCGGAGCCTAAAGAATGAAACATATGGGATTTTTAAATAGTTTTTTTTTGCATTTTCTTTATTTCTGTTGCTACCGTACCTTGTTTGATCTCCCATGATCCACTATCCTTTCTTGTCACTGATACAGGAGGAGCATTGGAAACGTTGATTACACGTTGCTGAAATGATTGGTATCTCTCTGTTATCTTCCCGATCATATATCCATCGAAAACTAGTTCAAGAGATCAAATGACAAAATAACGATGGTTATCAATCGAAGATGATAAGCGGGTGGTAGGACCTGCGTCTATTTCTACCAGTAATACAATCTGATAGCTAACCTTATGATGGTGCGTGACTGCTCCCTCTTTAAATGGGAGACTTCCACTTGTTCCACTGGCAGATACTGAAGCCCCATCACTTCCTCCATCAGAAGTGGGAGAGTCATCTCCGACTGCATCATTATCCAGAGCTAGAAGATCTTCAGTTGATCCTTCACGCGAAGCGAGTCGGGATGAAGCACGACTACGCACCATCTATAAGAGATTTGAATACTGTAGGAGAATATCAATTTCTTTCAAATTCGAATATTTTAGATCTACATAACAAACATATCGTGTTATCTAATCAAAAACATCCGGTCTGTCTGGAAAAGAGAATCGCCGTCTCTGTTTGAATAGTTCAACCTTCAGTTGATAAAATCGTGTATTGCCATCCCCCGGTGTAGTGTAGTCTAAGAGATCAACCATACCTGTAGATGACTGTACTTCTCTCCGAATTTCTTCGCATGAATACCCAGCATCGACTGTCTGACGCCAGGAACGGCAGCATACAGCTCTCTGCAATAATCATGATTTATAAACATCGATAATTCTTATATCCGATATATGTATGTAGAAGGACGTAGACGGAGTAAAGCTACTACCTTTATTAGACAGATAGAAGAGAGAGAGGGGTCTATGGAGTGACCACTAGATGGGGTTGGAAAGGAAAAGAATGAATGGCTCGACCAGACATTCTTTCTCATAGACAAAGGATGCAAATATTATGTATATAATTAGATATGGAAATTAGTGTATATACATAACAATAATTATCTCATTTTGCTGAACTGATTCGACAACGTATAGTTTATAATTGGTATGGTTGCGACAATGAGGCAAAGTACAAAGCTGATCCGGCCATTGCGCTGAGTACATAGAGATCAAAATGTGCCGTACCTCAATCGATTCTTACTGCTGTTCACATCATACAGTGCAAGCGAGAACAGAAGAGCGTCTCTGAATTGCGTGCCATACGACAGATCTGAGTCATAAATACGCGGTACGGCCAGCTTCCAGAACGAAACCTGCAAAGGGCCATATCATGCTGCAGATGTCATCCCGTCAACAATGATGTGTATTGTTACCCTTTATGTGTACGAGAGAGAGAGAATGAACTCTATTTGGCGATGAGCAACGCGACTATTTTTGTCCCTGTCATAAATCAGTGTAAAGGGGTGTTTTCATGAACCCGATCAAAGTGTGTCTCATCTTCACTCTCTTATTACACCCCTCGAATTATATTGACACCCTCCAAACTAACCGAATTGAATGACAATGCATTGATGAGGCGGGAGAAGACGCCAACACGTTCGTTGCCTTGGATCAAGCACAGTTCCAGCACTGTCAGGACTCCCTCAAAAGATCAAAGATCAATCTCACTGATCACAGATCATTATATTGTGTTTGTACCTCAAAAGCGATCTCACTTGACTTGCTCCTCTGTTTCCAGATCAGTGCCAACTGTTCCGCACACTACAAAGATCACATCTTTTCACTGGTTCCATTCAATTGTCCCTCTCTATTGAATACCTTTGAGAGTTGTTCACTATCATCTTCTAAATCTGGTACAGGAACATCACATTTCTCGAGTGAACGACGACAAAACTGAAAGGAGAGAGAGATAAACACCATTTCACTGAGCAAAGACCCTCTTAAATCTTCGTATTTGTACTGATCTTTAGATAAAAACGACACGGAGATCCAAATCTTCCATTGACTTTTTCATGTTTTGACCTTGAAGGAAAGTGGATGATATGGGGGCTATTCTCATTCAACCAATGAAGAGTTCACGTGGATTGTAAAGGGAGAGGAGAAGATGGAGAGATATCAGTGGAGAGAGAGACGGGGAATAAGAGAAAGAGATAAATATGGAGAGGAAAAGAGAAGGGTAGAGAGATAGAGATAGAGAGGAAGAGAGAGAGAGAGAGGGGGGGAGAGCCACGAGGAAGAGAGAGAAAGAAGAGACAGTTGTACCGGTGACGTCGTACGAGAGTACTCAACCATCATTTTTTGATCAGCTACCACCAATAACAATGTACTGATCAAGTGATGTACGGTATTTCTTCTCCTCCTCTGCCTCTACCTCTGTTCCTCCTCTCCCTCTCCCTCTCTCTTCCCCCGCTCTCCCTGCTCCTGCCTTATCGCTCGTTTCTCATTCTCACCGAGGACACTGCACAAACAACACCGTGACTTTCCATAAAACCAAACGCTGAATGGAAGGGGATTCTCTCGAAATGAATGGGGCATTCATAACGATTGCGAAATGCATCTTCAAAACATTGAATAAGAAATATGCAAGACGAGGGGAATGCTATCGCATCCATCTATTTCTCTCTCTATCTTTCTTTCTCTCTTCGACTGGAAATAATACCATTACAGAGCAGGACTTCTCATAGGAGGAACAACACATGCGCAAAAATAGCTCCCACAGTACAGTGTTCGCTCCTGACCGGACTCTATCGTTAAGCCGCGCTTATCAGAATGATTTTCCGTGGTCAATTCTAGTCCTGAATGAGAGAGAGCGACTAACCTCTCTAGCTCTCTTGACTGGATCGATGTTTTGATCCTTCATCGAACGTTGGAATGGCTTCTCCACTATCGGAGATTGCTCCCTGCAATGAATATTCCATTAGAATCTCGTGTGCAGTGTTCTCGCTATATCTCTTCATCTATCCATCGATGTTTCGAGAAAGACACGCATACATGAGTGAGGGTTTGGCACATTCAACAGAGAAGGAGAGGAAGGGAGAGAGAGAGAGTGAAGGGGGGAATTCCCTTCAGAAGTATGTAAACAAGTGGTCTCTCGTGCTCCTTATATCTCTGTATGCTCTCTTATATTTATCCATCGTATATTGAACGATATATAGGGAACCTCTTGGATATTCCATTCGTATTTAGCCCGTTTCCTTCCATAGTGTAGTAAGAATGTCCACTGACTTGAGAGGGCCAGGTCTTAAACTAATTGATCAGTTATGATCTTTTTGTTATTGCTGTAGATAACCGATAATGAGAACGAAGAGAATGTATTGTTAGAGTAACGATCTTGTATGTTGTTAGTCATATCGAGATTGGAATGAGAGCAAAGACCGAATAATCGACGGAATTGACAGAGGCCAAAAGGGGAAATGAAGTTTGTGAGTATTGGGACATGCTGAAGGAAATACCGGAAGCCAAAGAGACGAGCGAGAGGGGTTTGGAGAAGGGACTCTGAAGAGGATTGAGGGAAGAAGAATGAGAAGAGTGAGTAGTAGCAGATGAGAAGGAGAGAAATGGATGGGGAAGGAAAGAGATGGATAGTGATGGTGAGAGGTGGGAGAGATAGAGAAAGAGATAGAAAGCTGCAAACTAAGACGGGAAAAGGGGGGGGAGACTAGTAGACAAAGAAAAGTGAATGGCCAGCAGTAGTAGTTGCAGTTGTGGATGTGTTTGTTGTTATGGTCATTGCTAATGGCAGAGTAGATAGGAGAAGAATCAATAGGGAGAAGAAAATCAGAGAATGAAACCACATTTGGGTGCCACAATGGATATGCAAATGGGTATTTATTGACTGGATAGAGGAAGGAAGGAAAGAATGAAGTGAGGTGTGACCATTGAAGAGAGAAAACGAGACTAATAAAGATCATAAAGATAGATAGAAATCATTAATTGTTCCCGTGAAATGAGTGTGACGATAGATGAAGCAGACAACTAGGAAAACGAATTGTTGAGGAAGGTGAATGATGAGGAGAGTAACAGAGGAGGGACAGTGTGTGAGAATGCGACAGACGAGGGAGAACGAGAGAAAGACAGAGAAAGAGGAGGGACATGCCAGCCTTGAGGGCTATTTTTAATCATCTTTATCTCTAAACTCTCTTCGGTCCTCTTATCTCTCTCAAACTTCATTCGTTGTCCTGTCATTAAGGCGGACACTCTCTCTGCAATCTGAGATGATCACTGAATAAGACAGAGTAGCGAGGTAAATAAAAGTGAGAGAGAGAGAGATAGGAGAAGCGATAGAGAATCAAAGATGATAATGGTATAGATAGGACGAAAGGGGGCGGAGTTTGGTCATGTTTATATGCAGATGTGGGTGGAACATTCTAGAGGAAGAAGTGAAAGAAGAGGGGAGGGTGGGGGGAGATAACGGGTAATTGAGAGGAGGACGAATGGAGAAAGAGGGGAATGAGGGTGAATGAATGGAGCGCATACTGACCGTTCAGACTATCAATCGAGCATTTGCATTACTCTACTAAAATAACAATGAATAGTGAAAAGGATAAAACTTTTTTGCAACCACAGGTTTCACGTAAACATGTGTAAAAATTCTGCACAAGAGCCGCGACGCAACACTCGACGCGTGTCCTTGCAGTATCCCGTAGGGCATTCTTTTTATGAATCTACGAATTCTTGCGGAAGGTTTGCGACAAAATGGCCATTAAATACAAGAAACATACAAGAGATCAGTATAATTCACGCAAACAATAGGTGTTTGGTTCTTCCCATTGAATATGGATAGGGACCGTATCGTGAACATTACGAAAGTGCAGTAAAATTATATTTGTATCATTTTTCAACGTAATCGATGATGCCGATTCTAATGGGAAACAAGAAAAAACTCAAAAATAAAATATAAGGATAGAAAACGGTGCTTAATTAATATTCGCTTATGTTAAGAAAACTACAGTATGCCACCCTTGCAGTTGTGTCATGCGCTGGGTCACGATATATATTTATTCTGTCAAAAATCGATTCATTGATTATTTCTTGCATTTTATTGTTTTTCATTGTGTAAAAATACAGTGCAGACCATCACAAAACAAAACGACACTTTCTACATTAAATAAATAACTTTATTTCCACATAACTCTTCGTAATGATCGACTATCTTTAGCAGCATGCTGCACAAATTCCACAATCGATACAACATCAAGCGTGGTATTAAGATGAAGCCTAGTATTTGGTTCATCGGACCATGCATGATTCGTACTTGATACATTTCGAAAATAGAAGTAATATCGATATTTCTTCAGCAAAGTTGGCGAGAAAACGGAATAGACTATGTTTCGCTGCATGTTACAAAAATTCCACAATCAATTCAGCATGAAACGTTGTATTAACATGAAGTCTAGTATCTGGTGAAGCGAGCCATGTATGAATCGTACTTGATACATTTCGAAAATAGAAGTAATATCGATATTTCTTCAGCAAAGTTGGCGAGAAAACGGAATAGACTATGTTTCGCTGCATGTTACAAAAATTCCACAATCAATTCAGCATGAAACGTTGTATTAACATGAAGTCTAGTATCTGGTGAATCGATCAATGTATAACTCATTAAAAAATAATGTAAAAATTCAAGGAAATATCGATCGGAAAAAAACAAACTCATTGAAAGCAAAAACAAGAGCGACCGCAAAATAGCTTACGGCTCTCGCCTTTCTGAATTTTGTGAAAAGACAGAACTGAACTGCACAATCCGATACCTAAATATGGATATGATTTTATTTTACTAAAAAAATCAAAATTATCTAATCAGATATGCATTCAATATGGTAAGTACAGAAGCGGTATCCATTATTATTGCTTAATTCATCTACGACACGATATTTAGCGATATTGTCATTCATTTCTTCCTCTTCCTTTCTCGCATTCATCTTATATGCATACAAGTAGATCTTCTTCTTCTCTCTCAGATCTCTTACTCAACTTTCCGTCCCTTTCCTATCCCATTCACTCCTTTGTCTACTCCTCCTCCCCTACTCTACCTTCCCAATCTCTCTTGTACGTTTCATGCAAACGAGGCCTTTCTCTACTACAATGATAGGATAGTCTCGATATGCCTCCATCATCTTCTTCATCATCATCTTCTTCTTCTCACTTCAATCTCCACTCCACAGTGTTTGCCCCTTTCACTTGACGGTTCGTTCTTCTGGTCACTAGTCTATCACTTATCCACCCCTTGTCTATACATCCACTATCTTTCCTTCGGACGACATCGATGAGTAGACGTCGATCCAAATCCAGACATCATCTTGAATTCTATGAGTGTATGTTATTTTGATATTATTATGCGTTTCGAATTTCGTTAAACTTTGTTGGGTGGGGGAAAGTCGAGATGAACTCTATTGAAGGGAGGAAGTGGATGTGATTGAAGAGACCCTTTTTTCCTCGTCAGAAGAGATACAGAGGAGGATGAAGAGATAGAAAAGAAGAAGGAAAAGTTGAAAGAGGGGCTGTGATAGCCAGGCTCTCTCTCTCTATTCGCTCTTTACTCTTCTTCCTCATCTTATCCTCTTCGACCTTATATCTTTGACGTGATTCGGGAATGAAAAGAGCCCAATATGGACCCAATTGAGATTGCCCTTCTGATCTCTCTTCTTGGAGCTGTTCTCTTCACAATCCATCATCCATTCATCACAGCCACACTGATTATTCTCTTCATTCTTTATCGTCGATACAGTCATAAACTCCCTCCTTTCATCCTTGATCATATCCCTGAATCCCTTCGTCCTCCAAGTCTTGACGAGTCTCAATCTGCTTCATCTATCAAGAGTCAATCAAGCTCATCTCCCTCATCATTGAAGTCATCAAAGAGTCAGCGTGAACTTCTAGCCGAGATCAACGCCGAGTGTCCTCCTCCAGAGGATAAATTCCGTCGTCTTCTACTCACATATCAAGTACCTGCTATGACCACATACTACGAGACCCTTGTAGAGATGCTTGGCAACTGAGTCAGGCCCTTTGTCATTCCAATCAATCCATCGATTCCCGATCCTATCCCCCCAATCCCTTGCACTTTCCCCCCATTCAACCCCCACTCCTGTTGTTGTATAACTTATCCCTTCCTTCATCTACAACCCTATCTCCGCACAAAATATGTAACAGTGAGTTGTCTTTCTCATTGCTTCGTTTAATTGGCCCATGGTATATTGAAATCGTTGAATGTAAACCAATTTCAGTGGATTATCCTCCTCAACATCATCATCTTCTCGATCAAAATAAGTTAAGACGGACGAGAAGTCTCGGTCTACTACAATTGCTATCTCCTCATCGATCGATCAGTCATGCACATCTCGGTTAGTATGAAGGGGGGAGAAGATCCTGTAGAGAAGATATCCAGTAACAGAGGAGAAAAGATGAGCGATTGCTTGAAGGGATATATGAGGGAACTGAAGGTAAGAAGTGAGGGAAAGAGAGGAGTAAGGTGTGCAGATATCTAAAGAGAGAAGGAGATATGGAGAGATAGAGAGAAAAAGATAGGGAAAGAGGGCGAAGGGCTGTAGAATGAGAAAGAGAAAGAGGGTGATAGAGATAGATATAGCGAGACAGAGACCGGCACAGATGAACCTAGTCTTAGCAGTCGTCTTCGTTTTATCGAACACTCAAATGAACAGCTGCCTGACTTGTAATGATCAATAGAGGAGGCGATATAGATCTGCAGTAGTGTACTTGTATAAAGGGATCGAAAGTCATATTAATATCATAAATACATGAGTGACACTAAAATGACATGTTATGGTCGTACCATACAGTTAGTCATCACTCCGTTTGATATACCGTATACGAAGAGAGCAAAACAATTGAGATTCATGATATTTCGCATTGATTTAGTATAGCTGAGAGCCATTGAATTATTATGATGGCCCTTCGTAGAGACTCTTAACTTTAATAATTCGTTGGCGTCTGAAGAGTGAGAGAGAAGGGCATGTGAAAGAGAAAAAAAGAATGTGAGACATTCGAATCAGTCTCAAGGGAGAATAGAAGAAGAAGAAGAAGAATAGAGAGACAGAGAGGCTATTCTTTGGTGCCAACTTCCATTTTTACTTCCCAAATCCTAATCGTTCAAACCCATTCATCTACTTCTCTCTCAACATATCGCCTTTTTTTCTTAATTTCTCGAAAAAATCAGTCATGTACACCAAAATTATATCTTTTCTCTAATCTTGATTACGGTACGTCTGTTTCACTTATGCGAACTAGAATCTTTACAAATCAGCCATATGTTTTATTTCGCTACAGTAACCTCAGCGGTAATCTTTGATCTCCACTGAGGTTGTCTACCACACTAGTTTCATTTTGAATGTTAATCCCTCGTATTGTCTTCTTCTCCTCCTCAACAGTTCTTTCTATCTATTTTCATTCATTTCAACTTCCATGAATGATGATTCATCCACACCCTCATTCATTCTATCTCTGATCAAACCCTTCCTCTACTCATTTTGTACTCTTTTCCTCTTGCTTCATCTTAGGGCATGTCCCTTCTTCTTCTTCTACTCTTCATCATATATTTCTTCTTCATCATCGAAGGGGAACTTCTTCAATTCATCGTCTTTTTCTACTCTTTTCTCCTTTTCCTCTCTTATACATATATATTCTTCCATCACATACACTTTCCGGTCTCTGTGCAGTCAACCATATTTATAGTGTCTTACCTCGCCCTGCTTCCTCTCTTAGTCCTTTCTGCTTATTCCTCCTGTTGCTCCATCTGGACTTGCATCCAGAAGTCGTCTGGACTTCGTTTCCCCTGTCTGTGTCTTAAAGGTATACCCCAAGATAATTTTACTCTCTGCTTTGGCAACTCTCTCTAGTAGACAATGAAAGCGAGAGATCAGTGCCAGAGCGGATGGTTTGAAATTAGCTCGGGGCATGCCTTTAAGCCAGAATTGTTCATCGTTAGCGTGCCACTTTCCCATTGATAGGATTATCTCTGTCTGATATGTAGGATATTACATAACCTTTCTTCATGTAAATGGTCAGAAGAACTGTTAAAAATATTTCGGCTCTTCGAACAATATAATAATTTATTCCTTCATACGTACACATCGATCAGTATGCGTTTAATCGTTTTCCACATCAAAGTTCCCACATGAATCATGAACGATCACTGAATTGATAAAACAATGAATTCAATGATTATTTGATAAATTGATCTAGTACAGTTCATAGTGCTTATCATTTTGTTCGTCTCTCCTCTATTTCTTCGATCTTTCTCTGTTTGGATGAGAGCTGACTCAGACAGTGCTTGATGGCATGTTGGAGCACGAGTGATAGAGAATGGGCATGGTGGAGGGGCGATGGAGGAGGAGAAGAATGAGGCGAGAGGAGAGGGAGGGAGAGGGAGAGGGAGAGGGAGAGGGAGAGGGAGAGGGAGAGAGAGGAGAGAGGAGGGGGAGTAAAGTAAGGAAAGGCTATCATAGTTCGTCATTCTCTACAGAAATTCTTCTTGCATTCAAACAACCGCCTTATGCTTGTGTAGTTCAATTTCAGTCAACTTAAACTGAACTCTTTTAATTTTTTTAATATCATCATTTTGATTATAACATTATGCAAATCTTCTCTTGACAGGTAATATTGTGAAGCGAGACATCGGGGCGAGAGTATTTTTCCTCGATAGCTATCGGCAGAAGAAATGTTGGCATCGTGAATATTTTTGCAACCAGTTTTTGTCTCATTTTTTCCAAGTCCCAAACAAGCAAACAAAAGCCTTCTTTTAAAAAATTTAACATAGTATAAGGAAGATATTCATTATCATAAATTTTAGATTGAACCTTAGGTGCGCTCTCATGGTCTTTGCATACTTAACGTTTGTTTATCTTTTTTTAATATGACAAGAAGGGTAAAAAAGTTTAAAAAATTCTTCGGATATTAGAAACTTGATTGGGACTTGGACGAACTGAACAGCTGGAAAAATAGGGAGACGATTTGAACCTCCCAAGAAGAGAAACAAAAACTTCTAAACCAAGCAAAATGTTTCGTAGCGCTGCTTCCCTTGTCGTATCGCCTCCCTTGTGTGGAGAAATTTACAAAACTTCTTTTAAATCAGAAAGTGATTGCAAAACATGTCACGATTCCGACATTTCTTTTGCATAAACCTATCGAGGATAATAAGTCCCGACCAGAAGTCTTATTGCGATTAATCGCACTTCCCTTGTGATCGCATATATCCCATCATATTCTTAATAATTCCATGTTTTATTCAGATTCGACAGAGATGGGAGATGGCCCGTCTCAAGTTATTGTCGATTCGCCAAGTGAATATAGTTCACTTGCATCCAGATTAAGAGGAGCCTTATCCAGGGTTCGTTTGTATTTTTTGATCTTGATTTTTCCAGCTTAGGGTGTTCGAGAGATATTCGAAATGATCGTTTTCCATTGTATTTTTTTCTATTCTCTTCATGCAGTGTTTCCTTCGTAATTGGAGTATCAGAGATATGTGGGATGGGATAATCGAAGTCAGCAACAGTACCATCACTATATCATTTTCCGTCTGTTATTCATTTCCCCCCCTCCCCCCATATCTTCGTTAATGCATTTATACTCCGTCGATTCACAGTACGCTTTACGATAACTGCGAAATCCAAAATGCTTCCTCTATTTCTTTAGAGAATAGGGCGCAATAAAAACGTGGAATCAATTGCACTGATCAAGCCCAGATGGAAATGATTATTGATTCAGAGTTTAATTCGAATCAGAATTGAATATTGCTCATTCAGGGACTTCGTCATAGTGAATCGTTCAATGGGAAATCAGCCTCATCAATATCATCGTCTCCTTCTAAACATGTGTGTTGTAGTAAGCAGTAATAGTAGTAGACACTCTAATGTGGGCCGTTTCTTGTTATACGGGAGATCGAGAAGAAAGAGAAGGGGTAAATGACTCATGATGGAGTCTCAGAAGGAGAGGCGGAGGAGGTATTAGAGAGATGGGGGAAGGAGGAGGGGAGAATCTTCTTTTCTCTGAGCGGTCGTGCAAATTAGATATGATTTCCTCGGTGTGGTATTGACTCAGAGTACCCCTCTCCTTCTCCCTCTTCCTCTTCCTCTATCTATCTCCCTCTCTCTATTCTTCTTCTCTTCTCCATCTCACGTTGATTCGTCTTCTCTATTCTGAAGTATCTCTTGTTACAGTTTCCACTCCAACCCTTCTATTATCCCCTTCTCTCTCGTCTATTATTTCATATCAATCTTCTCGCTACATGATGATACTATACTGTCTATTCATTCATCAAATCATAGATTGATCTTGATCTCTTGATCTCTCACTTGGTTACGGTCTACTGACAGAGCGGGTCTAACGTATCAAACAAGTACTATATCACATCTTGCAATTCTTTCGCATTCCTGTAAAAGGGTGATCATGCAAAAAAAAATTCGGTATCATTGAAAATAGTTTCTTGAATTTATCGATTTATCGATTTTAAAATGAATCATTTTTCAGACCATGGTCAGTAAAGATGCCGAGGTCGCTTTGCGATACATACGAGAGGTACTGTGTAATCATTAGATTTTATATTCAAGCGAATGCACTGTATACGGTCATTCTGATCGAGAGTACAGAGATTACTGTAAATGAGTTATTGAGATTATGAAATGATACGTTATTGTAATCCCCTCGTACTTTTGCGGAATCAATATTTTATCATATTCTTTCCTCTTACACATGCCTCGTTGCGCCTGTGGCGTAGATTAATTAATTATGTGATTAGATGTGATAATAGTTAACGACCAGAAATATCTCAAAATTTTTCCTGGTAAAGTACCAACTGGGCAATTTCTCACGTACATATTAAAGAATCAAACGGTTTCATAACAAGATAAAATTTCAGGGTTTGACAGATTTATCGGTGAAAGTACAACAATCTCTTTATTTAATCTTGATCGATCTGCTTAAAAAATGCGATAATGGAATACAGATATGAATGAATAATGACGCTCGTTACAGTAATACAATTTGCTGGTTGCATTACTAAATGATTCGTAAAAATTTCGCTTTACCATGATTAATTATTCCTATTTCAGCTAATTCGTACATCTCGCGTGGACATGATTCCAGGATGTTCATCTCAAATCTTCGATGCCGTATCATCCCGTATCTCTCATAATACTCCTGATCTCAAGGCAAGACTTAAAGTCCTCCTATTCTTCTTCTTCTTCTTCTTCTTTCTCTTCACTCATTTCCATTCAATTGCTGCTCATAAGATCTTTTTGTGTGTGTAGAGGGGCGCCATCTGGAATGTTCTTCTCTTCTTCTCCTATCAGTGTACGAAAGAACAGATAGAAGTCAGGAAGACGTAGACGAAGAAGAAGAAGGAGAAGGACTAACCTATGAGGATGAGAATAAGTAGAGGAGAGAAGGGGTGATAGAGAATCATTGATGTACACGGGCGACTAGAACTTATGTGTAGTGATAGAGGAGATGAACAAAGGAGTATTCGAAGTGAAGAAAGATACACTCTTTCCATATGTTTGCTTAGAAAATGCAATGATGAAGAAACAGTAAGGAAGTGAGGTATTTGTTCCCCCGATCTCATTCTCGCTTCGTTCAAGTACTTTATATCGTATAATTGAATTACAATGTGACAATTGATGAGGGAATATTTAATATGAATAAACGATTCATGCAGGAGAGAAATATAAATTGTATATCACGCTACTGCGTGCTCATCAGAAATGCATAGTATACCCTTGTGATTACTTTTGAGAATATCATCAACTATGCAATACTTGGCAGTTGTTTTCCTGATTTAGTTGCCTTACTTAGCTCCAATAATTTAAATTTTCAATATAGTGTATATTTCAGGATGCTCTGCTCGGTTTTCTGGAGTGGTCCGATCGGTTTTGTGTCTACGCCACAGCTATCGAAGAAATTAAGAAGAAAGAAGAAGCAAACGAAGTCATTGAGGCACTTGAACGGTCAGTTTAGGTCAACTCATTAGTGTATATAATGACGCAAGTATTGCACTGCAATTTCAATGATAATATGTTATTATATTAATGCTCATTCTATATGGTCTGCTCAAATATATGTGCAGAACCAGAGCCACGTGGAACTGTCTATTTAGGTTTCACAGTGAATCCGTCTCAATAATTACGCTAGCTTACGGTCAATTAAATTATTTTTAGGGCTCTGAAAGGAATTCCGTCTCGTCCCTCCACAGCCCGAGATGGTTCATCATCTTCTCATGGATTATCTCCTCCGATCCTTCGACCAAAAGGGAAACCTCCCCCTCTAACCGAAAGAAGTGCTTCACTACAAAATCGCAGAATCGTACCGGATCAATCCATTGATGACTTAATGAGACAACTCAATTTAAGGTTTCAACCATTTCAGCCAAATTTTTGGTTATAAATGATCAAATTCTAGGAAAGTGGCCAAATTCGAGCCGGTCTTTCCTGATATCGAAGCTGACTCCGATGATGATGTAGAGGGAGGCGTTACTGTTCGAGAAAGAAAAGAAGAACGAGCGGAGAAACATGGAGAAAAGGTTAATAATGCCAATGTATCAACAACAGCTAATTTGTAGAAAAGAAGAGAAAATCGAAGACGGCGAAGATTGGTTTTCTTGATTTACAATCTTTTCTTGACTTTTGCAAATTACATAAGGTTCGAATCAAGAAACGATAGGGAATCTGATGGAATTCGTTGTGTGAAGATGAATTGACCTTAATTGCAGACATGTGAAGAGGAGGTTGAGAAGCTTCCCGATGGGAGTGAGATTCGAAGGACGAAGACACGAACTGTCAATATGCAACAGAGCAGTAAACATGTTCGTTATATTTAATACCCTATATCTTTTGACGCCACTTGATTTTCCCGAACATACAATATAGTGATTCGAATTAAGGGATGTGATGCATAAATATACATGACACATTAAAAATAGATGAGATGCATGTACCAAAAATAGAATGTACGTGATGAAATGAACTATAGGTGACGATAAGCTCTCGAGGAGGAGGATTACCTGAGAAGACGCGACGATTTGTTGATGGTGCGCAGTCTTATGATGAAGATGAGGACTTCCAGAAGACTACTTCATCTAAGGACTTCTTCAATAGATTCAATCAGTGTGTTCAACATTTGTTTTTTTAAAATTTATTTCTGTTTTTTTACAATTATAACAAAAGCAGCGGCTTGTAAGTATCCCACTGAAATGTGCTCTTTCTTTCTCTTTTAATTTCGGACTACCGAAGATTTATGGGAGTCTCAGGACGTATCATTTGCAGAATGCGTCGTGATCCATTTGGAGAAGACAAACCCGCTCTCACTTTCGATAATGTGGAACCAATGCAGACTACGAAAAAGAAGACGATAGAGAAGACGAGTGAAGTGCTTCAGTAGGTCCCTTCTATCAATACAATGATGTGTTAATGTTTGTCTTCTTGAAACAATGACTAAATAGGACCAGTAGCCATTGCAGACAACTATGAATGATTTATGATAGAGACCACCATGACTTACACCAAGACACACTGACTGACCCTTTTATTTTACTATAATTAGAATTTCCATTCATACGAAATGCGCTTGATTTGTTGCAGGAGCGTAGAGGAGAACAAGAAGAAGAACGGCAAGGTGTTGGCTGATAAAGCTGCTCAACAGAAGGATATCACAGAACTGAAGGCGATGCAGATCGAAACATTCAAGGTGCGCATTATTCCTTACCTATAATTAGTAGAGAATAAAGTGTCTTGTAGGGTGATAAACTGCTAGACCGTAGTGGAGATGGCACGTATGAAGAAGCGACGATAGTGACTAATGGACGTCCCGATCCTAGTATCAAAAGAGACGAAGGAACACCACGCAAGCATGTTGTCGAATACGTGCAGGTCAGTAATTGATTAGAATATTATTATATGATATTATATATAATGTTGTTATACTTATATGATATTCTATGATGAAAAGGTTAGGCGCATAACGTATTTCTCCCTGCTGTGTCTACTTTCAATTTAATCTTTGACACTCTAGGCCTTCGCAGAGAGATGAAACTCCCTCCAGTAATTTTCATGTGTGAAAGGTTTCCCAAATAATAGCCTAGTTAGGTGTGGTGAATCGTTATGTTTCCCCAGTAGTAGAAGCATAGAATATGGATAGAATAGGGAAGTCTCCGCCTCCATAAGCGTCACGTCTCTCAACTCAATCCAGCCTCCTATTTTCTACTGATTATTTATTCACAATAAGTTCTCAAATATACCTGCTTCTCGTCCTTGACTAGTGTCCGCTCTATAAACTTTTCATGAAGATTAAAGCGTGTAGAGAGGCCTTTTCGCCTCTCCAAGTTATTCTTCGAATAGCCGAATCTTTCGTAAGTTTAAGCATAGAAGTGATTAATAATTCTTCCCCTCACGAAATCTTTCGCGCATTAGTTCTCATTGTATCATTTCAATTGTGTTTTCTACTTTCAATTGTGTTATCCATCAGAGAAAAGGAAAGAATGTCTTGTTCTCAATATAGAGGATTCTTCTGATTTTCCATTACGCTAATAAGACTCCTCATACGCTCCCCCTCCCATGAACAAACTCAATCATGCGAATTTGATGTATGATAAATAGAATGAAAAAAAAGAATATAATATTCATTGTGTGCTTTTGTATAATAAGGACGGAGAAATTCCTGTAAATGCTTTAAACCACCATTATTTTTTTTCTTTTGCGAAAATATTTACTGTAGATGGAGTGAATCATCATTACTTCAAAATGTGTTATAAGCTTCGTGGAATGATTGGCTCAACAAACGGAATAGACATATTAGAGCCCTTTTCTCACTCTATTTTCCTTATGCTTTTCTAGTAGTACTAGGTCTCATAAAGCCCACGTCAGAAACACTGATAAACAGTGTCAGACGCATTATCATGCATTCGTAATACACAAAATACGAGTCTAGTGCGAATGTCTACACTAAACAAAAAATGAATGGCTTATAATGTACAAGTATAGATTTGCATGCACATTAAAGTTCAAAATGAGTTCCAAATTTTATGCAAGCTTATATTGTTCTATTGCAGACATTCGGAGCTAAGAACAATACGGCTGAGGATTTCTTTCGTGGATGCACCCTCTCATCCTATATCGTGCTCAATGATAATCTAAGGTATCATAGACCATCACATCAACATCGGAAATTTTGGTTTTTATTTACGGAGATGAAATTATCCTGGCTTATAAATCCATAAATAGCTTCTCCTCTCTGCTCAAAAGATGAATCAGAGAAGCAGTTTAACGGAAAAAATCTTTGTAGGGTCCATGAAGAACAATTTCGAAGGAAACTCGCTTTCGAATTCTCCACTACTTCAGGTATAAACATGTCTACAGTAACACCATAAACAATATTGAACTATTGCATGAAATTTCATGATCCCTTCGTATTTCTTACTAAGAGAGATCCAATGGTGAAAATCCTGTAGCTTCACCTGAATGAGAAAGACCAGTATATTATTGTCATTGGAGTCCCTACCAGCATAATGAGATGAGAGAAGAGACAAGAGCAAATGAGAGAATACGTGTGAAAAGAGTATTAGAATAATGCGACGAAAGCCAGAGCAAAAAGTAGCATAGCCATCATCATGCTATTACTGTTTTGTATAGAGAGAGATAAAGGAGAGGTGTCAATCGAAGGACAAATCATTTGGTTGAGATGATCAAGTAGAGCTAATTAGTGTATAAGAGAAGTAGAGATGGAAAGAGATTGATAGAACGATCGCCTCCCCTACATTCATTCATTCATTCACTTACTCTCTACTATCACCTTGAACGACACACGACAACTAACTCTCTATCGCTTCCACCACCCCCACTTCTTCCATTCATTATTAATGTCCATACCATCTCTTCATGTATCTTCAAACCATGAGATACCAATACTTTGGTACCTTACTATTCCACGCGGTCAGTAAAGAAATGATTTGCATGCAGAAGGTGCAATAGACCACTTTTGCATATTCAGGTGTGGGTGCAACGGCGGAGTTCTCAAAGCTCAATGATCTCCTCCAAGCAACTGACTTTGTTAATATCAAGATGCCCACCAAGTACGCTATCATGGAAGATTTGGAAACATGCGAGGTACTATATCATCCAATCCTTATCTTTTGGTAACCTACTTCCTTCTCTAAGATCAGCATAACTCATGTCGCGCCTGACTTTCGCTATCTATATCATAAAGTTCTATTCAAATGTTCCCACACAGTTCTTTTTTTCCATGATCCCATGTCCAGTTGACGTGTCCGATAGAGAAAGAAATCAGCTGATTTACGACAATGCATGTCTATAAAAAGGTTCAGCCCATGCTCGCATTCGTTTCGGGATACATTCATTTGTTCAGCTGTAGAGAGTTACGTGAGGGCGAAGAGTGAAGAAGAAGAAGAATGAGAGAGATTCAATAGAGGAATCCTTAAATTCCATTCCAATCATCTCATCGCTGCGCTACATTATTGTATTATTTTTTTCCTATGGATGTCTACATTAGCTTTCAACTGCTTTAATCCCTCCTGTGTAGTGTTGCTTGTGATCATCCATTGGATTATAATCTGACTAATGTTAGATGTCTGAATGTTAGATATTATCTTCTTCTTCGCATCTTTCCAACCATAGTATACATGCTATAGTAGCTTTCGCTCTCTTAAGGCAGCAGCAATGCAGCCGAAGAATGTGGCATATCCTGAGAAACCACAATTAACGGGAGACATTGCTATCCTCCAATCGTTTGATGCCAGTGAATATCTTGTGCGACATCCGTCAGATAGCGCCCACAGACCTGATGAGGTAAAGTACGCATTTTCTGACTGATTTTAACCATTTATGATGTTCTAGGTGCGTGGTGGTCCCAAAGATGCTCTTCTCGTTTTCTGTGCCCAATCAAGCACACTTCTCTATCAAGAAGCATTCATTGCTGCCTATCGAAGTTTTATGCCTTCTGATGAAGTTATTCAGAAACTCATCACAAGGTTGCCTCAAGTCCAGGAGTTCAGAATTAATTAAGGATTCTCTTCAGATATCTTTACATGGAGACAAAGAACCAGGCCGATTCGATCAAACAATCACATATGACATTCTCTCTTCTCGTGCGAATCACTGATGAACTATGTTCCAAGTGAGAATGGCGCCATATAACAGCTATTCATTAATCAAACCATTTCAGTGAAATCGATGACAATGTAATCCGTAGCATAACAGCCTTTGTCTACCACCTGATCAGAAACGAAAACATCAATCTTGCCAGAATCCTAAGGTAATATATTCCGTCATGTTGCCGAAATCTATATGAAAAATACTTTAAGAAAACGTTTATTGGATCGAATCGATCGTCTCAATATCTGCAAGCAACCAGCTCCGCCAGTGTCCATTCTTCCTGATGTCACCTCAAGGAAGAAGTATTCGTTTTTCCGAACCAGGCATGCTTCTCTAACAACTTCTCCTCTAATATTAACCCTAATATACACAAATCAATCCCTACCCTCTTCTTTCACTTCGCTGTCGGCTTGGTGTTACTTTGGAACTGCGTACCTATCGTACTTACTTTATTGTCGTTCCAGGGCGGATACGATTTATGACTTCAAGAGTACGATAATGGCCCAACAAATCACGATGATTGATGCGAGTTTATTCGAAAAGATTGAGGTGATTATCTCATTATCGATCTATTCATATAATGACAACTTGCACCGATATAGCTAATTTTCACATCTCTCACGGCCCATTTGCTCTCTTAATATCCCAGTTTTCGAAAAGGTTTATGTACTTAACAAAAATTGTACCTGAATTCAGCCAGCCGAACTTCTATGGTGGGCAGAGGAACAGAATGAAAAGAAAAGTCCTAATCTAGCCAGATTCACAGAACACTTCAATAAGGTACCGGTTACTGTAGTCGTTTGATAACATTTCGGGTGGTCTTTTTATCCCTTTTTGTGCCCTCGAGGCTTTACGAGTCGTGTGAATTATCGTTCTTGTAGATCTCATATTGGGTTCGAACTCTCATAATCACGAGGAAAGATCAGAGAGAACGAGAAAGAATGGCATCAAAGCTCATTAAGATTATGAAGGTAATATTTTTGTGTCATCTTTTTTCTCCGTTTATAATCCTTTAGTATACCCATTCAGCAACTCCGACGTATTGGAAATCTTCATTCATATCTTGCAATTCTCTCTGCTCTAGAATCAGGCCCCATCAGAAGACTTGACTGGTAATTTACTATATCATAACTTATTTTGCAAAGCAGAACATGCATGTTCGTACAAAAAAGTCATGTTTGCGTTTGATTTGAAATGGAGAAACAAGCAAGACGCACGAACCATGTTTTAGGCCCAAGAGTGTCGTCGAACAGCTAAACCAACACTCGGATGTCATGGATTCTACGTTTTCCTTCAAAAAGTATCGAACCCTTTTAACGGATACCGCTCCTCCGTGCATTCCCTACATGTAAGTAGTATGGATAGGTATAATAGGAAAGGAGTGAGGATTGTTCGTTGAAAGTGATAGGGAACGAGATGAAATCGAATTAGCGAATGATTGTGACAGAGCTAACCACCCATTCTCTCTCATTCATTTCAGCGGTCTGGTACTACAGGATCTGACCTTTGTGCATGTAGGAAATCAACAATTCCTTACAAAAGATCAGGTGATAAATAATTGGATAATCTAATTAATCTATTATATTGTGTAGGTCGGAGAGAGGGAGAACCTCATCAATTACAACAAGATATGGCAGCAATATGCCGTGCTGGACAGCATGAGAAAATTCAGGCTATGGTATGGGATCCTGTACAGTACTCGATGTAGAATTATTGCAATTTCAGGAGTTACTCATTCGACAAAGATGAGAGGATCATTCGATTCCTCAACAACTTCGATAAACATCTAAACGAGGAAGAGACATGGCAGATATCAGAACAGATCAAACCTCGTAGTTGGGGAAAGTCTGCCTAAACTCTCCTCAAACTCAATATTCTCATCCACTTTATCATTATTATCCCTATTACTTATGCTTATACCCATCCAATCAATCTACTTGTGCCCAATCTTTCCAAATCCCATCTAAAACGACGATTAAACCTTTGACCAGGTAATATGCATAATAATCAAACCGCCTCAGCGTGTACTTCTTGCTTTTCTCTCTCTTCATTCATATGTGCAATTATGAAAGCTTTTTGTTCCTGTATTCTTTCCAATCCATATAAGTCATGATGTCTCTCGGTTTACCATTTATGTTTCACCAGTTTTAATATGCATTGGGAGTTTTCATACGATCTCCAGTTAATATTCTCGCTCATAGATCCATTCAGAAGATATATTGATAAGAGCTGCAATAGACTTTTTTGCTGATTTATTCACCCTTCACAGCACAAACATTTAGTGTTTTTCTTTCTTTTTTTCTTTTTTTTCTCGCCATTTCTTAATCCATTTCTATTTCAGTTTGTATTTGTGAGATAAAGTTTTTCGTGTATCAGCTTTACGGATTTATACGTGTTTATCTTAATCATCCCGACGAATATAGATATTAAGTCGAAGTTCCGTCGGGAAAAATTGATATCAGGAATTGGAGGAGGGTATTAAGTGAGGGATGAGAAGAGAGAAGGGAGGATGAGAAGGTGTCTATAGCATTTTATCTGGTCTATCTTATGTTAGCAACCACTACTCTCTCACCATCCAATATATCGACTATATTCAACCATATTAATATAAATGAACCTCCACAAGCATCAGTAAGAACGAGATTCTTTTATACTTATACTAATTATGTGTACTATGTTTGTAGCCCTTGCATCTTGTCGACTGTATGGCCATTGTTTTGCTTTTGCTGTTGGTTATTCTCTTGTGTTTGCTGTTCTTGGATGATCTGACATTGCGGAAAGTAAGTGAAATTGACGAAAGTGATTACGATTGAATTAGGATGAACCAATCATTGAAAATTTCTTCAGAGCAACAGAGTGTTCTCAACAAGAGAAGTCACTGAAGTCACCATTGCATTTATAGCTTGACGAGTATATGCAATTTATTATTATTGTTATTTTGCAATTGTCCCAATATCGAAAATTAGAGAATTCTATAATAAAAAGTTGAATTATTAGACTAAAAGATGCCTAGAAGCTCCAAAGCTGACGAATATCAATTGCTACCATTCAATTGAATAGCAAGTTTAGTCAAAAGAAACAACATGCCATCGGTATTTCTTCGTTGTTTATCTGTAACCCTTTTCCACCTAGATAAATAATTCACCTCAATGTTTCTTTGTTGTGCGATGAAACCCTAGTCTTTACGTTCGATCTAAGTCAATGCACTGTAGATACGAGACCAGTTAAATGTCATGTTGGCATGATTTACCATAGAACGTCTGTCAGTTATGGAGCTGTTAAGCGATATTTAGGTGAATCATATATGCAGATGGGATATGGGTAACTTATATATATATATGAAGTGTTCACGTCACCCAAATCAGAGGAATGAGCGAAGCAATGAAGAAATGAAAGATCGACTTGATAGAAGAGCGTCCTCGATTTCAACAAAATAAGTTTGATCTGTCCGCAAACAGTCGAAACAAATATAAAGGTGTTCAAAAATGGAAAAGAAGCTGAGTAATACGAGAGATTTCTTTTCCATTCTATGTACAGTCATTATCTTTTATTCATGGAATTGCATTCTCTATCACTATTATCGAATCGTATACAATTCTCATCTTTTCAATGGATTTCCATTGAATTTGAAGAGATTGCCAGACAAATCATCAGTATAAAACGACAGTTCAGACCTCTTGTAGATATCATATCCCAATATGAAGTCTGTCGCACTTCTTCTTCTTATCTCAACCTTCGTTGGAGCCAAATGGATCTATCTTACGGTCATATAGGTATTTATTCTAAATCACTATTTCATCATTGTATTTCAGCTCGAAGGCAACGTCTCATGTAAATTTCCGGGAGTTCATACAATGGCAGTTCTGCTCAAAGAAGATAAACTCAATTATTCGGGTCCATTGATATCAAAAGTGGGTGAAATTATAATCAGTTAAAATTAAAATTGAATATTATAGGAAATCCCAATGGGACACTTCAGTGCTTATATGATGGGACTTGAATTCAATGAAACTGCGATGGATAGTATTAACCCTTATGTTAGGGTAAGTTCAATATCCCCATATACTGATGATAACATACTGTTTAGTGTCTACATAACTGTTCCGACGATGGAAGACTTACAACAATGGATTTTCGCTTTGTTCGTATCAAGGAGAATGTTACGATGACTTTCCCAAATTTCTGTATCCCCGGAAGTTGCGATGATTGATTATCTGTTAGATGGTGTCATTGATTAATGTAACTATATAAAGATATCGTCCATAGCCGTTGAATGCTGCAATTCAAATCTTCTATGAGACATTGGCACAAAAATTCCCGATATTGATAAAGAACATTACTTATTAACACTTGGTATTGCTAGAGTATTTTTTAAACTTTTTTTTGCTAGAGTATAATTACATATTTCGTTTATCCGTGTTTGAAACTCTATAATACAAAGGCAGAATATTTTTTTTTGCATTTTCGTATCATTACATTTTAACATCGCCCGTGATACTTGTTATTATTTTGTAACTCCAAAACAGTTATTATGTACATCGGTAAAAACATCCAACAGTTGATTTCTCTATTGATTCAAAAGTGCTTCATGTTGTACATAAGGACCACTAATTCCCCACCCATCCGCTAAATTTTGTTCATTTTTTCTTAGAGTTACCGCGTTGGGGAACAATTGCGGGAATTCAAACACTGAAAAGTGAAGGGATGACTGTCCCTTTAACATCCTTTTTAAATCAGCAGAAAATCGTAGTAGGAAAGTCAGAATTTGTATTCCCACACATTTTTCGCGCATGCGAATTAAGATTTCGAGTTTCCATTTTCAGGTATCCAGTTTACTTTTTTAGATACTGGAAACTCATTATTTTCCATTTTCAACATTTTCAACTTTAGTGCGCCATGAGAAAACAATTGCATTACAGTATATACATTGCAGTATATACATACACCACTTAAACTAGACTCATGTCTAACGTGAGTTAGAAGTGAGAATAATAAGTACACTTTCACCAAAGGGATAGATGAATGGTCGTTCTAATTTCTTCCATATCTCTTATCCTTGCATAACTTCTATGTTACGCATTTGCATAGACATTCGAGGGCCTCATCTTTAAGTTTTGAAATACCAGAGTAGAATCCAGTATGAAAAGAATAAAAGCAACTCACGCAAATCTCTCCCAATATTTTGTCCTGTGTAGATCTTTATTATATTAGTCATATAGTTACGTATCTCTTTTTCTATGTTCTATTACTATCAACACTTTCTCATATTATGGGGATAGAGAAAGAAACATACATGGGCCAAACAAACATAGAGGGGCCATTGATAAGTCATCGAGAGATAGCAACGAAAGACAGATTGGGCATAGAGATAGAGTGAGAGTGAAACTCTATATTAATGTACATTAGATGTCGATCGTAAAGTATTATTAGGTTGGAGCATTTGCTGACTTTTTGTGTTTCTTCACTTTTAAATGAACCTTTCCCTTGTCTGGACTGATGGTTAATTAATGTTTCTAGCGATTAATAAGCTGACTCAGCTTAAAATAAATTGTGTACGGTATGTAGATAATTTTTGTTATCTTTCTACATTCACAGTTTGTTGTCGAACATATTTGAGGTACTCCATCATAAAATTAATTTAAAAAAAAACTAGGAACATAAAAAGAATAAATTGGTTGAAATAGAATTTCAAGGGCTTGAAACTGAAATTTCCAACAGCATACGAAATTTGTTTTCGTTTTTATTCCCACTATGGTTTGTCCGCTGCTCTTGTCAACTTTGGTGGATTCAATACTCAATTAAAAAATGGATCATCTTTTATTCCGATAGTCTCCAGATCCCAGAATGCTTCGGCTATGCTCCTTTCATCTTCCGTGAAATCTTTGTTTTGCATTGCTTGTTAGAGTCTTGATTCACGAATTGGTACTGTCCTCTGTATTCCTGTGATGATATCTCCTATTATCGTACCTATTACTTTCTTACCTGATGGTAATGCCCATTGATTTCATTTTATGAAATCCCAGAAGTAGTCTATTCCAATTAGTATATCTGGTGCTCTCTTATCGAATTGCTGATTTCTCTCTGCTGAGAAGTCTTTCATCTTCTGCTGACAGTCTCTGTGGCCTGATAGGCGTTGTGAAGTTCGAACGTGTAAGATAAAAAGGTTCTTTATGCCCTCTGTGTACATTCTTGCTACAACTACGTCTACTTTCTTTTTTATTTCATTTGCGTTCCCAATGGGTAGATTGCGACTGTTTTCTGTTCTACTGATTCTAATTGGAGTTTGTTCTTGAAAGAGTCTGTCATGAAACTATGTTCAGCTCATAACAAATATATGTTACGAGTTGCATAGACATTCGAGCCCTCCATCTTAAAATATTAAAATATCAGAGTAAAATCCAGTATGAAAAGAATAAAAATAACCCACACTGATACCTCTCATTAATTTGTCCTGTGTAGATGTATACTATATTATTCATAAAGTCACGTCTCTCTTTCTCTATGTTCTATCATTAACAATACTTTCTCATATTATGGTGATAGAGAAACAAACATAGGGGGGCCATATTGATAAGTCATCGAAAGATAGCGAAGAATTACAGATTGGGCATAGAGATAGAGTGAGAGTGAGACTCTCAATGAATGTACATTAGATGTCGATCGTATTGTATTATTAGGTTGGTGCATTTGCTGACTTTTTTGTGTTTCTTCACTTTTAAATGCGCCTTTCCCTGCACTTTTCTGATGGATAATTAATGTTTCTAGCGATTAATAAGCTGACTCAGCTTAAAATAAATTGTGTACGGTATGTAGATAATTTTTTATCTTTCTACATTCACAGTTTGTTCTCGAACATATGTGAGGTACTCCATCATAAAATTAATTAAAAAAAACTAGGAACACAAAAAGAATAAATTGGTTGAAATAGAATTTCAAGTGCTTGAAACTGAAATTTCCAACAGCATACGAAATTTGTATTCGTTTTTATTCCCACCATGGTTTGTCCGCTGCTCTTGTCAACTTTGGTGGATTCAATACTCAATTAAAAAATGGATCATCTTTTATTCCGATAGTCTCCAGATCCCAGAATGCTTCGGCTATGCTCCTTTCATCTTCCGTGAAATCTTTGTTTTGCATTGCTTGTTAGAGTCTTGATTCACGAATTGGTACTGTCCTCTGTTTTCCTGTGATGATATCTCCAATTATCGTACCTATTACTTTCTTACCTGATGGTAATGCCCATTGATTTCATTTTATGAAATCCCAGAAGTAGATATGCTACGATTTGCATAGACATTCGAGGCATCCATCTTTAAATTTTGAAATATCAGAGTATCAACGGTGTCGTATCAGAATCACATGGCGGTTCGAATAGTATATGTCACTAACCATAACTCTACGGGGATGATTGACCATTCCCTTGAAAGGCAATTTGAAGTACGTGGTGTGCGATAGGGTTGGCAATAACGCACTATTCATTGCGGGCCCGCAATGCGGTGTAAAATTATTGCGGGCCCGCAATGTCGAATTGAGCGGCGTGAAATCATTGCGGGCCCGCAATGATTTTACACCGCTCCATTCGACATTGTAACGTCCATTACATTGTCGAATTGAGCGGTGTGAAATCATTGCGGGCCCGCAATGATTTTACGCCGCTCAATTCGACATTGCGGGCCCGCAATAATTTTGCACCGCATTGCGGGCCCGCAACCACCGAATAGCCAACTCTAGTGTGCGAAGTACGTGTCTGTACAGTATATGACACTTAGCCAGACGGCTGTTAATGTGAGCAGTGCAAAATTGGAGGGCTTCAAAGCACTTAACAAAAAAGTCAGAAACTAGTGTACCAATCTAATATATTATTGTTGTTGTTTTTCGACTCCACTTCATTGTCAATATTCATCAACATCTTTTCCATTAACAATTGTTGTTTTTTATGAGAATCTATTTTAGATCGCTGTCGACGAATTCTCATATTGCATCAAAATGGACTTCTATAAGATCAAGCTAATACTTTTAATGGCGTTATTACATCTTCTCATATTTATACTTGCTGTGATAGGTACAGAAGTTTTATTCGTATGTTTAATATTTCATAACCAATTTTAGGATGTGTGATAGTTCCTTTGATGTTATTCGCCATTGTATATACGTGGTATGAATACAACACAGATCCGATGGAAAATGACTGGGTATGTGTGAAAGGAAAGTGTGAGAAATATCTTTTAGAATTTTGAACGACAATATTTTTCGTCGATAGATATAGTTAAAATATGGTCGGAACAAAAAAACAAATCAGATGCTGGCATGCACTTTCCGATTTTGTATAATTAATTTAATTTCATACATTCTAACACGCTGTGTGGGCGATGAAATAAGACGCCCCTGAAAGAGCCCCTAAATATGGCACGAAAATCCAAAATATGGCACGACCAATGAACGGACATAATATTATAATTTTGCCACAAACCTATGGCTATAACATTGCCTATTGCAATGGGTGAAGCAATCGATTAGGCAACGGATCACGAAACGGTTGGGAGATGCCCCCCTTTTTTTTGGTAATAAAAGTTGTATCATTGTTATCATTAAGAGAGCACGTTATTCGGCTACCGTAATCGTCAGGAATCGCGATTTTTTTTTCAGTCATCCCATGACCCGTGGATGGTTCATGGATGAGAATGACAGAGTCGATATATTCATGATGGCTAGAGACCAAATAGTATTTGTCATAATATGAAGAGTGAGCCAACTTTTTTTCGGATTCCGAAACCCGAACTACCGTAATCTATCTACCGTACCCTATAGTATTGTTACGAAGTTCACGGTTTAACCACCAGGCCGGTTTTTTATTGTAAAATTTATGAATAAAAAACCTTCAAATAGCTGAGCATTTTTAGGATTACCGTAATTAGGGCTACTGTAAGCGGAGCACGGTAGTAATTTAAAATGCACGCACCGGAATTTTCAGTTAACTTCGAAAAAATATTATAAGGTATGGTAGTTAGATTATGGTAATTCGGGTCATGGCTGGGCGTAAAATAAAAATTGTACGGATCCGTAATAACGTATAATTTACGGTTTCGAAATCCGTAAAATTCCGTAAAATCCGTAAAATCCGTAAAATCAGTAATGATCAACGCAAACATAAACAATGAAACAGCAAGTCAAAGGAAATGGAAAAGTGGGCCTGCGCTATCAATAATTAGTCGAAACAATAGCTACACGGTGTCCAAAAAGTAATGTTACACGGATAAAACCATGTATCTTTCTCAAAACCGATCATAGACAATTCAAACGAGGCACAGTATTTATCACTTACCACAGGAACATAACAATGAGAAGAGAATGGACGATGGTAGCCACGGATCCTTTGGGGATCTTGAGATCATTTGCCATCTTCCTGATCGAGCGTTTGGCATTGCGATTGACTGTCTTTTCCACAATTTTCTGGTTCTTCTTGTCGACTGCGGTGTTGGGTCTACCCGATCTTGGATGGTCCATCACAGAGCCGAACTGCTTGAAACGGGAGATGGTGCGGTAGATCGTCATTCGGGGAATATGAAGCTTATTGCTGATGGACGACGGAGTGCCTCCAAGGGTCCAAAGATCAATAATAGTTTGACGGAAGCGGTGCGGTCAAACCATGACTAGGAGATACGAATTAGTTGGTGTTTTGAACACATCAAATGGTATGCTCAAATGTGTTATAACAGGTTTTAACAGATCGTGCTACAAGTTAATATTTTCGTGTTTCAAATTTATAACAATACTTTTTGGACACCTTGTATTCCTTGAGGATGATTCCAAAATGTTCAGGAGTCGACTATGTTTAGTACTTACTTAGTACTTAGATACTTAGACGTCCAGTTGTCGGCTGAGGGCGAAGCCCTTAGCGCTGGACACACGTCTTCCAAAGTGTGCGGTCTTGAGCGGTAGTTGACCTGTGTCGATGCGGGATATCGAGGCGTTTGAAGTAGTCGCTCCAGCGGGTGGCTGGGCGGCCGAGTGTCCTTTTCACGTCTCTTGGGTACCATGTCGTGACCCTCGTCGTCCATCGATCGTCATTCCTCCTCATCACGTGTCCTGCCCATCGATGTTTCGCTCCCTTCGCGTATTCGACATCGTCTCGGATCCCGGATTCTCTCCTCATATCGTCGCTCCGAAGTCCTTGCTCCCATTGGCTCCTTCTACTGTGTCCGAGCAGTGATCTCTCGATGGCACGTTGAGCTTTCGTGAGGGCGGTCATCTTTCCTTTGTTGTCGGCTCTATAGCAGAGGGCAGGGAGGACTGTCGAGTTGAAGAGGTGCGCGCACAGTTTTCTATCCTTCACCAATCTCGCTGCGTCTTTGATGGATCCGAATGCGGCCCATGCTGCGCTTCTTCTCCGTGCGAGTTCGGGTTTGAGGTCGAGGTCCATTGCGTGTCTGCGTCCGAGGTAAATGTAGCTGTCAGTCTCCTTGAGATCTGTTCCTTGTAGGTCGATTGGATCGGAGATGGCGAAGGAGTTTCGCATGACTTCGGTATTCGATCGGTTGATAAAAAAGAACCGTCATCACAGATCTCGTGCCCGCCATGTCTCGTCTGCATCGCCGAATGCTCGCGTGTTTTGCGTCGACCAGTTTGGTGTCCTTGTATCTTCTGAGAGATTCCGAGGTGGCGATTCGACAGAGCTTGTTGATCGTGGCCCTTTCGATGGGGGAGGACTGGGGGTCTTGCATGATTCTTGCTCGTTCTTTGAGAAGACTTCGGGATTTCTCATCGAATCTTCTCTCGATCCGTGTTGTGGGAGGAGCGGTTGCTAGGGCTGCACAGTGGAGAAGGCCTCGGACGAGTGCGTCATAGTCCTCGTTACGGTCAGGATGATCGGTCCAATCGTGTATCCCGATTGACAGGTCGAGGAGTTCTTTGTTGTAGACTGCCGCGGGATTAGGGCGCGGCCGGTGGGTGTCTTTCTTCATCATCTTCTCGAGATGGAGCTTCGCTCTCAAGAGGCGGTGGTCCGATCCTGTGGAGAATCCTGGGACGACAGTCACATCGAAGAGTGCCCATCTCCTGTTGGTGAGGATGTGGTCGAGTTCCTCGTGTGTGCGCCCGTTTGGACTCTCCCAAGTCCATATGGATGCAGTTGGCTTCTTGAAGATGTTCCCGTGGAATAGGTGACATCCTTCCATGAGATCGATCACTCGCTCTCCGTTGTCGTTCGTTGCGTCCGATCCATGTGGTCCTACTCGCGGGTTCGATGAGTTGCTGGGCAGTGTCGCGTTCAGGTCACCGGCGACGATCTTGTAGTAGGACTTCTCGTTGCGGATCTCCTTCTCGAGTGACTCGTAGAACGACTCCTTTTCTGTGTCCGAGTCGCAGTCCGTGGGGGCGTACGCGCAAAAGATGGCCATCTTCGAGTGACGCATCTTCAGTACAATTTTGGCGAGTCGGGGGTGTATACAGAAAAGCTGTCGACGAGCTTCTCGATGGAGCGATGGACAAGGAATCCGACTCCTCCGGCGTTCTTATTGTCAACCGTGGCTCCAGAACATTATAACACTACTCTTACAACTTTTGTGATAGTTACTAAAAAACTACTACCAAAAACAATTTGTTGTTCAATTTTCATTAATTTTAATCTGTAAAATCCCAGCCCTGGTTTGGGTGGTATGCAGAAAAATAAAAAAGTTTCTCACTGTTGTTATAATGGCAAATAACATTTGGTCTCGGACCATCATGATTTTTCGACCCCATTCTCAACCATGTACGGGGCCACCCATTGACTGAAAAAAAGCAACCATCAACCATGCAAAAATATCCCAACTGAACCCCCCTCCCCGCCCTCACATTTGGAACATCTCAAGAATTATCTCAATGATTCGTTTCCCCGGAGTTGGTCGATCGATATTTTAATTAGTATTTTTTGTAAATCGAATTTATTGTTTGGTTCTAAACACAAATCGAAGCCATAGGATATCAATAGCTCATTCGACAGATCTCGACGAGAGGATTTCAATGGCATGCTGAACGTTTTTCTGTGTGATTGCGCTCGTAAGATATGAGCATTTCAATTTTTTTTGATTGAGAAATTCTTGTCGTTTCCTACACAAACCATCCTGATTGATTGGTGAACTCGTCTATCAACCTCCATCTCAACAACCTGTGTAGTGTAGTGAATAAGGTGTCTGCATTTTTTTTGACTGTCAGTGGTTCGATCCTCCTTACCGGCGTTTTCTTTTGCTGATTTTATTGCTGTCGTAATGTCTTCCTGAAAGTTCAGTCAGATGGCACCAATGTTCTAATTGCATCTGAAAAACACTGGAACGAAATGTAGTGTTTGATCGACCAGTGAATTGACCAGGAAGAGAAAGGTTGTGGAGAAGTCGGAGGACTCGGAGAAGGACGATAACGTCTTCGAGGAGTGAGAGGATGAGGATGAGGTGATTCTAGGACACGAAGATGAATTCATTAGGATGGTAGTCGAGGAAGAGTGTGATGAAATATTTCGGTGAATTTAAAGCCTCTTTGTTCTCATATAGTAATTTACATGCATAGTGATTAACATTCATCGTTTGGTTATGAGTTAAAAATGAAAATTCGACGTTATGAAAAATATCTTGTAGATGTACTTGAACAGCATAATTGAACGAATTGATCACACGAGGCATATGAGTGGGTAGATCACTGGCTGCGTCACTCTCCTATCACGCGATCGCACGCTATGAAAATCTTGAAATGCTCATATCTTCCGAGCGCAACCACACAGAAGCATACCATTGAAATCCTCTCGTCGAGATCTGTCGAATGAGCTATTGATATCCTTTGGCTTCGATTTGTGTTTAGAACCAAACAATAAATTCGATTTACAAAAATACTAATTAAAATATCGATCGACCAACATATCAGATGTGTTCTCCTGGTCATTCTTGGAAATTTCTCTTTTGACGACTCGATACCAAAACCACACCCCGAAGAGCTACAGAGCTCCAAAATCGGTCGATTTCGGCGTCTAAAAAGTTTGACGGCGTCTCTCGACGCCGAAAACGAAGATATGACAAAAAGCTCGTGCAACCTTGTTAGGGACCATATGGACTACAAAAAAATGACCTCTGCTCATTTTCGAGTTTTTCAATGTGCCACCGTTTATTCGATTCTTACGCGACACGCGTGATAAGTGCATGCCATCAGCTAATTTTTGTTTTGGTTCCAACCAAAATTTATTTTTTTTATCTTTCTTTACAATCATTACCAGTCATTCTACAAAATACTTTCAGGGTAAGCAAGTCGACAAGACTTTTCGTTACGTCCAAGGTTTCCTTCATGGTGTGATTATTTGTTTAACGGCTTTGAATATACATATCTACCTTTTACGAACAATGGATCGTTATCAGAAATATATCGGTGTAAGTAATGTGGTACTACATAATATCTCTTTCTCATCTTCTCAAACATTGCTAGAATTTGGTAAAATTGTAAATTTTGTCATTTTTTGTGATGGTACACTTACGTTGAACTGTTCCCAATATAAGTGCCATGTCTGCTCTAAAGTCTATTAGCATAATCAGACTGCACCATAGCTTATACATTTGCGTATGACCCATTTCCCTATTCTATGTCAATGACACGTCACCCTAGTTGACATTTTACATTTACATTTTACATTTAAACAACTTTATCAGCATTTGGATGTTATTCTAGCTGGGTCGCCATTAGGGTTCTCCATCGAGTCCGATCGTGTCTTGCTATTTGCATGAATTGAGGACCAGCGACCTTTACGAATTCATCTCTCCATCGCATTGCCGGCTTTCCACGCTTCCTTTTTCCACGCGGAGTCCATTCGAGCACTTTTAGACTCCATCGATCACAACACGATTTCGAGAGCCTCCCGACCCACATCCATTTCCGAATCACCGCCTCTCTCACCACGTCCTTTAGTCTCGTCATGCCACGCATACGCTCGCTCGAAATATGATCAAGCACAGTGACGCCAAGTATCTTTCGTTCGAGTCTGCGCTGAGCAACGGAGAGTTTGTGTTTTTGTTGTCTAGTAAGATACCATGTTTCGGCGCCATATAGGAATGCGGGGAGAACAACTCCGTCAAATAACCGTTTCTTCAAGTACATAGGAACCCCCTTTTTACGAAAAAATTCCGCATATTTGGAGAATGCCCAGTTCGCGCTTCTAATCCTTCTATGAAGTTCACCCGTAAATCTTCCATCTCCAAGTGTGATTTCCTGCCCCAGATATACTACCTTTTCCTTTACCTTTACCTTCTCTCCTCCAACAACCACTGGTCTACCATTGGGGTTATTTGTGAGAGCTTCCGTTTTTGTACCATTTAACCGCAACCCTACCTTCAACAACTCTTTTTCGAGTTCTCGCACCATGGATTGAATTTGGCGCGAGTCGTGAGAAATAAGGACGCAGTCATCAGCATACAAAAGGTGTGATAAGTACTCCCCATCAATCCGTATGCCCTTCCTAGCCCAGTTTACTCCTTTGAAAACTGCATCAAGTACCGAAACGAATAGTCGCGGGCTTAGACCATCTCCTTGGCGAACACCTCTCCCTATTGCAACGTCTACTCCTTTTCCGTTGACCACAATAGAACTCTTACTCTGCACTGTGAGGGACTGCAAAAATCGAATGAATGTGGAGTGAACCCCATCCCGTTCGAGTGCAGAAAGGACGGAATCGCACAGCACCGAATCGAAAGCTTTGCTAACATCATAGAAAAAAGAATTATTGATAGTGAGGATAATAATAAGTTCTTTACTTATATGAAACGTTGTACAAGTAATCAAAAAGGTATTGACGGCCTTAAGGATGCAAATGGAACTTCCGTCCTAAACGACACTGAAAAAGCAAATCTACTTGCTAAAACCTTTGTCGGTGTCTTTACTACTGACAACGGTATCACTCCAACTCCTACCCCTCTTTCACACACTGGAAATTTTGAGGAGCCTATCTTTCTAAGACATGAAATCTGTGAATTTATAAATAAATGGAAAAAGTCCTCCTGTAAAACCCCAGAAAATATTGACTTATATTTTATCAAACAAATATCAATCCCCATTTCCGAACCTCTAGAGATAATCTTTAGAACATCTTTCGAAACTGGCGTCATTCCCTCTCAGTGGAAGCACTCAATTGTTACACCTGTCAAGAAATCCCCTCCTTTCTCTGACCCATTAAATTATAGACCAATTTCTATCACTTCATTCTTCTGTAGAGTCTTTGAACGCATTTTAAGTAAGCCTATTATTGCACATTGCGAATCATTAGAAATTTTCCCCGACGAACAATATGGTTTTAGAAAACATAGATCCCGTGAACTCCAAATGCTTGAGGTCCTTGAACACTGGTCTGCTTCACTTAGTAACTGTCAGCCTGTTGATGTAGTCTATTTTGATTTCGCGAAAGCCTTTGATAGAGTATCACATCCTAAACTCTTAGCCAAACTCAATACAATAGGCTTATCCCACAAAACCACAAACTGGATTACTAGCTACCTTTCTCAAAGAACTTTTCAAGTTAGAGTAAATAATAAACTATCAGAGTCCTACTCTGTATCCAGTGGAGTACCTCAGGGCTCTGTGCTTGGACCCTTACTTTTCCTTATTTATACATCCGAGTTACCTTCGTTAGTCCAAAGAGATGGAGTGCTAGCGCGTCTATATGCAGACGACATAAAGATATATAAATCATTCAGTAGTAATGAAACGTCCCAACCGCTTCAAGCGGCCGTTGACACTATAGTTCAATGGGCTGCTGATTGGCAATTACCCCTTGCATCACATAAATGCAATTCCCTGCATCTAGGTAGGGCTAATCCTAAAAGAATCTATACTATAAATAATGTAAATTTAGATCAAAAAGATGCCATCAAAGATCTTGGCTTCATTATTCAAAGAAGCCTGACATTTTCCGAACATTCTAGATCAATCTCGATCAAAGCAAAGTCGGCTTGTCATATAATTATGCGAGCTCTTCGAACTAATAACCCCAAAATTCTCCTTAAAGCATATTCAATCTACATCAGGCCCATTCTAGAAAGCGCTTCTACGGTGTTCAATCCTTATCAGAAAAAGGATATAAAAGTCCTTGAACAGGTACAGAATTATTTCACAAGAAGGTTGTTCGCCCGTTGTTTCAAATCAACATGGGAAAATATGCCGCGGGCTAATGTTCGCAACGAAAAACTCGATCTAGAAACCCTCGAACACCGTAGATCCATCATAGACATTAAAACTTCTATTAAACTACTTAGAGGCAAATTTAGGATTTCAAATAAGAAAAATCACTATTTCAAAACATATATTACAAGAAATGGGTTGAACTTCTCCAATTCAGGGTCCCGTTTCCAATACAGGCACAATAGCTTCTTTTTGCGAGCGGCCCGTTTGCTTACAAAACCCGAAAATAGAATCTCCTTTGATGTAGGAGCCTGATCTGCATGTCCTGTTCTTATCTGTCCATCACTTACATGTTCTCTTTCCCCCTATTGATATCCTCAACTAGGCTCAGTCCATTATCACAATTTCATTCCATTCATTACTACTCTTCATTTCTTTGTTTCACATCATTTGTTCGCTAAATGTGAATAAATATATATATATATAACATCAAGAAAAAGGAGGTAGATGGGGCGGTTGTACTCCTTGCAGTTCCCAATGAGAGTATTTAGTATAAATATTCCCTCTGCGGTTGAATGACCAGCCCTGAATCCCTGTTGCTCACGTGATCTTTGAGCATCTAATGATCGGCCGATTCGACTATTAATTACCGATGTGAGGGTTTTTTGAATAACCGGTAGGAGAGAAATAGGGCGGTAATTTTTGGGTGTTGTTTTGTCCCCGCCCTTGTGTAAAAGAATTGTGCGACTGTCCCCGAAACCAGGTGGAATAATACCGTCTTTGAGAATCCTATTGAATATAGACGCCAGATAAGGGGAAAGGATTTCCGCGCCAATTTTTAGCATTTCCCCCGTAATTCGATCCTCACCGGGTGATTTACCTGAAGTGAAATTACTTAGCACTCTCTCTATTTCGTCTCTTCCAATAGGAACAAATTCCTCCTCAGTCTCTTTCACTTGGTAATTGCGCCCACCATCACCTCGGTACAGATTATTGTAATAATCTCTAAATACTCCTTCAATTTCAGCTTGTGAACTGACCATACCGACCTAGTTGACGTGCTGTCTATATTGGTCATTCCTTGTTTCTTATCTAGTTCATCCTGTTGTACCGGTGGTACTGTTTTCTATCTCTACAATAAAGTCTCTATTCTACTACGTGTTGTGTCCAAGTACATAACATTATTGGCGACCAGGATTGTTTGACGAGCTAACGCGTAAGTGAATTCTTATTATTTCTTGTTTCTTTTGTTGTTTCTTGTTGTTCACTTTCTCTGTATTTGGTAATACAGAGTCAGGCAGATCTGTATTTGGTAATACAGATATAACTATACTTTGGCAAGTATAGGCAGGCTTGTATTTGTCAATACAAGTAGTAAGTGCAACGTTCTTGCAAGAGGCACGCCGAAGGCTATCGCGATTTTTTTTGAGCTAAGCGAACTCAAATAATTCGTAGTACGGATGCCTCGTGTGGAGAAGACTGAAGCAGTTACGTTAGCATCGGTATTGGAGATGATAGCGAACATGCAACAGCAGTTCATGAACGTGCAGAGTGAACAAAACAAGAAGAACAATGAGATACTCGAGAAGTTGGCGAGTAAAGAGACAGTTGTTAGTAGAGAAAGGAACCATAGTCAAGTGTCTAAAGGACCATCTATTGAAAGATATTCGAGAGCATTTGAGCGAGAAGGCTCAGCAGTGCAGACCAATACAGCCAATATTGTGAGAGTACCTGAAGATGATAAGGGAAAGAATCAGAAGAGTCCAAAGACCGAGAGATCAAATGCCAATGTGAAATGTACACATTGTGGCAAGAAGGGTCACACCGATGAGAGATGCTGGTTGAAGCATCCAGAAATGAGACCGAAGAAGAACCACTGGAAGAACAATTCAGTACAAGTGAAGGATTGCAATCAGATTGAAGGCAATCGTGTGTATGTGAATGTATCCATGGATGGAACACAGATGGAGTGTCAACTTGACACAGGATCTGATCTGACGCTCATCTCGGAGGTTGACTGGAAGGAGATGAAGAATCCTAAGTTGATTCCCGCTCCATGTACCGTATCATGTCCAAATGGTCAAGGTATGAAGATCCTCGGCAAGTTCCGCAGTAGAATGGAATACTGTGGCAAGGAGTGTGACGCATGGGTCCACGTCACCCCAAGACCGATTCGACTAGTCGGAAATGATGTATTCTTCAAGCTAGACTTGAAGCGAGCATTCTCAGATGAGAATGATGAAACGGTGATTGCACACATCAAGTCAGGAGACTACACAACCTGGGTAAAGGATGTCTTCCCAGAAGTTTGTGAGCCTGGACTGGGGAAGTACAACAAGTCTGCAGCTAAGTTGTATCTGAAGCCGGGCGTAAAGCCGGTATTCCGTAACAAGCGGCCAGTGCCGTATGCCAGCCAGCAGGTGTGTGAGGAAGAAATCGATCGATTATGTGATATGGGAGTGATTTCCAAGGTGGAACACTCGGAGTGGGCGGCTCCGTTCTTGCTAGTCGCAAAGAAGAATGGTGCAAAGAGATTGTGTGCTGATTTCAAGACAGGTCTGAATGACTGTCTGGAGGATTGTACTCATCCGCTCAAGCTGCCGGAAGACATATTCGCCTCGTTGAATGGTGGAACAGTCTTCTCCACGATCGATTTCTCGGATGCGTATCTCCAAGTTGAAGTAGACGAGGAAGCTAAGAAGCTGCTCGTGATCAATACGCATCGTGGACTGTATCAGTACCACAGATTACCGTTATATGTGAAACCTGCTCGAGGTATATTCCAGTCAATAATGGATCAGATGCTGACAGGAATGAGCAGGACAGTGACATACTTGGATGATGTCATTGTAAGTGGAAGGACGAAGGAAGAGCACGACGAGAATCTGATGAGAGTTCTCGAGAGGATTCGTGATTCTGGATTCAGAATCCGACTAGAGAAGTGTGCGTTCGGACAGAAAGAAGTCCACTTCCTTAGATTCATCGTGAATGAATCTGGACGTCATCCAGATCCAAAGAAGGTGCATGTACTCAAGGAGATGCAAGTACCCAAGGATGAAACTCAACCGAGATCGTTTCTCGTTGGAGTTAACTATGAAACTTTCGATCAGAATATCGAGAGCCAAGTAAGATGTTATGAAGGTTGTGAAAGTGTTGCCAAGAATCCTTCGAAAGCTGAACCAATCAAGTGGTCAGAGTCGAGTCGACCAATGGAGCGAGTCCATATGGATTTCGCCGGTCCAATGAATGGTCGATACTACTTGATCATTGTGGATGTTCATAGTACATGGCCAGAGGTCGTGACGATGGAGAGGATTACGGCTGATGCAACCGTCAAAGCATTGAGAGACTTCGTATCAAGATACGGTAGTCCGGAGACCATAGTGTCTGATAAAGGAACTCAGTTCAAATCTGAGAAGATGAGAGCATTCTGTATGGAGTATGGAATCAACCACATGTTCTCGCCGCCATATCATTCACAGAGTAATGGACAGGCTGAACGCTTCGAGGATACGTTCAAGCGGTCACTGTTGAAGATGAGAGGAGAATGTCCTGAGGACGAGAATGTGGAGAAGTTCTTGATGATCTACAGATGCACTCCAAATAATCAATTGAAGATTTGTACTCCAGCTGAGATCTTCCTCGGAAGGAAGATGCGATGTTGTCTCACTCTCATGTCTCCCAGGGAGGGAGAGGAGAGAGTAGTGAAGGACAAGGTGACACAAGAGTTCGCCGAAGGAGACACTGTATACTATCGTGATCGGGATGGTCCGAATCACGAGAAGTGGTCTGAAGCCGTAGTGCTCAGAAAGAAAGGAAATGTGATGTATGAAGTCCAGAGATTGGATGGTAGTTTGGTAACTGCCCATACGAATCAATTGAAGAAGAGATGGACTGAGGATTGTGATCATCTGAGTGTATTACTGGAGAGCTTCAATGTTCCCGCCGACAACGTCGTCGAATGCAACGTCCAGGTTGAGCCCGCCAAGTGCAACGTCTCGCCGTCTACTGCCGATTCCGTCGTCATTGATGTTGATGTTGATGCTGTCGTCGTGCCCACAAATAACGTGGTGAACAACAAGAAGTCTAAACCTGAGCTTACCGTAACCGGTTCTACAAGGCCAGCCCGTAATAGACAACCACCCTCTCGTTTGAATATCTCTTCCACTAGAGGTCAAACCTACCATTGATTCGTATCGCCATGATTATTGATTCCTTATTATTGATCGTAATTCCTATTGTCATTACATCACATTATTTATCCTGTACTATATGATTATGTACATATTTATTGTTTGTCAGATATGCCCTAGTTCATATCTTGGTGCGGAGGTGCCATGTCTGCTCTAAAGTCTATTAGCATAATCAGACTGCACCATAGCTTATACATTTGCGTATGACCCATTTCACTATTCTATGTCAATGACACGTCACCCTAGTTGACGTGCTGTCTATATTGGTCATTCCTTGTTTCTTATCTAGTTCATCCTGTTGTACCGGTGGTACTGTTTTCTATCTCTACAATAAAGTCTCTATTCTACTACGTGTTGTGTCCAAGTACATAACAATAAGAAAATCAGTGGCGAAGGAAGGTCGATTCATTTTTTTGAGTGTCTCACATATCACGTAGCTATTATCCTGGGCGAAGGTAGAGATCCGTGAGATAATTGGTGTCTCATTTTTGAGTCACTCACTTACACTTTTTAGAGCTATCGCGTGACACATATCCACGTCTGTTCGGTTCAAACTCGGAGAAAAAAATCTTTTTGACCTTGAACATTCGTTATCTCATTTGATAGGGCACTTCGTCGAACGTGAACCGATGACTAATAACCGACTGGATGCGATATGCATATGAGAGACAAGCGCTAATGAATAGATGAAATATGCTTGTGTGGTGTAGTGGATAAGGTTTATTTTGACTGTCAGGAGTCGATCCCCTCTGACATCAAAGCTTTGGAAGACAGTTCAAAAAATGGAAGCATTTAAGAGCCCGGATCTGTAAGACTCGAGCATTTCGGAAACGCCAAGAATTTTGATTCAGGCCACTCCACTTTATGGGTCTAGGGTACCTTGGGCCCTGATTACAAAATGGGACCCAAAGTAGCGCTAGCAGTGGAAAACGGCGTGTCAGGTGGGCGCCAAGTTGGAAAACTCGATTTTCATAGTTTTCAACCGAAAAAAGCTAGAGTAAAAATTTCTTCGGTATTGTGTTAGGCATGCCCAATGTGCACAATTTTGAAATTTTCGGTCCCCGTGGAAAGCGAAATATTCAAATTGATCCAAGTGATGGGCTTCTTGTATCATTTTACTCGTCTCACCTCGAAACTTTGAGTAGACCACAATTCCGACCAATCGCTTGGAAAATACAGCATTTGTTTGGGACAACAATAGATGACGGAAATTCGAGCGAAAAATACGACAACTTGGTCTAACGTGGAGAACCCAGTTTTAAGTGAAATCAATGCAGAATTGCTTAGGCTACAATACCCGGTCGGAAATCTTTGGAGTAAACTACAACATGCGATGATTTGTCCGAGAAAAAAAACTAAATTTTGAGTCAAAAAATGGTTTAGGAATCAGCGCCAATCTAATAGTAAATTAGGAAGTTCTGTGCAAAAAAAGAAATTTCAGCTGTTTGTGTGATAAGGGCCGGTGACAGTCCTAACACCCAAGTATGAACCCCCAGTTCTCATTCAAGCACACGCGTCCGGGGGTGGTCGAATATGATCGAGTCTTAGGGCCTCTTAACGTACTCGCATTTTCTTGATCTTTGAACTGTCAAAGCTGTTTTCATATCACTCATTCCATTACCTCGACCACGTATGAGAGAATTGGCGAGGAAGACGGAGGAGATTGCAAAAATAATGCCGTTAAAAAATCAAAGTGACCTGCTATGACCGTTGAAAGATCAAAGATAATGTGAGTACGTTAAATGCTTCCATTTTTGAAATGTCTTCCAAAGCCTTGATGTCAACTCATTGCCTACCTGTTCATGTATGTCCCCGAGATGTGAAATTCTTTTTTTTTACTACACTCATTTTGTTGTTGAAGTTCTCACTGATAAGTTTTCTTTTCTAGCTTTCATAATCACAGTAAAACATTTCAATCTTTCGACAACAACAAAATCAGCAAAGGTCATTGCGGCAGAGGGGATCGAACTCATGACAGAAAAGTAAACGCAGCCTCCTTATCCACTACACCACACCAGCACTTGTTTGGGAAGTTGATGGATGAGTTCATGAACACCTCCGGACGGTTTCTAGGATACCACAGGATTTTCCGAATCACATGCCGATTTTCAATGTCATTTTTTTGAGATTTATTATCAACGGTGTCTATCAGATTCGCATACTGATTCGAATGGTATATGTCACTAGTCATATCTCCACGGGAATATGTTATGGTTCACTTGTCAACATATTTTTATCTATTGGATGAATCCATTCCGAAACTCATTGAATTGTTAAATGTATTTATTTATAAATTAGGAGAAATGCTCAGAGAAATACCTTCCTAGTAGCATCTCCTTACGGAATCCTTCATAGGTAACATAATTATTCCTTTATTGGGGTGCTATTCATTTATGTATCTATGCTTAAGGGAACAATTTCGTAGTGAAACCTTGCTAGGGAATAGTTCCTTTATAGATAAGGATTTTTCGATGTGGAATTCTTAAATTATTACTCATTATTGTTGTAGAATCCCGGTCCAAGTCAAGTGGACTCATTCTACGCGCGCTTCGGTCATTTCCTCCCGCAGCGTGACACAAGATTGAAGAGTGCACTGTCCAAATTGAAGAAGTACGGTAGCTTTTGCTTACTGAACTGTTGGTATACAGTAGTTGTCAAACATGCCTATTTGACAAATATTGTACATTGTGCAAAAGTCTATCAGCTTTTTTTCGGCATAACTTTTTTCAAATTCAGCCGATCGGTATAGATTTTCAGGGATTATTTTGAGAGTATATTTACGTGTATTTCACAAGACACAGCGGTTGAGGAGAAATGTTTTTTTCGAATTTATCAAAAATCGAATTCTTCTGAGTTTCTTCACTCATTTTGCTATCAATGTGCGTTATATCGTTTTGACACGCCCTTTCGGGAGCAAACATCTACCAATATCCTGGAGAGAATCAATTCTTCGTGGACGTCAATGGGACGTTGCACGGTGTCCACGGACAACTCAAAAAATCTTTTCAGGCAAGTTTAGAAGCCTTAGGTAGGTACCTTAATTTTGTGAAATTTCGCCAGTTCTCACTTGATATCCGTTGCCGTGAGCTTTCGATTATCCTTCGAGATGCGGGTAATCAAACGATCTGATGTCGTGGTCGAATTGCTCGTCTAATAAGTCTCCTTCATTGATTGAGCATAGATTGGATTTTTGATCACCTTGTGGATTGTCGAAACGGAGACACAGAGCTGTGACAGGATTACTGCGGAAAGCCCCATCTGACGTCCACGACGAAAGGATTCGCTCGGATATTTGCAGATTTTTGCTCCAAAGAGGCCGTGTCATGGTTTTAAAACGATAAAACGATTAGTAATGGAAAAAGAGGTAAGTTATTCAAAGCACACAAAGTCCATCGGGTAGTCACTGCAAGGCCAGTGATAATTCAGCGCGCCTAAAGTGGGGCCACTTTAGGCGGTGTGGACGAAATCGAAGAAAACGAAACCTTTTTTTGTAATTTTGATAAATTAGAAAAATATTGAGGTCAACTGCTGTTTTTTTGTCTAAAACGCGTAAATATACTTTCAAAATAGTCCCTGGAAGCTGGACATGTTTAAAAAAAGTTATGACGAAAAAAGCAAAAGTGGATAGACTTTTGCACGGTGCTATAATTATCAATTTCAGGCATGAGGATTTCATTGGTGTGATTGATAAAGCGCAGAAACAGTGGAGCGAAGCAATGGATACTGATAAGAGGTTTATTTAATTTAATTTAGATTTAATTTATCATACATCAATAAGATGCGGCAACATTTGAAATAACAGATAAAAGAGCTTGTGGGATAGATAGAAATAAACGGGGGGGGGGGGTAAAGGGGAGGAGGGGAAGTGCAACTCGGAGAAAGACTCTTTCGTGAATCAAAGATCAAACGGCGATCAATGATAGGTTAGGTTGGCAAGGCCTAGCGGTGGAGAGTTTCGCAATGATTCAATATATATCGGATTGAATCGAGAGAGTCAAGAATGAAGGCACGAAAGAGGGGTAATTGTGATTCCTAATTTCTCATGCAATTCACACACACAAAAGAGGGTGTTCCGAGTAAAAATGAAATCCTTAATGCGTTCTAATTAACAGCTTTGGGGTGTAAATTGGGAGGGGGGGGTGTTCATTCCGGCAACGAGCATTTCGGCAACGGATCATAAATCTGTTGGGAGAATGACAACAAAAGTTGTATCATTTTTCGACTTCAGCCATTTTCATCCATGAACCCCCGGTCATGGGTCGACTGAAAAAATCAGTTCGCAATTCAAGACGGTTACGGTAGCCCGATACCGTACACTCCTACTGATAACAATGGTACAACTGTTGTTTCCATAGACCATCTCCCAAGCGATTTATGATCCGTTGCCGAAACGATCGTTTTCGAAATGATCACCCCCCTCCCGTAAATTGGAACACATAGACCTAGACCTGTGACCTGCGTCTTGTTATTGTGATATGTCCTCGCGTTGTTCATTAAAAGCAATCATTTTCCTCACACAAAACATCAAAGAAAGACTCGGGCCTCCATCTCCACCAGTTGTTCGCACAAGGCATCGGTGTTAACAGTCTGCAAAAAAATTAAAATCTAGTCGAGGAAAGAAGAGTTGGCAATACGGACTAATCACATTTACTGATCACAAGGCCTTCGATATAGGAGAAATACCACAAGGCATAACAATCGCACTCGTACGAGAAAGAGGGGTCTAAATTAATTGCATAAAAAAGAGCAAAGACTTTTGGAACACCCTAATATAAAGCTGTGTTCATTCTTTTCTGAGTGCAATAGTTATATGGTTTAGCTGAACAATGATAGCCGATTTTTCAACGATGTACGGCAGCTTTAGAATATTGTACTGTTGTTGGTCAGCATTCAGGGTTGTGCGGAAAATAATTTTCGGAAAAAATTTCGGAAAACCTTTTTACGGTCCAAAAACCGGAAAAATCCGGAAAACCCGGACAACCCGGAAAAAATTCTGTAAAACGCATTTTCTAGTGTTTTATCCAACAATTACTTTCAAAAACGATCAAAGCGAACATAGTAATGATCAAAAATCATTTAGCAGCAAATAAAAGATAACAATTATCCAAAAAAACATATAAACGAACAATGTGAATCTTAGAATCCTAGGAATTGAATATTTACGTTAAGGAACAACAACGCTATATACGTGATTGTTCATCATTATTAATCATGATATAATCATCATAATAATAATCATAATAATCATAATCATATCATAATCAATAATCATGGGTAAGAACTACGACCAGTTTGATAAAAATGACCAAAAAATCTTCAGATGTTGTGTTTCATATGTATTTTTTTGCTTCCCCCTTACAGCATTTTTTCCGGTTTTCCTGTGTTTTTTCCGAGAAGGTGTCGGAAAAATTGGAAAAATTTTTCGGTCGGAAAATTTTCCGCTCAACCCTGGTCAGCATACAGAGCTTGTCAAGAAGGCCTATTGTACGCATCAGGGCTGTGCGGCATGGCCATAGCGGTATGCCGAATATGCCGTTTATGCCGTGCCGAAAACGGCATGAAAATTTTGAATATTTTCGGCACAAATATTCTAGTTATATCGCAAAATTTGGGTGCTTTTTTCATATTCAAAGCACTCAAATAATTTTTTCCAAGACCTATTAAGCTTTTTTACTTATAATATATCGTAACTAACAAGGGAATGCTAAGAACTCACCATGGAGTTATGCTTAGCGACATATGTCACTGGAATCGGTATAAAATTCTGAATGGATATCCGTCGAGTCTTCTTGCCACGAGCTTCTGGTTTTAGAGAAAATCGATAACGAAAACCCGAATATTAAAGGCATGAACACGACTTTATTGATATGGATTGCCATATTCCGCCAGTTTTCAGCTGCTCCAATTCACTGCAGTAGCAGTGTCGGTGACATTGAAGATGAAAACTGAGCTGATATGGCTATCCATATCAAGATAGTCGTGTTCATGCCATCAATATTCGGGATTTCGTTATCGATTTTCTCGAATACCAGAAGCTCGTGGCAAGTAGACTCCACGGATATCATTTCGGTTCCAGTGATAAATGTCACTAATCATAACTCCATGGTGAGTTCTTAGCATTCCCTTGTAAAGCTTTAAAAATGATTAGCACATCATTCAAAATGTATTTTAATGTTTCTCGCATAAAACCTTGAAATATTGACAAATAGCAGAACAATAATGATTTGGAAACCCGAAAAACGAAAAAATATTCGGCATATGCCGTATGCTGAAAATATACTCATACCGCGCAGCCCTGGTACGCATAATATAATTATTAATTTCAGGAATTCCGAGTACACCAATCAGGTTTTTAAAGCGCGGAAAGAGTTGTTCGAAGCACTGCATTATAATAAGAGGTTGGTGCACTTCACAATATTTATACATATAAGGTCTAGCTCAAGAGAGATGACCGCCAATGGCTCGTTAAAAAAATAGTGGAAAACCAAAATCGGCGATTTTCCACCCGTTAAAAAGTATGTACCGGAAAAGTCGAAAATGGAAACACGAAATTTGAATTCGCGCGCGCAAAGAGGTGCGGGAATTCAATTTACGACTTTAGAGCGGAATTTCCATTTTAACTGCTAAAAATTGATGACGGAAACTCTTAATTTGAATTCCCGCACCTCTTTGCGCGCGCGCGAATTCATATTTCGCGTTTCCATTTTCGACTTTCCGGCAGGGATGGGATTTTACGTTTACGGATTTTACGGATTCTACGGATTTTACGGAAATGGCCGTAAAATATTTATTTTACGGATTCCGTAAAATAAAAATCCGTAAAATCCGTAAAATATTTAAAAGAGAGAAATCCTTCAAAATAAGAGAAAATTGAACAAAAAATGTTTTTTTTGCTCGCAAAGAGTTCTAGGAGTAGTGTGATTTTATTGAAAATAGTCGACTCACGAAAATGTCTGAATTCTCCTAAGTGCAATAAGAACGTCCAGTTATATAGTTTGATTAATTATTAATTGCGCAGATCCACTTTTTTCATTTCCTTTGGCGTGTTGTTTCATTGTTGTCAATCTTTGCGTTGATAAATACTGGTATGATGCAGAAATGTCAAACAACAACCATGTTTTAAAGATTTTACGGATTTTACGGATTTTACGGAATTTTACGGATTTTGAATCCGTAAATTTTACGTTTTTACGGATCCGTAAGATTTTAATTTTACTCCCATCCCTGCTTTCCGTGTACTATTTTAACGGGTGGAAAGTCGCCGATTTTGGTTTTCCACTACTTTTTAACAAACCATAAGACTCGACCACCCCCGGACGCGTGCGTTAGCAATGAGAACTGGGGGTCCATACTTGGGTGTTAGGAGTATCACCGGCCCTTATTAAACAAAACAGCTGAAATTTCCTGTTTGTGCCCTCAAGCTATTAGAAAAATTAATTTAAAAAAAAACTTTTAAAAATCATAATTTATCAAATTGTTGAGATGAAGTCTAAATATCATTTGCGATGCGTCTAGGGTGCACAGAGGTTACCAATTCTCTATTAGCATTGAATGCGCGTTTATTCCTAAACCACTTTTTTTACTCAAAATTTTGGTTTTTCGGACAAATCATCGCTTGTTGTAGCGGCTGACAAAGATTTCCGATCAGGTATTGTAGCCTAAGCAATTGTGCATCGATTTCACTTAAAACTAGGTTCTTCCCGTTAGACCATTTTTTGCGATTTTTTCGCTTGAACTTCCGTCATAGATGGTTTTCCCGAACAAATGCTGTATTTTCCAAACGATTGGTGCGGAATTGTGGTTTACTCAAAGTTTAGAGGTGAGGTGAGTAAAATGACACCAGAAGCCCACTTGGATCAATTTGAAAATTTCGATTTTCATGACCCGGGGGTCATGGTCTGAAAATTTCAAAATTTCTCAAGTTTGAAATGTTTTCATTTATGCGGCTTATTGTGAAGTACTAATGATGTGAATTAACGAATATGAAAATCATTTATTTACGAAAATTCTTTTTTTTTGCCATGACCTCGGGGTTATGGAAATCGATTTTTTTAAAGTGAGCCGAATGCCGGGATTCCAGTGCTACTATGTTTACACGTCATGAAACTTCACATTGTCATTGTCATTTGCTCATTGTCGCAGCATTCGAGTCGACAAACTGCAATATTTCAGAAATTTGCCGTGAAAGTAGGCACTCAAATTGAATTTTATAAATTTTCGTAAATTAACGTTTTTCATATTGATTATGTACATTGCAAAGTGCTATGACAGAATGTTACAGAAAGTAAGTTGGAAACTCGCACGCATTCAGAACGAAAATTTTCAAAAAAAAATGGTTGAAAGGAGAGATCAGCCATTGAGCATTGGCTGAATATTATTCACATCATTAGTACTTCACAATAAGCAGCATACATGAAAACATTTCAAACTTTAGAAATTTTCAAATTTTCGGACCATGACGGGTCGTGAAAAGCTCTCACCTCTAAACTTTGTGTAGACCACCGCAACAATCGTTTGGAAAATACAGCATTTGTTCGGGACAACCATCGATGACGGAAGTTCGAGCGAAATTTCGGCAAAATGGTCTAACGGGAAGAACCCAGTTTTAAGTGAAATCGATGCAGAATTGCTTAGGCTACAATACCTGGTCGGAAATCTTTGTACAAGCCGCTACAACAAGCGATGATTTGTCCGAAAAACCAAAATTTTGAATAAAAAAAGTGGTTTAGAAATCAACGCATATTCAATGCTAATAGTGAATTAGCAAGTAATGTGCACCCTAGACGCATCGCAAGTGGTATTCAGTCTTCATCTCAACAAATTGAGAAATTATGATTTTTAAACGTTTTTTTTTAAATTAATTTTTCTAATAGCCTGAGGGCACAAACAGGAATTTTCAGATTTTTGTGTAATAAGTCTCCTAACACCCAAGTGTGGAACCCCAGTTCTCATTGCTAGCGCACGCGTCTGGGGGGTGTTCAGTATGATCGAGTCTTAGGCAACATGCCTCTTAACTACGATAGCCGATCTTTCAGCTACGGTCACCTCGCGCAGTGCCAGACGACAACGGAGACTGAACTGGCCAAATTGGTACTGTATTAATATTACTATTACTATTACTATTACTATTACTATTACTATTACTATTACTATTACTATTATTATTATTATTATTATTATTATTATTATTATTATTATTATTATTATTATTATTATTATTATTATTATTATTATTATTATTATTATTATTATTATTATTATTATTATTATTATTATTATTATTATTATTATTATTATTATTATTATTATTATTATTATTATTATTATTATTATTATTATTATTATTATTATTATTATTATTATTATTATTATTATTATTATTATTATTATTATTATTATTATTATTATTATTATTAATTATTATTATTAATTATTATTATTAATTATTATTTCAGCTATGAGACTCCTGCTTAGAGCGAACTTCAACAAGTACTGCAGAAGATGGCGTGATAAAAATTTAAACCTAATTTACAGAAATCGAAACTAGATTTGTAATGTGACACTGCCCTGTTTTTGGCCCGGAAAATTTTTTTTCATATTTTTTTGACTTTCAAAACGTCCGTGTGTGCTGTTGATGTTTCTGTATGTGAGAGACCCTGTCCCAACTTTACTTTCATCAAATGTTCGATATGTGATTGTGCTTGTGCTGGAATTGTTTTGCTGACTGCTACCATTGTTGTTGAAATATTATTTGACATGTATAACTTTAATAATTCGTTTTTTTGATAAATTTCGTAGAAGTTATTAGATGCTAAATATATTTGAAATAATGAAAAAGATAATGAAATAGGAACAAATCGAACGAATGCAAGAATGAAAATGAAGAAAGATGTGCAATTTTTTAAACAAATTTTGAAAAAAATGAGCAAAAGTAAAATGCCAATAAGTGTACACGAGCCACCCTTAGTCTGATCTAGAAGAGTACAAAATACCACTACACCACGCCGCCATGTTCTCAGTGATCTTTCATGAGCGCTTTGTTTCATACGGTGCTTGTCGCCTACACAGTGTTTTTTCTACGAAAAAAATGAAGAATTTTTTCATAAACTTTAATTAATTACATATATGAAATCTGAAAGTGTATGGTCGCAGCTATTTTTTTGGGTTTTGTCCATATATTGCCTATACCTACATATCGAGGAAAAATAGTCTCCTTCAAAAGTCTAAAAGATATTTCTTATACTTCGCTTGTTAATTAGTTTCCATTTCTCCATTGCGCGGTCTAAATGTGATGTAACATGTTTAAAAAACGACCCTGCCATTGCTGAAATAGAAGCCAAAATGATGAATTGCTCTCCCTATTTTCGTACTCTCTCGTTCAAATCCTAATTAAATTAAATTAAATTATAAATGTCTATAAAAGCCGTCGTCCTCCTTCTTAGGTTCAGTCCAGCGCTCTCTCATTTGGAGGAGAGGGCGGGGAGGAGCGGTCCCCATTGGACTGCCCTCCTTAAAGGGAGGGCAAGATTTTCCCCTAGCATGCTACCCTGCAGGGGTGTAGTATTGCAAATGCAGAAAAATGCTTATGCAAATGATGGCGGGTCAAAAATAGGAAAGGTCCATAGTTTATATTGTGTTTATTGTTAGATGTTAAGAGATAGATTTAACACTCCCCCCTCCCTAGAATGATCCCCTCCTCCCACCTCTCTCGCTTCTCGACAGATGATTTTCTGAGCGAGCAAGAGGTACACCTTCTGCTCCTCTTTTCTTTATTGTATATTTATCTGATCCCCCCCCCCCCCCCTCTTCTCATTTTTATATAGATCAAATTACTGTCTATGTTTGTTTCAGGAATGTGCGAAAAAAATATTTCGAAAAACATCAATTCGTCAAATGTTACAATCGATAAAATGGAAATGAATTGCCATAAGCACGTTTTGTTGTTTGGAAATGATTCTCTTACCGCTTTTGCGTAACCGTTGTTCTCGCGTAAACAATTATCAAAGATCACGTTCCTCAAAGAACGATTACATTCACATTGTTCCAAACAATGGGTTTTCGAAATTGTCCAGAGTTAAGAGACAGGCTCCGTAATTATTTACCATTTTGAGCACAGAATGGTTGCCACTAAACGACTGATTGGTCTGGGCGTGCTGAGGTCCCACACAAGGGGTGCTTCTATCTTAAATAATTCATCGTTCATATTCTTGTGATCAGCTACTGAAGACATTATTCAAAATCAAAGCCGCTACTTGATCCTTTTCGAATAGTGAATCATGAAAGAGAATTCAGAAAATAGATATAGATAACCCACGAAGTCCTCGCTCAATACTTCGTCAGCAATTGCTTGATGGAAGGCATACAACTACTGACTTGCCTATAGTCTTCTAGGAGGGGATCCCTTTACGTTGCTGATGTTTATTCGGTGAGAGAAGAACAGTCGAACGAGAGATGAACCGCTCAGAACCGAGACAAACGCAAAGAATGCCATTTTGAGCATTCCCCGGAAATTTCCCCTAGCAAAAGGATTCAGGCCTCCATGCTTTCATGATGGAAGGTGGCCTGGCTCCTATTTACAAAAGTGTAGTGAGTGAGGCATTGGGTCTCCAACGCGGCCAACGGCAAAATTCCAAAGTCGAAAAATGGCAAACTTCGAAAAATCATATTTTGCGAATGAAAACAGTTAGCCTCGATATTGTTTCACGGTATAGTTGGTCATCTCAAAAGTGCGTAGAAACACTCGGAACATCGAATTGTGGACGTCTACAAACACGTTTTTCAGCATTTCCGCGAGATTTTCACCCAGTCAAATCAATAGACCGGAACTTCCTATAGCACATAAAATAGCCCACACGATTCGCATTAATAAAACACAATTTCAAACGAATCGAGATTTTCTCAGTATTAAAAAAATTAAAATGTGCTTTTTGGGACTGTTTTTTCGCCCCCAGACCACTTTCCTGGAGGGAATTGGATATTTTCTGCGTATCATACGACATTCTGAGATGGGCTGACAAGGGAATGGTCAACCAACCCCGTCGAGTTATGATTTGTGACATATACCATTCGAACCGCCATGGAATTTTGATAAGACACCCTTGATAAGAGAACTCAAATGTTTATGCGCTTCGAGAAAATCGATCTTGAAATTAAGTCAAATTCGTGTGGCTCCCTACACAACACATGCGGATGGGTTGGTGAACTCTTCTAACTTCTTCCGAAACATCTCTTGTGTAGTGTAGTGGATAAGGTGCCTGCGCTTACTTTTGACTGTCAGGGGTTCGATCCCCATTGCTGCACTTTTCTTTTGATAATTTTGTTGTTGTCGAAAGACTGAAATGTTTTGCTGTGATTATGAAAGCCAGAAAAAAACACATTATCTTATCAACAAGTGTGAACTTTAACAACAAAAAGAGTAAAGTAAAAACCATTGTATCCCGCTGCGAACAAAGAGTACTGTATCATGTTTGGGAGTATTGAAGCTTCCAAGATGGTCTGTGATCTCATAGCTGTTTTCAAGTCATTCATTGATTGATTATTGTTGGAAAAAACATTCCTCAAGGAAAATTAAACTTTAATCTTTTTGTTTATGGGATTATTTTTGCAATCTCCTTCTCCCTCTACCTCGCCCGAGGTCGAGGTCATGCAATGAATGACCTGAAAAACAGAAATGAGAGTTCAAAGATCAAAGATCATGCGAGTACGGTTAGTTCTTCCATTTCTTCTCTTGTTGGACTGTCTTCCAAAGCCTTGATGACATTGTTCTTCATGCTCATTCATTACGTGCACCAGATGTGAAAATTGTCTCACAAAATTCACATTTGTTGATAAGATAGAGTGTGTTCTCTTTTCTATCTTTCATAATCACAGCAAAACAATTCTGTCTTTCGACAACAAAATCAGCAAAAGAAAAATGCGGCAAGGGGGATCGAACCCCCGACAGTCAAAAGCAAGCGCAGGCACCTTATCCACTACACTACACAAGCCGATGTTTCGGAAGAAGATAGAAGAGTTCACCAACCCATCCGCATGTGTTGTGTAGGGAGCCACACGAATTTGACCTAATTTCAAGATCGATTTTCTCGAAGCGCATAAACATTTGAGTTCTCTTATCAAGGGTGTCTTATCAAAATTCCATGGCGGTTCGAATGGTATATGTCACAAATCATAACTCGACGGGGATGGTTGACCATTCCCTTGTGAGTAAGAATCCACTGAAACCTAGACGACTGGAGCGCTCATGGAAAAGTCGATGACTTGATTTCCATGGTTTCCATGATTTCCATGGTCCGAAAATTTCAAAATTTCTCAAGTTTGAAATGTTTTCATCTATGCGGCTTATTGAGAAGTATCAATGATGTGAACAATATTCAGCCAATGCTCAATGGCTGATCTCTCCTTTCAACCATTTTTCGAATTTTTTCGTGCTGAATGCTTGCCAAAAATCAGAATTGTGTTTGAATCAGTTTCCAACTTGTTTTCTGTAACATTCTGTCATATTACTTTGCAATGTACATAATCAATATGAAAATCGTTAAAATAGGTCTATAATTACTGATATTATTATTTCTACGTTTCTTGGGAATTGGCTTAATAATAGCGGTTTTCCAAGCAAATGGAACAGTAGGCATTGTAAGAGACTGATTAAATATAATTGTGAGAGGAACAACAATGGAGGTCTCACACTTAAGATATACAAGATTAGGAGAGATCAGGAGATGTTCTTGGGAACAAAGTTAGATATTGCGGACAAGATTTGTGCTGGGCTTAAAAAATGAAATGAATATGTTTCCTGAATTAGTTTAGGGAGTGGGGATAATTGGGGAGGGGTTTGTACACTGGTAATATATTCAGAGAACGCATTTGCCTTAGCTTGACTAGATAACAATAAATAACTATTCAAATCAACAACACCAAAAACATCAGAGTTAGAGGATTTGAGACGACTTTTACATAAATTATAGAATGACTTTGTATTGGGAGAGTGGATAGCTTTGAGCTCTAAATCACATTCAAATTGACAAAGAGATCTATTAAACTTGTTTCTAATATTGGTCGTTAGAACGGAATTAGAAGCAACAGTATGATATTTTTGTAACTTAGAATACAATATACGAAGTGAATGAGGATATTTAGAAGTAGGCTGTATACACTTCATAGGGACAAATTCATATAATTGTTTACATTATTTAGAAACCAAACAAAATATTCGTATGACTCATTTTTAACAGGTAGATTTGATAGGGCAAACGTCCAATTGTGCATGAAAATATTATCATTTATGGTTTGCCAGTTGGCTAAATGATACTGTCTAATAGAAGGGGGGTTATGACGTATAGGTGTTTTTCCTGTGTGATTGCGCTCGGAAGATATGAGCATTTCAAGATTTTCATCGCATGCGATCGCACGAGATGAGAGTGACGCAGCCAGTGATCTACCCCCTCATATGCCTCGTGTGATCAATTCGTCCAATTTAATTCAAGTTGTTCAAGTACATCTACAAAATATTTTTCATAACGTCGAATTTTCATTTCTACAATTAAATTCATAACTCATAACGATGAATGTTAATCACCATGCATGTAAATTACTATATGAGAACAAAGAGGCTTAAAAATTCACCGAAATATTTCATCACACTCTTCCTCGACTACAATCCTGAATTCATCTTCGTGTCCTAGAATCACCCCATCCTCATGCACTCTCATCTCGAAGACGTTATACACTGCGTTCCAGCGTTCTTCAGATGCAATTGGAACATTGGCGCAATCCGACTGCTTTCTCGAAGACATCATGTCACTGATCTAACACTGAAACGGAACCACTTCCTCTCTTGGAATCAATGCTATGTCCATTTCTAGAGACATAGACGCATATTGTCCTAACACCTCTTGTCTCCAGAATTGAGAGACAGTGTGAGAAAACGATTCTGGAATAGCGTTTAAGGACGGACTCGACTCTATCACACGTCGTTAAGCAAGGAACATTCCACACTTTAGAACAATATTCAAGAAAGCAACCTACATATACATAGAAAAGACGGGCGTATAGATATGGGCTACGGGATTTAAACGAACGTTATAAGCTCAGCGAGAATTTCCTCTATTTGAAATAATGTCGACATGGCTGTTACACTTTAAGTCAGACAGTAATTTTAGATATAACAGGGAGCACTTCTGAATCAATAGTGAACTCAACAGTAGGATGATTTTGTTACCGATGCAAATGCATGTGTTACATTGTGCATGTGTTGCACCGATAGATATGTTTTGAATTTACAGTTAGACAACAATAACAAGTATCCCGGGTGATGTTTAAATGTAATGATAAGAAAATATTTTTTTAATATTCTCGTTTCGTATTACAGACTTTGAAACTTGGATCAACGAAACATGTAATTTGATATTGCAAAAATACCCTTGCAAGAAATGTTTTAAAAAATGTTCTTTATCAATAGCGGGATCTTTTGTGACACCAATGTCTCATAGAAAATTTGAATTGCAGCACTCAACGGTTATGAATAATATCTTTATATAGTTTAGATTAATCAGTGACACTATCTAACAGATAATCAATCGTCGCAACTTCCGGGGATACAGAAATTGGGGAAAGTCATCGTAACATTCTCCTTGATACGAACGAAGCGAAAATCCATTGTTGTAAGTCTTCCATCGTCGGAACAGTTATGTAGACACTAAACAGTATGTTATCATCAGTATATTGGGATAGTGAACTTACCCTAACATAAGGGTTAATACTATCCATCGCAGTTTCATTGAATTCAAGTCCCATCATATAAGCACTGAAGTGTCCCATTGGGATTTCCTATCAATATTCAATTTTAATTTTAACTGAATATAATTTCACCCACTTTTGATATCAATGGACCCGAATAATTGAGTTTATCTTCTTTGAGCAGAACTGCCATTGTATGAACTCCCGGAAATTTACATGAGACGTTGCCTTCGAGCTGAAATACAATGATGAAATTGTGATTTAGAATAAATATATGACCGTAAGATAGATCCATTTGGCTCCAACGAAGGTTGAGATAAGAAGAAGAAGAAGTGCGACAGACTTCATATTGGGATATGATATCTAAAAGAGGTCTGGAGTGTCTTTTTATACCGATGAATTTTATGGCAATCGCTTCAAATTCAATGGAAATCCATTGAAAACGTGTTTATTCGATAATAATGGTAGACGCTTGAATGTGATGATGACTATGCATTGAAGAAAAGAAGAAATGATTCATATATATCTGAATAGAACCGTCTATTTCCAGTGTTTAATTATTTTTCCCATTTTTTTTATTACCGTTAATTTTTTTCATTTTTCACTCTTTCAAATGACTATTGTTGAGATCGTGAGAGTAGACAACGGAATTTTGGCAACATTGCCATAATCGGAAAAACCTGGAGTGTGTTCTTTATCGACCATTAAGCATATGTTCCAACACGTTCAAATTAAATGAGCTTAACAAAAATTGCACCAGAAGAAAGGGGGTAAAATTTAAATGGCGTGGATTGGTAGATATATTTCATAATAGAGATCGAGGAAAAAAGGATAGCGGAAAGCTGAAAGAAGAAAAGGAAAGGTGGAAAAAGGAAAAAGAGAAAGGAAAATGTAAAAAAACTATGGGTAAGTTGTAAGGACAAGACAAAAAAAGAGAAAAGGAGAAATGGGAACAGGAGAAAAGTGAAAAGGGATATGAAAAGTACGGAAGGAAAAGGAAAGTGAATTACATGTAAAAGAGGAAACAGTTGATACGGAATGACTTAGGCATAGGGAGCTCAGAGTCCAACATATGGGAGACATTAATTTAATCTTTATCTTAACTATTCTACTTAATCTAATACACATAAAGTACGAATCTAATACTATCTAATTTATTACTCATCTAATCAATATTATTAAAAGTACTATGTAATTTCTTCTTATTATCTTTAGATTATCATTAAATATAATTACCAATTGGTACTTAGTACACTAAGGTTCAAAAAAATAATCAAGATCTGTCAAAATCAGAAAATTCTAATAAAGACGGATGGATGAACATAGCACGGTAATATGAAAGCAAAATGATCATAAGTAGATTGATCCTAACAATCACAGTTTTAAATGCTATAACCTTAATAAACACAGTAAGAGTATGACAATGAGTCAATTGGTAATAATCCGCGCAATCGATAATAAAGCTGCGGCGACTATTAACGCGGTATTTCTTGCTCAGAGTACGGTACCGGCAATGGATGATCTATTCTTTCCCTGATCCGCTTCGAACATCTCGATCATCTTCTCCAGTGGAATGTGGTACTCCTGAATTAGTAATGCAGTGTTCAGAACTTGGAAAATGCACGAAAATGCGGAAAATGCTGTTCAGAAGTTCAGCCGGAAAATGCTCTGAAAATGCTCATTTTCGAGGATTTTAAGCAATTTTTAATGTTTTTTTGTTTAATATCAACGTTTATTGGTCGCAAACAGTGTTATGGACGCATTTTATTGATGATAAGTGATATTTTTAAATATGGACTCGCTAGGTTGATTTTTCGCAGCATTTTCGTTGATTTTCGGCTTAAAGTGCTCAAAAAAGGATCATACGATATTTATTTCAGCAGCATACTTTATAAATGACCTAAGTTAGCTGTTTTCCATGAAACAACGAGATTCAACGCTTTTAAAAGGCGTTCTCGCTAAGACGGCAAGCAAAGTGGCACAGTTGGTGAAAATCGTTTCTGTGTGCTCAAACTTCACAGGTGGGGTGCCTAGGGGTGGGATACACTTCAGCCAAAAAGTTGGACTCCAAAAGTGATCTTTGATCTTTGATCTCGCGAAAAATAAATTTGAGATTTTCAAATCATGTTATATACCAATCGAAAGAGCGCAAAAAGTTATATTAGAATATGAATTTTCAAAGGATTTGGTCCAACCCAACGCAAGTAATGCGCGAAAAACCAATTTTTTGGGACATTTTCAATCTTCAAAAAAATAAATCACCACTTTACGATAATCTCCGGGGAAATTCAATGTCGCTATCTTGTAGGAAATTTAATGTAGAATTTAATAAAAATATTCCGGGAAAAATCTATCTAGTCTAAACATCACTTTTAAAGCTAATTTATCGCCCGATCGAGCTTCGATCGAGCCATCAGGTTCGAATCCCACCCAAGGACAAAATCTTTTGCTGATTTTTCGCGGGCTTACCAAAGCTGCCCGAGGCTTCCCTAAGGGCAAATTGGCATTTTAAAGTATTTTTTGTCCATGTTTACCAGTTTTATTGACTTTATTACTTCTTGATTTAAATATCTCACTGAATGTGTCAATGTGGTCAGAGATATGTGAATGAGAAGAGAAAATCGATGAGGTGCAGCGCAAAAGAATGAAGAAAGTCGTATGATGAGGTTATTAAGTAATAGTTACGACTCCGAAGAATACAATTTGAGCAATTGTAATGAATTTTTGAAAGGTGAAATGACAAGAGAAGACGAAGAAGTTGATCTCGGTGAGGAGGAGAAGTTATCTTTAATGGAAATGATAATATTTATGCGTTTTCGAGAAAACACGGTACAGAAAAGAACGGCTAAAATGTGTGAATGAGACGAACAGGTTGAAATGATGTAAACGGTTTTTGGTGAACAAAGAACTGTCGAAATAGAATTACTATGGGAAATAAGGAGATTACATCAATTTTCACTCAGGGAAACTAAAGGTAATCAGGTTTTTAGGTCGTACAAGAAGCCGTGCTGCTCTAGGAAAGACGCTATTATGCCTGTAATGAAAGCGTGAGCCTGTGATATTAAAATTGAGACCATTATGAGTAGTATAAATACGAAAGAAATTTGTTTTTCGATTAGAGATTTTGTATTTTCCTCTGATAGCTGATTTGATATCGATTTCTTCTCTTCTTGTTTCAAGGGTATCTAAACTCTTTCGAGCTATTTAGCAAAAAAAATAGATATGTGAATGAGAAGAGAAAATCGATGGTCGAAAAATTCATGATGGTCCGAGACCAAATAGTTTATGCCAGTATATCAACAGTGAGTGAACTCTTATTTTTCTGGATATCGTAACCGAACTACCGTAATCTAGCTGCCCTATAGTATTGTTGCGAAGTTAACTCCAAATTCACATTTTAAAGGTCGGGTATTGGTGGATCCTGAACACCGTACTCTGCTTACAGTAACCCTAGCAACAGTGATCATGAATGCAGTGGTGTATTATGAACTGACTTTATTTCCGTATTCATTTTAAAATTCGGTTCTTTGTAAATTCATGCTCAGCTCGTTGAAGATACTTTATTTATATATTTTCAAAATCATGCACGTATGTATTTCGACAAAATACTATAGGATAGAGTGCCTAGATTACGGTAGTTTGGGTTACGGTATTCAGAAAAGTAAAAGTTAGCTCACTGTTGATATACTGGTATATAGTATTTGGTTTCGGACCATCATGAATTTTTCTACCTTGGCAAATTTTCAACCATGAACCCCGGGTTGACTGAAAAAAATCAGTTAGCGATTCCCGATATTCGGCAGCAAAATACAGTGCATCCCCATTGATAACAATGGTAGTCACGATCGCTGAATAGCTCGACAGAGTTTTCCTCATTGTCATTAAAGATAACTTCTCTTCCTCACCAACTTCTTCGTCTTCTCTTGTCATTTCACCTTTCAAAAATTCATTACAATTGCTCAAATTGTATTCTTCGGAGTCGTCACTATTACTTAATAACCTCATCATACGACTTTCTTCATTCTTTTGCGCTGCACCTCATCGATTTTCTCTTCTCATTCACATATCTCTGACCACATTGACACATTCAGTGAGATATTGAAATCAAGAAGTAATAAAGTCAATAAAACTGGTAAACATGGACAAAAAATACTTTAAAATGCCAATTTGCCCTTAGGGAAGCCTCGGGCAGCTTTGGTAAGCCCGCGAAAAATCAGCAAAAGATTTTGTCCTTGGGTGGGATTCGAACCTGATGGCTCGATCGAAGCTCGATCGGGCGATAAATTAGCTTTAAAAGTGATGTTTAGACTAGATAGATTTTTCCCGGAATATTTTTATTAAATTCTACATTAAATTTCCTACAAGATAGCGACATTGAATTTCCCCGGAGATTATCGTAAAGTGGTGATTTATTTTTTTGAAGATTGAAAATGTCCCAAAAAATTGGTTTTTCGCGCATTACTTGCGTTGGGTTGGACCAAATCCTTTGAAAATTCATATTCTAATATAACTTTTTGCGCTCTTTCGATTGGTATATAACATGATTTGAAAATCTCAAATTTATTTTTTGCGAGATCAAAGATCAAAGATCACTTTTGGAGTCCAACTTTTTGGCTGAAGTGTATCCCACCCCTAGGCACCCCACCTGTGAAGTTTGAGCACACAGAAACGATTTTCACCAACTGTGCCACTTTGCTTGCCGTTCCCTGCAATCTTACCGAGAACGCCTTTTAAAGTGTATAAAACCATCTTTTTCGATCCAAAATCGAGCATTTTCGAGCATTTTCCACCTGAACTTTTGAACAGCATTTTTCGCATTTTCTTGCATTTTCCAAGTTCTGAACACAGCATGATTTTGAACAATTCATAATCTAAAGTAAGTGTTATATAACACCGCGATAATCAACAAGCCGTCTCATCTTTTCGATGTTGACGAATTAAATTATTTTTTCTTACAGTATCCAACAACAGTTGTGATTATCAGACCATTGTTAGATGGATATGCAAAGCATGTCTCTGAATGATAGTTTTTGATCGTCTATAATAGCAAATTCCCACTAAAGCTTGAACTTACAGTGTACAATCTATTACAATCTTGCAGTACATTACTAACCGTTCTATTCATCATGAGTGTGAGCGCATCTCCTCCTCTGTTTCTTTCCATTTGACGCTTTTTCTGCTTCAGCTCATTCATTCGACATAGAATGGCGTGACGACGAATCTCGAGATGGCCCAGCATCGTCTGAATTTTGTTTTAACAAATAAATAAAGGAAATTTAGAGAGATACAGCAGTTGAAGGATACAATCATGATTGATTCAATGTTCACTATGTATACATACCTGAATCCATCGATGATGTACTACACATTCTCGTTTCGAGTTCGCGCACGAGCCCGACGAGAACAGTGTCTGCACCGATTCCAACATCTCACCCAACTTTGACCAGCCAAACGAGCTTGACCACTTCATGGGACAACCGCACAGCTAGAATAAGTATAGTTCCGGAAATTCACACCGCACATTACCAACGAAGTATGGTATGCAGCTGGGCAGTTCAAGAAACATAGCCATATTATACCTGCATAGACGTTTCAATATCCCCTTTGTAGTGCTGGGGGCACAACACCCGTAGTCGCTTACAGTACGTTTCGGTCTGCCAGTTGTACTTGCCGCAGAAGAGTGCATCATCACTCATTATTTGCTGAATGTCATGGGTTCAAATAAATCACTCATTCATTCAATCAATAAATTCTTACCTTCCGTTCCTCCGTTCCGTATACGGTTCGCTTCTCCAGCTTGACGAAGCATCTCTCAATGTGTTTCGTGAGCAAATGCGACGCGACATCTTTCGCGCATACCGGACAGGCTACCACCTAGGCCAAATATGCAAATTAATCGTTCGATTATTACAACAAGCCATTTAAGATTTAAGAGCCCATTGATCATACCAAACACAACACATCTATGTGGAAAAATCTATATTTTCAAATATTTATCATTAACAGTACCATTTGGGCTTTATCCTTAGAATTGTCATTCGGTATTTCGTAAGCAGGAATCGACCGCACAATCTGAGAAGAAATCGGTAAAATGCAATCAAAAACTGGCAAAGTCTACTAGGAAAAGACTGACCATCACTAACATAAACAAGTAAACATGAACAAACCTCGATATAGTTCATGATAGTGACCATCCATCTCTTCAATCGACAATTCTCATCTAGCAGTGCCTGCATCTCGTCCATCATCGCTTTGACCTCCTGCAAGCAATTAATCAATTAATTAAGCTTAAATAAAATAATATATTAATATACGCTTCATAAAAAACGCTTAAAAATAAATAAAACTCACCATCTCCGCTCGTTGCTGCGCCACCGGTTTACGCTCCCAGTACTCCTTGAGACGTTGTGGAAGCACAGATCTTAGGCGCAACTGTAAAAACAACAGTTATCAATGATGCTCGCAATCATAGCCGTTAGACAGTGATAAAGAAGCGATAGCAATACAATGATCAATAGAATAATATCGATTACCTGGGCCAGTTCAAACCCGCACTTCTCCGAGCAGTACTTGGAGTTCTCACGAGCTTCGTAGATGCAACCACTGAACCGAGAACACTGTCATATATTAGGCTTCAGAGTATATTGTATCACAAGATCATGAATCAGTTTCCTCAGAATAAACAGAATAGATACTGGAGAATGTTCGAGGTATCAATGCTAGACGCCGCAACGGGATCGAATCTTGTCTCTCTCTCTCTCTCGTATTCTCTTCCTCCGCACACAATTCAATTTTTCTAAAGAATGATCTCACCGTCCATGACATTGTAATGGTTCCTGCTTTCGTACACAATCTGAAATAAACCAAAATCAATTTCAAGACCAACTTCATCATTCCACGATCTCATACATCAAGTAAGATCTGTACACCACACTCGCCAAACTAACGTAAACTAGCAGAAGAAATTATTAATTCAACAAGTCCGTACCTTCAACATCTTCTATTTCTTCTTCATTATCTTCTTCACCTTCATCTTCCTCATAGGCAACCCAGCGTCGACGCTTCAGCACTTTCTGATTGAGGACCACTATAACAGGACACATTATGGCAGCAAAATAGATGAAATGCGAGTCTTGTCCTGTCATCATCGTCTCACTCGTATATTTTAAATAATCCCGTACCAAACCAATCCCGCTCCATCCTGTTCATCTCTCATTTCTGTCATTACAAGTTCGAGCAGCAATCATCCTAGGCACAAAGGGATGGAGCACCAAAAGGCTGGTCTTCGTCGCAAATTTCCCACTTCGACCAAATCGTTACATATACAAGAATAATCGAAGATTCGTGATAGCTTAGTATCAAAATAGCATTCACAGACTATCTCTGTAGAAACCGGCTGCGTCATTTATCGTCAAGTCTGACAGAGCGCCTGCTATAATTAAAGAATCAGTGACCTCACAATTCTGACCGTGAAAGTGTGCGCAAGTGATAATCGAACATTCCAAAAACTGATCTTATGATGATAATGTACTCTAACACTCTCTCGATCAAAAGATCATCCACTTGCTGGTCACTCGTGCTACCCAAGCTGTCGCAATGTATCGCAAACCATCAACATGTGATATATACAAATGGAGAATTCACGAAAAAACCATTAATCCACTTACATATGGGCTGCACATACGATGCTTGCTTCTTAGCGGCATCCTTCGTTTGTATCATCTCCTTCTTCGGCTTGACAGCTTTCTCGTCGGAAGAAACCTCAACAATGAATTCTTGATTATACAACTGTTGTAAGATGCACTTTGGTTATGGACATATTTATCTTTGGGGCGACTCTTTTCCGGATTCTAAATCAAGAAAAAGTGCAAAATGGATTACAGGGTGTCGTGATGTATAATCAGAGGAGCCCTTTATGCAAAGAGAACAACGCGGAATTGTGAAATACCTAAGGAATGCAATTTTGGCGATCGATCATTGTCTGTACAGTCGCTAGATAAAGATAAGATAGTGAATTCTGACCTTTAATATAAATGAGGATAGGGGAAGATCATCATCAGAAGATGGCACGTATGTAGTCAACGTCATACTGAAACAAAGGATATTATTGACTATTTGAACATAACTTCAAGTAAATCGCGCTTTATTAAGGAGAAAAAGCAAGTCAACGACCCTATAAGAGAGAGAGACAAAGAGAGATGATGAAAGAGTTAGATACCTATTCCCATCTAAATCAATGACCCTCTTCCCTATGCACTATGCCAATTGCCAGTCTAAAGACTACACACTCTCTCTCATTTCTGTACTCTCTCATTGCACCATGCGCTTTCTCACCCGAACTGAATGCCACATTATGTGGCTGTCAACATATTAGACAGAATATACTAGAGCATAGCCTATTCCTTATACCAATCAACTATCGATTTGCCAAAATCGATTGGATCGCTTCCTATCCAGTCTATCTTTTTTCACTATGTTTTTTGCACTGCCCGGGCGCAGATATAATATACGGATCAAAAACGAGAAGATATATCATGGTATATGTACTGAATGAAAACAATAAAGAAGAGACAAACTGCAAATTACTTAATCACAGTTTTAGAGTATTACAAAAGATCAAAGAATTGGCAACGGTCCATGACGAGTTTCAAAAACTACCGTATGATAGTTCGACAATTCGTGGTGGGACAAAATTTCCTGTTCAAACATTTTCGGAATTTCAATCAATATTTTATGGGAAACTCTCCCTTTAAGAAAAGACACATTAACATTGATCTGAGTTACACTTATAAAGATGCACACGGACTAGTTAGTATAGTCAATCCCTCCTTTCTTTAGTCATCATCCTTCAGAAATTCCCGTAGACACAATAGCATCCAAGTAAGTATCGTACATGTAAAAATAGTTGTATCATGAACGGTGTGAATGGATCTGAACGGATCAGGCCGATCAAACGGGATTGTGAGCGAGCCGGCCATTTTCGTAATTTTTAGAACAAATAATAACGAGAACGAAGTTGAATGAAGTCAAATATGGATGGAACATTCCTTGTCCGTTTGAACAACTGTGCTATGCGACAACGTTCTGTCTTATTTTCCATTTCATAAATATGAATACAGACTATAAAAGGGATGAATGAAGCAGAATCCTCACTTCAAATTCATTCGATTCATCATGTTCCTTCTCTTCGTCCTCTTGTCGGTAACACTCATTCTGGCCGATGAACCAGCGAAACCTGTAAGTCATGTATATACATATTAAGATGGCATTTGAATCTACCTATCCAATTAAATACTGGAGTCTCAGATGATAAAAATACTAGCACCCTTTAGGTCATCGTTCGTTTCCGTCGTCAGGCAGTCATTGCTAACTCATCCAACGTATGGTCTACCACTGAACCTATTCCCTACTTCTTTGAGACTGGAGGTTATGCAGTCAGTAAGTGACGTCTTTTTATCGCTATTCGCTCGGTCTTCGTCCTAATTCCATTTAACATTATGTTTAATATTTGAGATGCTGAAGTTCGTCAGCAAATTTTGGATGCAATGAAGTTCTGGTCTGAGACCACTTGCCTTAATTTTAAGGAGGATACAACGAGAACAAAGGGAATTAGGTTCATCTCAGGTATGAGAAAAATAGAAATGCAACAATTAAACTTTAACTTGCAGGAGGTGGTTGCTTTTCAAATCTTGGAAGATGGCCATATGGTACTCAGTCCCTCTCCCTATGGAATTATGGGTGTAACAACGTTAGTTAACTGGTTTCTCTGAGAGATAATTCTTAATTTATCCCCATGTAACAAAATGATAATGAAAAATAAGTGAGATTAATTGTGCCAATTAATGAAAGGTACTCTGACACACTATTCACTTTGAACGTTTGACACAAATGGAGCATAACCTCTGTTATGCTAGTATGAAAAATATAAAGAGTATGAAGATAGTATAAAGTGTAAAGATAAAGTATCAAAGAGAAAGAATCAGTGTTTACGATTTAATTTTTAATTCAGATGAACACTGCTCTGCACGAGATCGAACATGCTCTGGGAGTAAATCATCAAATGACAAGAACTGATAGAGACTCATATCTAACTGTATACGAGGATAGAATCGTGGTAATTATTTATTAGTACTGCTCACTGAAGCATATTGGCATCCATTCAGAGTGGAATCGTTTCTCAATATCAGAAGAAACCTGACACACAGACATTCGGTCTTCCTTATGAATACGGATCGGTCATGCACTACACCGAGAACAGGTGCATACATTTTCATATTTTGTAAAATACATTCTGAAATACTAGTGCTGCCAAGAACCCCGGACAGGCTACAATGGAGGCACGCGATAAGGACTACGTCGGATCTCTTGGTATCATATCAATTTCATCATTATTATTGTAATACTATCTGTTTATAGGTGGACATGAACCCTCATTCCTCGATGTTCAAATCGTTAATCTACTCTACAAATGCACAAGTAACAGACTCTCTACATGATTAAAAGCCATTACTTTCTCCTCATCAGTACGTTTTCAGGCAAATGTTCTACACAACTTGCTTGCAAGAACTTTGGATATACTCATCCGAAGAAGTGCAATGTCTGTATCTGCCCTGAAGGATGGGGAGGACAACTCTGCACTGAAAACGTCATATTTTCCATCCTTTAAGTTTTCGACTGTATAATATTAGATAGATTTTAGCCATCTGGAACGGTCGCTCTTACTGCCTCTACATCTCAGCAGAAGGCATCCATTTCACTGACTGGATCTGCATCAAATAGAGCCAAATCACGCGCTTACGTCATCACGGTATGTACTATATAATATTTCAATTTCCTTCACTTCTCCGACTGCTCTTGAATATATTTCTTGATAGGCTCCAACAGGAAAGCGTATTGAACTCAAATTCGACACATTGAACACCTCTTCTCTAGACAGTTCATGCATTTACAATGGTATTGAAATCAAGGGAAAGAAAGACTTGAGAACCAGAGGAATCAGGTAGGAAAAGTTATTTGATTCATCTGATTTTCGTACCCTTTGAGACTGTGTGGATCTTATACACCAACTCGTAGTTATTGGTCAGAGGGAAATAGAATGGTCATCATGGCCTTTTATTATAATGGAACTGCTTCAGCTAACATTCAGTACAGATATGGTGAGAATTGTCAGCGGCGATATCCATTTATCTATTATTATTATTATTTCAGCATAAGTCTTGTACGCCAATCGATAAACATTAATTAAATGCAAAATTTGTGTATATTTTATCCGAAACACTAAAACATCTATAATTGAATCACAATACATTGAAGGTAGAACAAAAATACTGCTCAATTGGGAAAACCATTGAAATAAAACACGTTCATACAGTTTCAGTAACATTTTATAGTATCAAAAAATTTATTTAAGCCGTACTCCAAACAACACTATAAAGCATCGAAACTGAATAATACAGGCATGATAAGGATCGAAATCACATAAGATCTAGTGGGAATTGTAAAGACAACAGTGTCACAGTGGAAAAAATCGAGCTATTGTCACTTTGATCTATCATCTTTCATGGTTCATTGAAGCGTCTGTTTTAGTTTTACACGTGCAATATCCGACATAATTCCCGATTAATATTCAAAATCAGCATTATCGATAGATAAGAGACACAAAGTGTGACACTCTCTTTCGTTGATATGGACAGGTATTGACTGTGTAGTGCACGCATTGAACTATCGATCTCTCTCTCCCCTCATTCTTTCTTCAATTGCGTTGCATTTATGTTTGTTCTGTTTACTTACTTTGTCTTTCAAGGTAAGCCTGCAATGTCGTGGATTTCCACAGCTTGGTACTTCATCGTCTCCTTACAAATCCATGCAGAACCAATCATTCTTGTCATGTCCGCCAGTAATTCGGCAGTGTAAGTACCCGAAACCGATGGAGGATTGCTGATTGGGTCATTTCAGGGGCACCGTAAACCCGCAGCTGACAAAGGACAAGATGAATCGCACTTACACACCGCCACCTGATGCTGATCCTGCTACGTTCATAAATAAGAAACAAGTTCACTCTGAGTAATTCAATAATCATGTATAATACATTAATTCAGGTGTATTGGGATCAACAGTACCACTACATCAATATTCCAGTATCATGTTTGATGGGAATAGTTTACGGTTTGTTCCATAGCTTTTCGTGCCCTTTTAATGTATAACATATTAAGGTTCATACAGTGACCGTTTCGGTCGTAAACTACCAATGTTGGTTGGACTCGTATCAGTCATGATATCAACTTCGCTCAAGATGTTAATGTATTCTGAAGTAACCGATTGGCCTCTTGAGGTTATGCATCGTGACCTTGCGCAATGAATCTTTCCTCACACTTTCTCTTATACCTTGATTAGTCCTTTAGTGGAACTATGTCCTCGCATCGGTCTGTGGATTCTTCGGAGATTGGTCATTGACTATGACTTGTGTCAATTCCTATCTCACTGATATCTTCCCGGACAAGAAAACGGTATGGTCTCATAATATTGCATTGTATTGTGTGTCTTGTGTGTGATTACATATGTAATAGTGGCAACAGTGTGCAAAAGTGTGACGAGATCTTTGAGATAGATTTTTTTCGTTTTATTAATTCATGAATGAACAATTCAGTTATCATTTCGTATGGTGATTGTTTCAATCATATTCTCGATTGGAAACCTTGGCGGAGCACAAATTGCTGATCTGTTACTCAATGTAGTTGATATGATAGCAGTGATGGGAATCAGTTTAGGTACGTAGAGCAAATAAATGAACTCTCAAGATTTGACAACTTCCAGCATTCACAGTATTATCGTTTATATATGGTATGATCGTGCTCAGACCAACCAAACCGAAGCATGTTCCACTGAAAGAAAATGATGACTTAGAAAGTGTTGCCGACGAAGAAGTACCACAGCCCACAAAGTGGGATCATACAATTATAAAACAGATACACAATAATCAGGAGATTATTTGTAGGGAGACGATATTGTCAGCAATAAAGGATGCCTTCCTTTCAATCTATCATTCACTAAAGATCTTCGTTATTCCTCGATCTGGACATCGTAGACTCTTCCTCTATGTATGCTTCCTTGCCAACTTCTTGGATCAATTTGTTTTCGGAGAAGAGAAAGGTACACCAAATCATCCTTTGCGTTATACATGATGGCTTTTTTATCTTAAAAGTTTCAATTTTAATTTAGATTTTCAATTTTATTTAAGGTTTAATTGGAACTTATACTCAACTGCCACCATTCAATTGGACTACACATGATTATGCTACCTACAAGTCATGGAGACCCATTGCTCGTTTGTAAATCAATCCTTGATCATTTTCTAATAATAATGTACTGCAGAGATAATCGGTATGACAGTTGGACTTGCTCTATTCAAGAAAGTTCTCAAGATGAGAGATACATTTTGTATTTGCATTGCAATTGGTACGAATCTGAGAACCATTAGGAGAACTATTAATTATTTTAGCATCAATGGGCATTTGTGTGTTGATAATTGGTTTGGCTCAATCATCATGGATGATTTACGTTTCACTTATACCCGAAGCCTTCCATGGGCTTCTCAATCCACTCACATACACGTTTATGTCGTGTATTGTTGGTCCTGATGAGGTATTATCTCTAAATAATGTATATTTGATGAGCTATTTGTCTAGATTGGTAAAGCTTACGCAATATCGTCGATAGCTCAACAAATCGCTGGCTTTGCTCAGACCGCCATTCTCCAGAACATATACACGGCGACCGTTGATTGGTACATGGTTAGTGTACATTTTATTATTATATTTATATTTATTTTATATTTGTTTTCATTTATTTCTTGAGATAAATCAATTTTCTCGTGATTCGGGTAAAAGACGTTTCAACATCAGTCTCTTAAATTAAATTATTATTATGAAATTATTTATTGTTAGGGTTTCGTATGGCTATTGATGGCTGCAGTGAGTGGATGTGCTGTCGTCCTCTATGGATTCGTCCACGTCGTAGCGAAAAAGGAAGGATGTGGATCTTAATTTATGATTGTATTGAATTCAGATAAATCGTTGATACGCAAACAGCTAACGATAAACCCCTTTAGAAAACAAGACTAAAATGTGATTTTTTTTGATTCGTCAAATGTTCTTTCGCTTGATGTAGACTTAAAGTCTACTTTAAACTACGTCACGGACTTGACTTAAAGTCTACTTCAAGTCCGTGACGTAGTTTAAGTAGATTTTAAGTTTCAAAATACCAGAGGATAATCAAGACGATTATATCATCATAACTGATCTCACTATCTTTGCAGCCTACTCGCATTTCACAGCAATAATACATGCAATCAAAGTAATTAAACTAAAAAATACAAGGGAGTGGGAAAAGGGCTGATATGGATCGCGTAATATTTTTTTCTATTTTGACGTGAGGCTAGCCCCTCAAAAGCCTAAAAAAGCCTCCGGAGGCCTCAAAATGCTCCATCCATGTTTTCGCCTATCTCAAGAAAAGATGGAAATATAAAATTAGCAAGGCGAAGGCGGGGACGGGTCAGGAAGACAATCGAATGGGAGTCGATAGGGTCAGGCAAAGTACATGCGTAGATCAGAATAAGCGACTAGAAGGAAATTGAAAATGGGAACATCGCTAGATCATTTGTTTTTTTTTCGATTTCGCCTTTGTGTTTAGCTGAGCGCCGCAAGTATTTTACATAAGTACATTTTATAAGGGCAATATTCGAGATACTCCAAAGTGGTAATTATTGATTATTGACCCTTAACTGTGATTAATCATGGTTGTGAAAATATGGATAATACGATAATATGTTTTCCGTTTGGAATTTAAGTGATAAGTGAGTTTTAATGTAAAACAACAAATTAAATAAATTTAACGTTTATGAAATTCCTATTCACCTGAGTATCTTGATTAATGTAGTGTGCAAACATCCAAGTAGTAAGATTGTTTTCGTGATAGCAAATTATCCATCTTATTTCGAGCTTTATATCTCGACACAGTTACATTTGGTGCGTAATTTCACATATTTCATAACTCTTTGCAGTAAATAGATTTGAAATTAACGGTTTTCTTAGTAATACTAGCATTTTATGAATTGAAGGATGGAAGTAACTCTAATCACTTAAATTTTTCCGCTGATCGTTTGAACGCTTTCTTATTAGCTTTATTAATCGTTATTTCTTCGTTATTCTTCCTTTTTTTCTCTATCTGACAAAGAGAAAAAAACATAACGAAAAAAGGGAATCAGAAATTGTTGTGTTCTTGTTGATAGCTATCTCTTATCATCTAGACTCAACGGTTCTCGCAGAAAAACGATGTCCATGAATTCTTCGGCATTGTTACAATTTAATGTTTTTTTAAAATGTAAATTCATCTATGTGATACTGTGATATATAGTTTGTCACATTGTGGATAATCCAAGTGTATTTGTGAATTTGAAATTTGCAAATCTATTTATTTGGTGATATTGTTTCTTTCTTTAATGTGTACTAGTACTACATAGTTCAATTTACATTTAAAAACATTAAATTGTAACAATGCTGAAGAATTTATGGGCATCGTTTTTTTTTCTGCGAGAACCGTTGAGTCTAGATGATAAGAGATAGCAATCAACAAGAACACAACAATTTTCTGATTCCCTTTAATCGTTATTTTTTTTCTCTGTTAGAGAGAAACTAAGTGGAAAAACGTGTGATGCGAGTATGGAACAAGAAAAGTTTGTTCGAATATTAACACAGGAGAATCAGCTATACTTCTTACTCCTAAGATATTAAAAGAAGAGTGGAAAAGTGATAACAGTGATGAAAAGGGAGAGGAGAGTGAGAGAGAATGAGACGAATGGAGAGTGATAAGAGACATTCATCTTTCCATCTTTCTTCTATCACAGTGCCTTCCTCATTGTATTGGTGGGTCATCGCAATTATCTTTGCTTAACTCGAACGATCTGACCATTCCTTGAATCTTTTCCTTGATTCTTATTGGGCCAGACTGTCTGCTTCGACAGTCATGTCATTTTATTAGTATGGTTTATTTCAGGTCGGATATGACTAGAAAATTATCCGTCTCTTCACGGGAGATTGAGGATCCAGATCGAACAAGTCATCTCATGAATGCTATCGTCGGTTACTGTACCTCAATCATATGAATGACAGTGGTCTTCCAGGTTCCCAATTATGATGCGACCACAGATGCTATATCATTCACGTGCTCATCGGATATAAATCGTCCTATCTACAGTACAGTGAGCATTTCTTCCTTATCACTATGAATAATCAGTTATTACTTACCAATACTCTATTTTGTGTGAAAATATTCTCCCGTGCAATGCTACACTCTCTTCAAGTCATCAAACAGTCATACTTAACCTGTGTGCTTTAAAATACATTTATCATGTAAGCATTCCATAAATTGATTTTTCAATTATTACAGAGAACACCACGATGTCTCGATAAAGTCGTGGCTCCAGCCGGCAATCAGATCAAACTTCTTCTTCTCTGTGCAGTTTTATCAGCCGCGACTAATTTTCCAGTGAGACAGATAAGAGGGCAGACATGATTGTCCTTTGACAGGTCAAATGCAAAAAAAAGAAATATTCTTTTGAACTTTAAAGAGAATAGGGAATATTTTTGGAGAGATATGATATATTCTGTTTGTGGAAACAAGAAAATATAACCATTTTCCAGGAAGGATATTGCAATTCGTATCCGAACACGTCGTATAAAACATTTCAACAAATGATCAATGGAACATACGTTGATAGAGGAATGGTGGTAAGTTGAAGTAATTCAAGTCCATGGATTCATGACACGTTTAGGGTGGTCTTTCTGATGATGCATACACATGGTACTGGTCATTTGTATTGAATATTTGGTTCGTTGGAGACTTACTTGGAACATTTGTAACACCATATTTCACTGATAATTTGGGAAGGAAAAGTTCGATATATTATGTGTCGTTCAATAATAACCGTTCATTTCAGATTCTCTATTGATTGCTAATAGTTGCGCGTTGTGTGGAGGAATAATCGCTTTCATTTCAACAGCATACTCTATTCCTGAACTGTATCTTATCAGCCGATTCTCTACTTCAATCAGCTCTGGAATGAGCTTCGGCGGTCTTATTTTGTTCTTGCAAGTAAGTTTCATCAGATGCATTTTATTATGTTGAAGTTGTACTCGGCGTTAGATTACAGTAGTGATATGAAAATGAACACCATTTAATCTAGGAAGCAACGCCAACTGCCGAGAGAGGAATTACTTCATTTATTTGTGAGTCTACCTTCATTATGACTACCGCACTTGGTATCGGATGCGGAATGGATTATATCTTCGGAACGAATCTTCCCCTTTTAACAGGTAACCAATCAATGAATTCTCTTCTTGGATAGTGCAATACTATAGGAATAGCCATTGTTCCTGCTCTCATGGCTATAATCATTACTATACCACTTCACGAAACACCAAAGTTTCTTCTCATCAACAGGAATGATAGAGAAGGTGCACTGGCATCTCTTGAGTTCTACCGAGGTATGATACGACTTAGATTCGATGACTGAATATGATTGCTGTAGGAAAGTCGATAGAAAACGAACGCACTCTTGATGATATTATGATAGAGAAAGAAATGGGTAGTTGCGAAGAGAAAGTAGCATTGATCAGTGGAGTCAAAGAAGTTATCACTTCAAATCATCTCAGAATCGCCTTTTTCCTTGGAGCAGCATCATTACAAGTAACATAGCTACGAATTATAAAATGGTTCATACTGTTCCGAACAGTTATTGACTCCGCATATATACATATATGTTATCAACTGATATTAGTGTGTAAACAATTCTTTCAAACCTATGGGTTCATCCAATCGAATGTAGAAATTTACGATATTATGAATTGGAATACGATTACGGAACTACTAAGGACTCATATTTTCTATGAAACAATACAAGAAATATAAAAATGGAGCTCAAAATAGATACAAAACAAATTGATATAGCTTTGATTTCTAGATTACTGTAGGGATCTGGCCAATCGTCTATCTGTCAACAGATCTTCTGTCTGCAAACTTCTCACCTGAGATCTCACAGGTTCCATATCCTCAATACGTCTCACCTATGCAAATATGAGCACTCTCAGCTTTCCTCGTTTGGTTTCATTATGGCAGACTTTGCCGCGTCTCTATTAGGCATTCTATTCATTGAGAGGTATCGTGATATTTGACTTGTATTTGCTCAAGCTTCACCACATAATGTATTGTTGACCACAAGAGTACAAGAGGATATTTGGTCTACGATATTTTCTTGGTTAAGACAATCGTTATTGCCAGATACAATCGTCGAAGTCTTCTCATAGGCTTCGGCATTGCCAACACCGCTTCATTGTGTTTGTACATAATTGCTGATCTTCTAATCCCATTATGGGACCCGATTAAATGGGGACAAATCGCAGCTCTTGTTCTATTTGGAATCACATATGGGTTAGTTTCACTCATATTGTTCATAAGTTCATAACTCAAAAGTATACTAATCATCATAATCATAATATAAGTAGTCATAAGTATAAGTGTTCATACTGTTCATATGTATATATACGTAGTTGCGCTATGTCAATTTTGTATATGTATATATCAAAAATATGGTCTGTTGCAGATTCGCAGTTGGTCCCATTGCATTCTTTATAACTTCTGAATTAGTTCCACAACGAAATCGATCAATAGTTCAATCAATGGTGCGATCCTCTCATCCTTCACAACTAATGATCTATTTTAAGGTTTTCTGTTTCAGTACGATAATGAATTTTCTGCTGTCATTTATCACTCTTCCGTGCTATAATTATTTTGGAGTATTGTCATTCCTTCCTCTCCTTGTTATTCCGGCTCTGCTATGCGAGATTTTTCTCTTCATTTATCTGCCTGAGACCAGGGGAAGAGAGGTATTTCGAATTATTTTTTGGAGTTCTTATCTATTTTAAGACAAAAAATATACAAAAATAAATTTAAAAAAAAAAACAATATCAGATCCACGATATCGTAGCTGAATTAATAGATCGTCAGAGAAGACAGAGTATGACAGGAGAGACTCATATCTAATATGCAATATTTGGTCACTAAAGCCGTGTCACACTTTCTTCTGTTGTTTAATAATGTATGAACCGATAAAGTTTGAAGAGAGGGCTCCATTAACTCTCTGATTTCATTCTTCTCGTGTATCTTCATTCTCTAATTGATTCATGTAATGGGAGCAATGCAAATACTGGGCAGAGAAGTGGTGATAGACTATGGGAAATGAAGAGAATCAGAGAATAAGAAGACGCTTCGACCTGATGGTAATCGCTCCTCTTCTCAATGTAAAGGATCCCTCCATTGCTCTCTCTCTCGACTCCTTCCGTTTGCCTCTATCATCTCTAACCCCCGCTCATTCTCTCTCATTCACTCTCAACACAGACTTACCGTAAGCCTATCGGTGATTGACTCCGCCCACATATCACGATATCCCCTACTTCATTCGCACTGAATTGATTAGACAGACGAACTGATCGTCTTCGTATTATTATCATTATATCGCTCATTGTATTGATCTTTTTTTCGTTCAGTGCAATTAAGGTTTTTTCTAGGTATGGCCTTCTCCATAAGCAGTTTACTGCAAAGCGCTTTGCCTCCTGGAACAATGCCAAGGGAAGAATCCGATGATTCTAAGGTATTATATGAGATCCTAAGATTGCTATCTATCGATATTTTCTATACAAATATTCAAAAATATGATTTTGGTAATGGCTTTAATCTCATGTAAATAGTAAGAGTATCCATATAGGAATCAGTGCGATCATCCTCATCTCCTCGAGGGACTCCCACATCATCCACTGGTTGTTCATCTCCACCTTCGTGTGGAAGCCAAGGAGGAGTGACCGGCCCTAAAAGAAATAATTTAATCCCCAACACCGCTCCATGGTTTGTTTCTATATCATAACAAAGATAACTTGCATTATCCACTCTCAAGTTTCGAAACAATTTGTACGGGATTGTGTAATTGCTGCAGCAGTTGTGATCCGCGCTTCAACTCTCTCTGTTATCACTAATTTTTTTCGAAATCTTAAATCAAAACTATTAACTTGATTAAAGAAAGAGACCCTCGAGTTTTTACGTAACTGAACTGGCCAGAAGAATTAATTAATTTTTTTCTAAAAGAGAGATGAATACCGTTGGTTGTTGCACCAGGGAAGGGGCGAATTTTAGAATTTGAAAGATAAATGTATAGACAAAAGGGGGATCGGCGTGGCGCGGTTACCAGAACTGTCTGTGTCTAACAAGTTCTACTCTTGCTCACTCCCGAAACTAATATAGAACAGAATGCCACATCGTTTTCCATTACGTTCTTCATTATAATTTTTCACACATAAATCTCCTGGTTTCCCTCTTTTTTTTTAAAAATTTAATTTTGCGCTGATAGGTGATTATCTTCAATTGTTGTACATTATTTCCGCACGGAGATAATATGTCATATTTAGATCTTGAATGATCATTAATAATCTAACATGTTATTACATTTCAACTGCCCTTATGCTTTACCCTTTATTGATGATATTTATAAACGAAAAAAATCTTAAAATTAATGTTGTAAAATTAAAGTTACATTAATTCGCCTGTTAAGGTTATTCGGCCTGGCAGCAGCTCATCAGCTCTCTCAACTAACACAACAAATGCAACCAATGCTAGGAGGTTTGTCATCATTTTCGACTCTTTTGTCTCTCAAAGTTTGGGAGCCATCTTGGGTGTCCATTTCTGATTGTAGAATGGGTGTGAATGAATGAATACACGCCACCACTATTATCTCCTCTCCTCTATTCATCGTCTCTATGCATTCAAATCAAATGAAGCTCCTCTCTATCTACTCAAGAACAAATAGCATTCCAGTGCGCGATCCCTCATTCTCTCCTCCTCCCTCCCCTCCTCCTCCTCTTCCCTCCTCCCTCCTCCTCCCCTAGATCTACAGTAGTCCCCCGCTCCCTGGGAAGGGCAACCTCTCTCGATGTATACATTACAACAGACTAATTGGATTGAGATTAGGAAATAATGAGAACAAACTCAATTGATCTCCCTAATCTATCGTTCCTATGCATTGTTTGTGCTTACAAGAAGAAACAACTGTCAATAACATCCCTGTGGGAAAGATCGACTGTACAGTGATCTAGAAAGACTTATTCTATGTAAAATATCAATATGGTAAGTAAGATTCCTAAATCTATGATTTGACATTGATCGGATAGAGTTGTTGACTCTTCAATGGGGTCCTATCCATATCATGTCCTAAGTGCACTTCAGCAAATTAGTCCACTCTTCCCTTTCTTCTCCTCCTCTTAATCTCCATCTGTTGAATAGCAACACCGTATCTTCTATTCTCATTACTTACAGCGCTTAAGATCAATGGGGACAAAGATGAAGAGAGGAGAGAGTACTATCACTATACAAGTACAAGCAAATAGAATCTTCCCTTTGATAGGAGACACAAAGGGGGATCAGCGGCTTCTATGTTATATGAGACACTTATCATAACAGATCTACTACTAATCAAGCAAAACATTTCGTTCCCTCAAACATCTATGAGGGCTTTCACAAGCTTCGAGACGCATACGTTGATGTTTACATGTAGTCTGTGGGAAAAATGCCAGTGCTAGAGAACGGAAATCATATGTGACATAGTAAATTTTAATTTTAGAACCAATAATTCACAACGGCATCAACTCTACGGCAATTCTGCCCGGTTCGACATTGTGGGAACAAGCTAGTGGTGAGAATGAAGCATATACAATCTATTTCTAGTTTAGCATTAACATACAGACGATTTAGGTGGTATTCCTCCCTGGTTTTATCCGTATCCTGCGAAACAAAGTTCGCATAAGAGAAAAGGAGGACAGATTCGATTCACTAATGAGCAGGTTTATATTTCGCTACAATCTACAATTCAATTCTAGTACCAGTGATTATGCAATTATCCAAAAACTTAAGCATATTCTTAAAACAAAAACTCTGCAACTTGTTTTCAATGGCATAAAATCACTGCTCCATAAAATTTATCAACCATTCAATAATTGTGGATAATAATGGTTGTCAGGGATAGTTAATGATTTTTGGTTTTATGTGAGATAAACCATTGCAGACCGATGCTCTAGAACAGAAGTTCGACGGTCACAAGTATTTGTCCCCGCAAGATCGGAAAAAGCTGGCAAAAGTACTCAGTTTGAGCGAACGGCAGGTAACTTAATTGTTTTTTTATTAAATTATTTTCATTATATTTGATCCTAAATCGATCAGTGCGATTGAATATCAAAGAAATGATTGACTACCGTAATCCATCTATCTCCACTTTTCTCTCCTCGAATGACTTAGAAGAGAATCTGTTTGTCGCCCCGATCGAATTCATCGAAAAGACAATAATCTTCCCCTTTTCTCTCTCTTCTCTCTCTAGTATCCTATAGAATCTGACGATCTCTCTCAGCACTCGATCAACAATTGTTTGGCTTCGTTCATCATTCATCATGTCATTAATAGACGGAGTGACTGATACTTGAGAGTGATTGAGAGGGAATGGATATATAGACATACGATAAGAGGATAAACTCACTAATTCGTTGTAGTTGCCATTCATCTTCTATGGATTCCACTGTTTACATTGGCGAATTAGATGAGTAATAAATTTGATGACAGAGATGATTCAGCACTTGATGAATTATACGTTTTCAAGTCTTTTTAATTCTTTGATCGCGACTTTTCAGAGTGCTTTCATATTAATGTGGATGTTGGAAAGTACTAATTCAATGTTAAGCAACTTCCTTATTAATGCATATATTTCTTTTTATCTGCAACATCACTAAACATAAATGATGCGGTTTTGAAGTAACTTATTCGATTCTATCCATTAAAGGCAGTTTAATCGGTGTTTGGTCTTGATATAGCCTTAATTGGCTTAGTTGAGCATATTCTCACAGAAGGGCAATACGGACTACACAGAGTGTATTGTATTGTGTTTGTTGATTAAGCCGGATATGGATGACAGATTATGAGAGGCAGAGGAGATGGAGAGTTAGAGAGAGATAGGGAAGTGAGAGGAAGAGGACAGCCTAGAGAGAGTTTGGTGGGGCAGAGGGAGAGATGCCATTATTTCGTCTAACAAGATGACCACTGTTTGCATTGCAAAGGTCATGACGATCCATGTTGGTATTGACCGGAATGAAGTAATCATTACGATAGAGGAGACAATCAAACTGAGTGGATAAAGGGATCACATATCATGGATATGATATTAGACATAGGGAAGGGGGGGGGGGGTAGGAATCGATCTCTGTCTGTTATCGTCTCTTCGAGCGAAATAAGGACTGATTTTTGAAAGATTAAACTTATACGCGATTATAGCTGTCACCAAACTAGATTTACTTCAAATTATCTGTTTACATTAGTCATAATCATCAGTAGTACTCTCATATATACTTTTCTGAAGACCAAAGAGTCTTTAAGAGCTACCTCTCATTGATGGTGTTGGGGTGTACTATAAGTATATGAACGTATGAGTACAATATTATTCAACTCGTTAATTATAGGTGAAGACGTGGTTCCAAAATCGTCGTGCCAAATGGAGAAGAACTGGTCGTGAAGGAGATGAAGAGGATGACATTCCACCAAATGCACGATCACACTTTCAAAATCATTCATCATTCTCCAATCTTTTCACACCAACCCAATGATTACATTCCGTTCTATTCTCATTCATTTTCTTCCTCTTAATCAATCAGGGCTAGTCATTATTTTGTATTCGTTACATTCTAAATATTATGTGGCATACTCCTCTCAATCTTTCTCTTGTTGTATTATCAGCATAGCAATTGTTCGTCACAATAGACTGTATATGAGTATCTTTTTTGGGGTTCTTCCTTCCTTCCTTCTGTGCAGTAGAGTGAAGTCTTCTTCACGTTGTCGTGTCATTCGTGATAAAGGATTCATAACATAGACTGGATCGGGGGTTGTCTCCAAAAGAAGAATAGGAAATTGAATGGCCCAATGATATGAGTTGTCAATGACGACAATCGACCTCATTATACACTCCCTGCATTTGTTATGACATATGCAAAGAAAGTGATGACATACAACTGAAGCCCAATAAAGGAATTACATGGGTAACTGTCACTATAGATGACTAGTGATCAGCCGAACTATACACAATGTTTGGATGGTGTTCAGGGTGGTTGACACTATTCACCGCAAAAATTAGCTCCCCTTTGAAATAGGAAATCGACCTGTCCAAACAATAAACGGAGTGAAAACTACAGCATGACATATCCTGTCCCTCTTCTTCTTCATCATCATCAAAATTGTATCGTGCTCTTCATTTCGGGTCTTCCTCCTCTAGTCTCTCTCTACCTCTTTCTCTATCATCATCTGAAATGTTGATGTCATAGTCTTCATGTAAAAACTTTCAATGTTGTTTATTTTGTCCGTAGTGTTCGTATTATGTCGACTCTTGCAATTAGTCAGTGTGATTATCCAGTTGTTCTTCTACCTCGTTAGCCATATTCGTCACCCCAATAACTTCTTACTTTGTCTGTCTATAAGAGTGAGTGGAACGAATATAAAGAAAGTACCCAAAATGTTCTCATCACATAGTTTATCCTTTATTCTATCTATTCTATCTTCATTCCTGATCGAACTCTTCGTTCATATCGATAGATTGACCTATCTAACGTATCATATTCCGATCCTCCTCCTCCTTCCTCGCCCAATACTCTCCCTACGCTTCTCTTACTACCGACTGTCTTCTGATATCAAATTCGTTATATTCACTCCCCTTTCATCTACTCGCTCATTCGTCTTCTCCAGTTTCGTACGAACAGAGATATATGCACCTTTCTCAACTGCAATTGGTTAATGCCTAATTGAATTCATCATTCCATTTTCATGTCACACTTCTTATTATGACTCTATCTGTATGGTCTTGCACGATGCACTTTTGTGTAGAACAGAGCTACAACTTTTCGATTATATATTCTGCGAAAGTGTACAGAACCACTCGATCTATTGGACTCCGGAAAAGGCCATTTTGCGCTCTATATAGATATCTCGCTTGCATGTTTTATTACCTGCTTTCGTCATGGGAGGAGACATCCGTATTGAAACAATGTCCAGACCGAGAAAAGTGTTCTCTATTTCTTTTTTTCTCTTCTTCCATTCATACTCGTGCATCATGACCAACTCCAGTGGGGGGGAGGCCCATTCTGGATCAACCTTCATTCACTCCTCCCACTTTTACTTTTCAACTATCTATCTTCGCGCCTTTTGTTTCTCTCCCACATCCCTATTCTCAGTCTCACGGAACTAAATATCGGATTAATGATTCGAATGGATTTACACCATGTATTTACTGTATTTACTGTATAGACAGAGACGGATGCGATCCCCAATCCATTATGAGCAATCCCTCAACAATTTCGTATCTCAAAATATTACCATAATCATCGAGACATCGTATTTATCATTCGTGTTGATCACTAATTCATTATGTGGTACGTGACGATAAATGTCAGGTAGTTCTTCATGAAGTTCCGATTTCTCGTTTTCCTCTTTTCATTGTCGCACTCGGTCTCAGTCAAGGCTAGAGAAATACTACATCGACAAACTTTGGTATTTTAAACTTTTAAGTATTAAAATATATCCAATACCCTAAACGCTTAGTCATTCAGAAATGTCACATATGAGATGAGAACATCAACTAATTATAATTACGTAGTCTAGGGATTAGCAAATGAAAGAGATGAAAGAGTGTCAATGACAAAATTTGAGTGTTACGGGTCGACCTAAACATAGTCCACGCCTCATCTCCCATTCCCTAAAGGACTCCCTATGTTGATAGATAAAATAAATTTTTTATGTGTCGGTCGAAGTTCACGTCGACGTAATTATAGATAGAGAGCATATGAATGAATTCATGTCTGATGGGACGCCTACGTTGGGCAAAAATGTAGTTTACGAAGTTCATAGTACACTATAGAACAAGAAACATTTTGAAAGCTTTTAAAGCTGTCAAGTGACAAATCTCTTTTTATGCTTATATAGGATAGTTTGCAACCGTATTCTGAACATTATAAAGAACTATGAGATGTGATTAGGAACTACAACCATTAATCAACTATAATCATTTAACAAGGTTTAAATTTGTTTTCCTCTTTCGCCTTATTTCCTTGGACAGCACAAATAAGTAATTAATATTCAAATATTAAATTATTGTACAATAAAAACTTCATATGCAATTAATGATCTGGTTATCTTACGATATATAAGAATATATTATAACAAGATTTCAAAGTCCATGTCATATGTCTCTCATTGTTCTATTATTTCTCATTTCAATAATTCTTACGCACTAACCCACTCAAGCAAAATCGCGTTACATTCGGACACGTAAAGCGCTACGGCGTACATACGCAGGGCTAATGTGATAGCGAATAACCCAATTCAGCGTTCATTCATGACTACGTATATATATATATATAAAACAAGTATATGCAAGCAATTGATGACCACGAGTAGATGTCGCGGCTTCTAATGGTGTTCTTGATGAAATCATAGATTTGCGAATATGGAATGTAATGGTTAAGTGGATGCTTGCGTCGTTGTGATCATACTTCATACGAAATATCGAGAGATCGAGAAAAAAAAACAAAATAACAGTCTCCTTCTCTGTTCTATACGTACCTACAACATAGCTATAATACCCGGAATCAAACGATTAACATACTCTGGAATTATAATATTATTATTCAATTTAGTGATATCAGTTGGGTTTTTCGTTACGTAATTCGGATTATCGCAGGCGTCATTGTATACAGCTCCCACGTGTTCTCATCGACAGAGTTGCCTATTTTCCGTCGATGACTTACGATTCGAAATGTGTTCGTGCGGATCAGATCAGAAATGTAACGGAGACTATTCAGCCACTCATCAAGGAATGCTCTACACTGTGAGTACTCCCTTCTGTTTGACCTCAATGAACCATATCAATCGCTTAAAAAGTCTTAATGGTTTTTTTCTTATCTAGCCTTATCTTTATAGCGTCACAAGTCCGAAGCAGGGTTTCTTCGATTAAAAAACGCGAGTTGCACTTTAAAACTCTTACTATTAAAGTACGACTATAAGCTCATTTATGGCCTCAATGCGTATATTTAAATATATTTCTTTAAACAAGATGGTAGACAAGACAAGACAATCAATTTCAGTTCTGCACAGATCCAGAACTTCCTTTGTGTAGTGATGGAGATCTGTCAGTGACAGTCGAAGGACTACAGACAACTCTTCACTGTACTTGCCCGCCTCCATTAGTAGAACGCAAGGTTACACATTTAATTCGTCATTTAGCCTAATTATCAAGTTTGCAGATCAGCAACGGCTACGATAAGAGCGATTTTATCTGCGAATCGGTACGTTATGAATATATTTTCCCCGTAGTTTGACTAGGGTTATGGGATACGAGGAACACTCGGATATTGGTAAGAGTATGCGTGAAAAAATGGATAAAAAGGGGAAAGTTGAGTGGTATGATGAGAGGGGGATCTCTAGTAAGGAAGAAGAGTTGTATTTCAATGAGCACTAACCCACGCTTCAATACAAAGTGTACGAATATGATACCTCTCCCCGGATAAATAAACAACGAAAACACACAAAAATACGGGTTTATATTTATAGGAACAAGAGTTCACCTCGAGAAGTCCAAAGATGTTCAAATTGTTACGAGGATGGAAGATACGATCGGAGAAAGTAAAGAAGCAAAAAGGTAAAAATATTAATATTATCCAGAATTGTTCCAAACATTTCTAAAATAACACGTATCGATGTATAAAGTGTATTGTAGGTAGGCGATATGTGATCAGGCGGAAACAACCCAAGAATTAGTGAAATATCCACCAATTAAGGTGTGATCTGGTTGTTGTTTCGTGATGGTGTCGCCCTTTCTCTATCCTTTCATGTTAAATGATCGATCAATCAATAATTAATCATGGATTGTTCTAGCATCATCATCTCGTCGTCGTATTCTCAATGATGTCCGTTGTCAAGGAAAAAATTCCGAGTGCTGAAACAAACCCAAATGTCTGACCTATCATCATCTCCCACTTCTGTCGATATATCGAATATCTCCCCTTAGGTTCATCATCTAGCTGTGTACTCATTTCTACTCATTACTGTGCATATTTGTACATTTGTCAGCGTATTATGCCTTCATACTATTCTCATGTACCGTATTATTGTTCTCTACTGATTACTCTGTTTGGATGCCATTACTTTGTCATGTTTTTTTTTTTGAATTTTTTAAAATTTTCATATTTTTTCATTGAGATAAAGCCAACCCGAATGGGATGTTGTCGGGGAACGGGCAATGAGCGGAGATAAAAAGACATATTCCGAATGACCACTGGTGACACCTGACTAGAGGTTGGAGGAAGATGTGTAGAGGAATGTAGACAAAGATTGAATAAATGTCCACTCCCACCAGCTGTGTTTTGTTATGCTCCGCACATCCAGTCCTCTTCTCTCTTCTCCTCCCACCCTCTTTCACCTTCCCGCAACAATCGTTTCCGGTAGCACCTCAAATAAATGATAAAAAAATCAGTATTATTGGCTGAAATCTAATGGAGCCTCAATGTTTTCTAAAGTGTTATTGTGAAGTTTCTCGAAGTATCTAGGCGATTTATTGTCAGGTACCAAGTGAATGATGAAAGTAGCGAGCGATAGCAGTTGTTCTCGTCGTTCCCTATACCAGGGGGGACCCTCAGTATCACATAGTCCATATGAGGTGAGAGAGAGGAGAAACAGGAATGTATTGAGGATATCTGTCACTCTTCTCAAAGATGGACCAAGGAAGAGATAGAAAGAGACTGAGATGATGAATGGAGATGAGAGAGAAGAGACATGAATGAGATCAGTGAAGAGAGTAGATGAAGAGATGAGGAGTGATAGAGGGAGGGATCAAGAAGGATCTCAGGTTGTTGGAGAGAGTCAGCCACTCTATCTATCCACGGAGCTTTACACTCATCCAAGTCTCAGAGGAGAAGAAGAAGAGGAGAGGGAGAGGGAGAAGGAGAGGGAGAGGAGACAGAGGAGAGAGAGGAGAGAGAGGGAGAAGGATGGAGAGAGGAAGAAAGAGGGAGAGGGACGGAGAGTGAATGGGATTCGGGGAGAGTCTGATCTGCTCTATCTCTTCTTTACCCTACACACAGACACCCACTCGATTCCCCTTCTGTGAGACGAAAGAGAGTGAAAGAGAAAAAGATGTTTCTCTTCTGTCTCTATGAATCCCTACCGTTCTTTTCCTACAGTTCCAGCAATTTTGATCCCTCCCTCGCTTCATTCTCTTCATCTCTTCAGATTTAAGTTCTACATTATCGATTTCATTGAATTTTTAACAGTCCTGAACACACACTCATCAAACAACTCATTGTCGATACATCAGTACTTCTTTATCGTTTTTATCCCTAAAATTGATCAATATTTTTGTGTGATCATGAAATTGATCCGTGTCTCGTTTCGAAAAGTGCCTCTCTGCGTTGTATTGCATCTTGGATGGTTTCAAATTGCCTTGCTTTCCTCACATTCCATCTCGCACTGGGCACATTGTGAGTCCTCCCATCTGATTGATCATGGATCTAACAACATATACTACTCTCATGTCGTTCATTCTTACCAGATGCATTCTGATCCTCTTCCTCTACTCTATGTATCGCTCTCCATCATTTGTAGTGTACTACGAGACGTTTCTTTCTTCTTCTTCTTCCTTCTTCTCATGTTGTGCGACCATCAATTATTCCTGACCGATATGCCTTCTGTTGCATCTTTTTCGCCAACCCCCGATCAACCTCTTTTCGTTCTCCTCCGCTGCCTTCTCTTTTGCTTTCAATCGATCAACAGGAAAGACACCTGTGATGTTTAGGAGGAAGAATCGAAGAAGAGACCATTACGTAATATTAGGGTGAATGATAAGTTCATGAACGCTAATTGACCTCATCGTATTTCATAAAGATGGCGTAATTATGCCAAGTGCGTGTGCCACAACAAATAGTTTTCACTTTATTGTGCTTCGGTTGGTTCTAGAACAATGTAGAACATTCGTGTTGAAAGCATTTTCATGCGTCGCTCTTCTATTCACTTCTACCATACTGGGAAGGGGAGAAGCTATTACATGTCATACATTTTGGGGGAGATCATACCCTATCATCAGTGGGTTGCCCTTTTATGATAGTGCTAGAGTATTTTCAAAACATGTAGCTACTGAAGTTAGAAAGGTCGAAGCTCGAGCTCATCTAGTTCGTAATCAGGACATATTTTATTTTGCTTGTTATCTAGAGGATCTCAAAAAAGAATACTGCCTTGGACAATGTAATCTTCAGCATCTGACCTAGTTTACAACTAGTTGTTGTTGTGATGTGAGCATTTTTGTTGAAATCAAAATGCGTGAGTGAACTTATCATACAAACTAATACTTTGATCACAAACCCCAATAAGTACTACGTATTCCAATAGTATATATTGTTTTATATACTCTCTACGATTCATTATATTTTTTTGATGTTCCTAACATGATTTCATAATGGAATGATTACTACTTGCAGTGAAAGAATGAGTGCGGAGGAAGCGGAGGCTCAGCCTACCGCCCTCCACGGCGAAGTCGCACCAAATAGCGCTCCACCGAAGGAAGAAAGGGTACGTATTTACCATGCTATTACTATGAATTCCCTCGTAAAGCCGTATAATCAAATATTTACGTCCTGTAATGTCATTTGGAAGAGTATTTTAACTACGATCGTTTCAGGTATACGGTAGAATGAGTTCAGCGTCTCGCTCCTTATTGGATCAGTCACATGTGAGTCCCTGATTCGATTGATCGATTCTAATCAATCTTTCTCTCTATCTATTCCTCCCTCTCCATCCTCATATCACTAATGGACAGCTGCCCCCATCTGAATGAGAGTGGCTGGGGGCTTTTTGTCGTTCATCACTGCCATTGAGGCATTCTCTGTCAACGTCAAAAACGACCAAGAAAGACAGAGAATATGAGGAAGTGATATTCTATATACCTTCGAATGAATCTGTCTCTCGTCTAGAATTGAAATTCAATCGATAAATACACAAAATTAACATCTTATACACGGCAGTATTGTATCAATAATCAATTCACCGTTAGGAAATATTTTCATGACCATCTTTGGGGGGAAAATATATTTATAATCAATGGATTTTCATTTCAGGAACTCCTAGGATTGACTCCCTCAGTAGCAGTAGGTGCAGTACCTCCTCCTTCTCTTACAATGCCTCGAGGAGCGACAGTAAAAAGTCGTAGCTCATCACCCGATAGTGGCGCCTACTCATCCTATAGGTTCGTATTCTTTAATATTTAAATTTTCCGTCCAACAGGTACTAATTTGAGCGCTTCAACTATTTCCTTCATTAACCATCCTTCCACGCTAAAGGGGATCTTCTCACGTGTTTTTTCGTTGATTCTTCGCGTTCGGCCTGACTATTAAACACTTACGATGGTGTAGAGTGAGAATATATCCCATTCCCTCATCGATATCTCATCTTCTCACATGTGTTACCTAGAGCTATTAGGCGAATAGTTGAATATTTAAGTATATGTGTAAAGGATTAGTGTCTGCGAATCAAATATCATCTGTCGCTTTCCCAAATTGCAGCAACACAGTTTAATGCTAAGGTAGAGCAGACAAAGCTCCAGTCATTGCTGTAGGTATTTCTATAAAGATTGTACGGTAGACTGTGATAATGGGAGAAGTAAGGATAAGAAGAAGTGGAAGAAGTTGGCAGAACATTCGATGGAAAAGAGTAAACACTGTGCAATGTGCTTTCCCTCTTCCTTTCTCTCTCTCTTTCTGTCTTATCCATTCCCGATTGTAATGGTTAATAGAAGATTCGGATTGAAGAAAGAATAACCGGATCATGAATATTCAGGGGAAGACAAAGAGAGATATAATAATAATAAATTCTTTTCAGTAATCCGACCGTTCCTCGCATCAATCCCATTCCCACTTTCAAGAGAGTCGACTTTGATGATCGAAATTTCGATTGTATTGAGGTAATTAGAGACAATGTTGATCCCTCATCATCTTCAATCTTTGATCGGCTAGCGTAACAACTGAAGAGCTTTGTTTTACAGGACAAGAAACCGGCCTGGAAACAGCTGCATGACAGCATCAAAGACTCTTACTATACAGTGAGTACTCATTGGTCATCATTCTATGGGTGATATATGCTATCGTTCAGGCAAAGAAGTCAGCTGATAAAACGAAAGATGAGAGTGAATTCCTTGATTCGACGTTCCTTCATCGACCTCGAGCAAAGAGAGGAGAAAGTCCCTTTGGCGATCTGGAGAGAGATTCATTCTTGCCAAGGTATTGCATTTCTATTACTGAAAAAATATGAATCGGAATGCCCATGAAGGCTGACTCTATTTAACGTTCTCGGTCCGTGAGAAGAATAACGTTTATTTATATAGCGCATATATAGCGCATTATTAGCTATAGTTGTATGTTTTTCATTCTCAATAAACACTGTCCATGAGACAATTCTAAACTCTCTCCAAAAAACTTCCGTTCAAAGCACCGTGGCTTAAGCATGTATCTATTAAATTGGGATTTTAATAACCACATTTCATTCCTACCCATGCTACACGAACCGTTTCAAAGAAATAAACTATTCAACCTGTAATTTGTTGAGGAGTCGTCTTGGATATGGTTCTTCTTCATCACTTGGACCACGTTCTTCAGCTAGTATGTCCACTCTTTACTCTGGTCTGTTTTTTTCAAATCATGAGTAATAAATTAGTTGACCCGTTGTTATGAAATGTATTGTAGGTTCCGGTGTTTACGCCGCGCCAGCCGTCGAGTCTTCGCAAGGAATCGAATCACGATATGAACAAAGAGTTAATGATATCGAGGTACCTTTTGTGATTCAGACAACTTTGGTGGGAATATGAAATAATTAAGGAAAATGCACAATTATATAAAATTCCATTTGCAGAAGCAGTATATGCGCCGCACGTGCCTACCATCTGCCAGTATGAGATCTATCACAATGAAGGTGAGTCATTCCGTGTTTTCGCTTACTTCAATTACAGCGAAATTAATTTCGGTGCTAAAATTCTCAGAGAATCTGTTGTCTATCCCTACTGCATCATCATGATACATGATTGTAGGAATTCCGAGCCGCACCTGCTCCCTCCGCTGGAAGCACTTCAGAACAAGATGATTATGATTTCTCGGTCAGTTTAGAGATAAAAGAGGAGAGTAATGCCATATCATCTGAATGCGACGCCAAAAGATCGCTATGACTTTGTATTTGGCATAAACAGGATGCTTTCCCTTATTTTCATTAGAACGAGCGAAATTTCATTCTCGGTACATTGCAGAGTTGTTTCTCTGCATTGAATTATTTCATATCACAGTTAATCGTAGTCACTTTTGGTCTCACGACGATATTTCTACCGTATTCGAAGTTGATCTAATCACAATATGATCACCTTATTGTTTAAATATCTCTGATAGAAGGAAGTCCTTCTTCTTCCTCTTCTTTTCTCTTCACCTTCATCTACTCATCTTTCTCACTCTCTCCTCGTATCGTCTTTCCATTTCGTCTCTTACAGCGCAAAGTCTTCTAGAAGATCATACTTCAAGCAGAGTCGAGATATAGTGATATAGCGGAATGAGCTGAAAGAAAAAAAATAAGAAAAGATCCTAAAACTCATTCTATGATTGTTGCATTAGTTTCTTAATTCAACTCTTACTGTAAATATTACATTATGAATTAAGTAGTGATTTTCGATGCGCTTCAATTCACAATTTGTAGTCTTCATAGTTGCCATGACTGCTTTATGATTGCGATAGCTTATCCTTATTTTCTCTCCAAAGTCTATTCTTACTTTCAATCTCCGAATACATTCAGAGGAAATAGACAATTTCACTTTTAATTTTCCCCTTTCCATCCGCCTTGGCTTACGTTGGAAAAGATGAAAATGTACCAAGGGCTAGATTGAATGCTTCTCATTTTTATTTCCTCATTCTCAATACCTCAGGCATACGCTCCACGTCCCTACTATTCGAGACCAACTCGGGATGACCCAGACTACTTTGACTTTGACCTGAAACACTCCGTGGATATGTACCGTAAACCGGAAGGAACATTTGTTCCTCGTCGGTGAGTTTTTTGCCATTTCCACTATGCAAAGAGACTAATGAGCTTGTTTCATGCAGGCCTCAAGAGTGGGAGTCGAAATTGGTTGGAGAAGCGAGAATCAAGGGTTCCGCACCTGTTTCCGGTTAGTTTATAGCCTACCTTTACCGCTACGATTAATTTCTTTCATTCAGGATATATGTTCAAGAACACTGAGAGTGACTGGCGCACGACGAACTCTTCATTGCTATCCGCGGCTCTACGCACACCAAAGTTCTGGGAACAACGCTTCGAGAGCATCGGACAACAAGTAGGAAACAGCTCCTTTTTGTGTATCTTAAAACTAGAAAAAAAATTTCAGATCCGTGACAGTAATCCAATTTCACTGGACAGTATTAACAGGTACATAGTACATTGAGCATTGCATTGAATATCTGTAAATGAACCTTGTGTCGTAAGCTATAGGTGCATGAAAATGAATGAAGGTCCATGATAAGTCCCTTGTCTCTATTGTTATATGTGATGATAATCTTCAGACGTCGTCGTTGGCTGTCAGAGAGATTACTGTATGTTCATAGACGTTGAGATTCATTGTGTATCCCTTCCCCCTTGCCTTCTTCTTCTTGTTCTTCTCTTCTTGTGTCCCTGCATGAATGGATAATGATGATGATGCATATACTTTATCTTTCATTGAACAGGTGATCGAAGCCCACGCTTTACGTCCATTTGTACATGATACACTGCTGCATGTGACTTTTTTAATTGGTTCTCATTGCTTGCTCATATATCTGCACTAGATATTATATATAATACTTCACAAACTTCAAAATTCGAATTATTCATTAAATCAGTCATCAGTGGTGTAACATACTGAATCTTAAAAAACACGAGTCACGGCACTTCAGCGGGACAGGGTCTTCTACTCTAGCAAATATGTTAAATCGTATTTCAGAGTATTTACATATGTAAGTGTTTTTTGCGAATGTTGAGTCACTGGAATGATTTATGTATTAAACGCTAATGAATGCCAAGATGTGTCGATGTGATCAATTACTCTTTCTGCTATAACTAATCCAAATAACATTCATACATTGTTTTTGTCAGCATTGGATTGATATCATCATCTGCGTAAGTTATACACACTAATATACTTGTGGCTTCTTGTACTTCTTCTTCTTTCGCTCTAAGCTTTAAGTTCTTCTAATCTCCTTATATATTTTAACGACGAGAAATGAATGATTTAATTTCAGGAATCGTCCGATTCCGAGTCGATTCAGTGAATATCGTGATCCTGATTATGAAGATTACGATGATCCAAAAGAGGATGATTGAGGATCTTCTCAATATCTTCTTACTTATTCTTCTACTATTCTAGCATAAGTCATATTTATCAGTCCCGGTTTAATGAAGACTATTTATTGATAGAGATTAAGAAATTAGAGTCCTAGTCTCGTTCAATATTGTCTTTGCTCGTTTTATATTCTCAATTAATAGTGTGGCAAGCTATAACCTCTCGATCAGACATATCATGGCCATATGCAGATCGAGATGGTTATAACTTGGACGATTCCATTCACTTCTTCCCAAACCCGCTTCTTCTATGTTTCGTCTTATTCATTATATTCTTTCGTCAACTTATTGATATATGCTAATCCATTGCTTCTACCTTCCCTTCTTCATTCACTTTCCTCACTATATAGTGTCCCTCTTCTCTTAAGTAGATATTCTCATTCTATGCTAAACAGTCAACTTTGTTTCCTCACGACTGTTTCTATTCTACCCCATAAATTTGTCCCATTTGTGTTTCGTCATTCGAGACACTCCTTGTGTCCGTCTTCGTCCTTGCTGAGTCAAGTCTAGTCAATTGTATAAAGTCACGCCATATAGTCTTCTATATCCTAGTCTCCTCAATCACGTCATTAATTGTAAAGTGTTTCTAGACTCGGAGCTATTCATCATAATCATGTAATAGTCTTCCTCTTTTTTTGTAATTCTTCGTTAGAACATATCAGTTCTCTTCATCTATTCTTTATCTTCTCTTCATTAATGACTTCTCTTATACAAAAACAAGCATCGAAATCCTCAAGCAACATCAGATTCCCGATAGGCCCATTTATTCTTCTTTTCTTCTACTAAATGTGCTAGTGTTCTTTATCTTCTTCTTCTTCTTAGTGGTTCTTACTCATTCATACCGTAATCACTCCTATATGATCTTCTTTTGTCTATTCATCAAAGTTTCTTCCTCTCTTATTCTAATCTCGCAATTGTACCGCATTCTTTCTTCAGCTCGTTCAGTTATACAGTGATAAATATTGTAAAGAACATCCGGAATATTTCTTCATGTGAATCTAAACACATCCAATAGATGCACAACAGTTAATATCCAATTTATGTATAGTCCAAAAGAAGTAGGTACTGATTTGCATATGAGGTGGAATATCCTTCGATTTTTGCACACAGGAATTCACCCACGTTGTTAATTGATCGTTTGTCGTGTTTGGATAGAGTGAAGGAACGTGAGAGAGTACATAGTGGTAATGTGTGAGGGAGGGGATGCGTATCGTCTCCTTACTACCTTCATCTCCATCTATTATGTCTTCAACCATCTCTTCTAATGCGTCGTCATATCCTCTCCTGACTCAAGTACTGCTAACACAACGGAGTTTGTGCATTCGGGAGATATAGAGGGAAGGTTAAAGAGAAGAAGAGATGGTAGGTGAGAGAAGGGGGGAGGAGGGGAGAGAGGAGAGAGAAGGGAGAGACGGTAGGAGAGATAGGAAAGGTGAGAGAGACCTCGATGAAGATAGGATAAAGCTCAAGAGGGAAAGAAAGATCTTCTGTAGTAAAACAGACAAGGTTGAGAATCTCACTTGAGAGCCTACTGAGCAATTTAACGTATTGACGCTCTCTCCTATCGTTCTTATCTCTAATCTTTACTTCTCTCTTCTACCTCTCTCTATCAGTAGATGTCCCCCTCTACAAGCACTCCAATTGCTACAATCTCATTCATTCCCTCTTCTCTTACATTCAAGCTACTACATGATTGTTGTCATATCTATTCTCCTCTTTTCTTAATTCTTCTTTCGGGATTGTTTTGAAGATACGTTGGTCTAGACGTAAACATTTTGATAGATTGACTATTTGCTGTTATAATACCCTCTCTCTCTCTTAAACCACGTGCCATTGCCGCACAAAATCTGAATCTCATCACTCAATATTTTCTAGTACTCAATATCCTTATTTCCTTTGAAAAACGAAATTGCATTTCAGTAGTGAAACTAGATAAAGATGAGGTTGGGTGTGATATCATGCATATTCTTCGTCGTTCTTTTCGTTGTCGTCGAATCTGGCATGTGTCCAATGGAATCTCATCAAGTGTGCAATCCCACCAATAAGCACACTTGCGTCTGCGCCATCACCCATCAAGAGGTACGAGTTTTTGGTATTTAATCCATTAATTTTGTAAATTGTTTAAGAAAATGACCGAAAAATCGCTGAAATTTCAGGCATCGGCGCCTGAAAAGTCGTGCAATCGCGTTGCCGAACCCGATGAGGAAGGAAACTTCCCCGCAGTTTCAATCACCTTCAAGTTGAAGGAAGATACGGACGATAAGAAAATTATCAAGAAGAAAATCGAGAAAGTTGATGACGACGATGATGATGATGAAGATAATGATGGAATACCGGATGATGAGGAGGAAGAAGAAGATACGGAGGATCCATGGCCACAGAAGGAATTGATCGACGCTCTAGCTAGCACACTTCGGATCAACAAGGTAACGAAATTGCAATCATTAGTTAATAAGTTTAAATATCATTACATCAGTTACTTTTGGCATATTGATATTGATGGTGTGTGATATATCAACTATAGTTTATTTCTTATTTTGCAGGAAACTATCGTTATTTTACGTGCAAACTGTCTCGGAACCGAGGATGAATTGACTATCCAATTTGCTGTTCTCAAGAAGGTTATTATATAATTTACTGTCTCACTTATTCGGTATAATTCTTTATTGAAATTCAGAACATTAACTCCACTATGCCTTACGACAAGGACGATTTCGTTGACGCTGAAAATCTTGCCACCAGACTGAAGGTAAACAAACACGCACGATTTGTCCATCCACCAATCACTCTCTGACCATTTCACTGACCCATAACAAGCATCCGACATTCACTCACTACCATTGATTCCCCTACTCACACCGTTCTGAGTTCGGCACAAAAAGTAAAGAGGTGCAGGTGATGTTGCAGTCAATGGGCAATGTCAACAAATTGGCCGGTCTCCACGTCGAGAAGATCGACTACGTGAGTATTTTTCCACCTATTTTTATTTTTTTTTAAATTTAAACTTAAAATTCACAACTTTCTGTGAACCACTGGCTAGACATACTAATTGGTTCAAATTAGACTATAATACGAGTGATGGCATTCTTTTCTTTTTGCAGGTTGAAGAGCTCGTCCAAATTGAATTTGACCCCGACAACACTGCTCTTATTATCGAGACTGCACTTGCTGCGGCTGCCTTCATTTTCATGTTTCTATTTTTATTTTGTTACTATAATAATTCAATTTGTCATGCTGGATAGAACTAAAAGCTAAAGTAATGATATTTCCTGAAAGTTTTTTGTATACATTATTTGTGATGCGAATCAAAAGAGTAGTTCTCTAGGAGAAAATGTAATATTTAATTATATTTAATTTAGGCTTTTACTGGGATGCTGTACACTGTGTCGCAACAATGACGAATATGAAGACGATCTCCAGAAGGCATAAGGAATATCAAAACATACTATCACTATCAATCTTTTCTGGTCATTGCTTAATTCTCGCGGTTATTCTTCAATAATTTTCCTCATTCGTTCTTGTTTCTTCTCGTTTGTACATGATCATAATCCTCGTTTTTGGAAACGAACCGTGTGATTGTATTCTCTACTTCTACTGTAGCAGATAAAAGGGTACACAATAAATGATGAGACAGCCTAATGAAACATGACAATACATGACAATTTACTTAATCCGTGCGTGCTTTGATGCATGTCGCAAAGTTCTTCCCCCTTCTCCTTTCTTTATTGTTCTCATCATTTCCCCATTTCATCCCCTTCTTTGTCATCATCGTTTCTTTCTACTCAAACGAATGTAATTGCCGTAGGAGAAGGAGGAGGCTCTCCTCGATTCCAAATCTCCGATTTTGTCCTTTTCAAAATAATTACATGGCTAAATGTGATTATGCGGAACTTGAAACGAGAAAAGGAGGACGAGCCGCTCCACCAGGTGAAAGTAGACATTCTATTTCTATTTCATCTGGAATGAACATCCTATTCTAGTCTATCCATACACTACTGTATCCTCGATCCACTCTATTCAATACGATACCACAGAGTTGTCGTATTTTTCGTTGTGTTAGTGTAGTTTATCCACTTTATCAAGATTATCTAGGAATAGCGGAACATTTAATCTGATCTCCAATACTACCACAGTATCCAATTCTACCACGAGCCTTGGAGCAGCGCTGCAAGCACCCTGTGCACAGCTATTTCTGTCGCGAATCGTGCAAATTTGTCGTAAACACAACGACGAATATCAGTTACCTCTCTTGGACCTTGAGCTTTCTCCTCTTCTGCATACCTATTACTTCCTCAATCTCCTTTCCCGCTCCTCCTTCCCCTAATCGAAAAGGTAATGAGGAAGAGACCGTAGATAGAAAAGAGAGGGAGGAGGAGGAGGACGTTGAAATAGGGAATACATGAATGTCTCCTTCGTCTTTAAAAGAATGAGATCCTCTACTGTAGTCGAGTAGCCGAGTTCGTTGTGATTAGAGAGAATAGTCATTTTTGTCGTCTGGAAAGTGAAAGAAGGAAGAAATAATAACTAGTAGAAGAGAATTTCTTTCGTTGAGGGCGGCCCAATTAGCTGCTCCAACACACTCTGTCTCTCTGTCTTCGTCGTCGTCGTATTCTTTTTTAAGTCGTATTCTTAGTGTCTCTTCTTCCTCCTGCGTGCAACCATATTTATAATTCTTTTAATCATCTCAAGCGCATTAAACTAGATTTGGAAATTTTCAAACATTTTTTACTCGGTTACAGTATACCTTTTTCAATAAATAAAGAGTGATGATCGAAACATTGAATTTTTGTCTCTCTGGGCCATGTCATTTATATTTTGCACACACAAATTCGTTTCACTCAAGGTGAAATTATGTATGGCGCTCAAATAATCGCATGTTGTGCAAACTTCTCTTACACTGGTCTCCAACACTCAAAGTATTATAATTTGCTTCATAACGTTAAGCAGCTACTAAAGACTACGATTTGTTTAGTTATACTAAATATTTCCGTCCGTTTGCTCGTTTCACAATTTCACTCATGGACTCTTACTCTTCATCATCTCGTTTCAATACTTTTCATTATCCTCTTCTTTCCACGATTGAGTGCATTTGAGCCCTCATAGTTCACGAGGATTCGATAGATGGACTCTATTACGTTCCTATATTATTCATTTTACTAGTTCATATGAGTAGATGACGAATATCGAGCAAACATCCTCGTGTCGTCCATCCATACACCCACTTCCCACTCAATCATAACATTGGAATATAATGAACACTTATGGAAATTAACCTGATTTTATTATTACTTTCTGAAGTGCGCTTTAAATTTCTCTTTTAACATCCAATTATTTTTTTCTAAAAAAATTTTAACATTTTTTAAAAATAAAGTCTGAGTTTATTTCTGAATAGCCTAATTATTTTTCTAGGGAGCAAAATGTAGCGATTTTGAATCTCTAAAGTCGAGCATAAAAACACGGACTTTTTTAAATGTTAAAAATAAATTGACATTGACAACTAGAATTGAATAAATTATCCTCGATTGTCTTGACATTCATCTCGTTTGCATCTTCGCTGTCATATTCATTCGTTCCCAACCACGTCGATTTACTTCCGATGCGATCTGTCTCTCTTGTCTGATTCTCTTTAAGAATCTCACCTATCTCATTGCATACAGGAATCCATTCCGACATCATTCACTTACTTACTCATTTTTACTCAGACAACAATTTCGTTTTCTCCCTCACCAATTGCACATGCTAATTGTTGGCAGCAACTAATTTGTACAGTAAGATGATCCAATAATATTATATGATATTTTACATCGAACTCGTCTTTAGTGTTTTTAGACTAGTTTGGAAGTCTCTGTTTTTGTTTTTAGTCTCTCTGTTTTTATCATAAGGAGCCGCCCTTTGAACTCCTTCCTAGGAGGAATTAGAGTAGTATTGGAGAGAGGAAGTGGTGGAATAGTGGAGAGATGGCACTCAAGTCAGATTAGCCTCGATCCTTCTACCCAACATTCATCACTTTAACTTTATTGTTCACTTTGAGACACGAGATCGATCCATTTCCTGGTACGTTTTATGATCCCATAATAGCCCCCAAAATGTGATAGAATTAGTCTTATACAACCTCTCAACTATTCTCTACATGCGAGTGCAGGTGATGTTGTAGAAGAGCCTGAATTGGACTTTTCTAAGAAACACCGAGTGTTCTTTACTCCGCTGAGTGTTTCCAATGAGAATCACACCGTGCTACAATGTCCTACGTGATATCAGTAATTCAAAACTACATTTACATTTTATTATCGGGGACAATTGTATTATATAATTCGCATAATTTTTCATGGAATAACAAATTGAATTTTAGATTACCCATTACAATTCCTACCCTAATTGTTTAATATTCTTTTTTCGTCCTTTCACTCTTCGAGTATTAATTATTAGTAGCGTTCTTGTCCGTTCCCATTTTGCGTTCTAGTTGCGATTCGAGAATCCCAACTTCATTATACCAGCTTCTATTGAATTTCGAGTGTTATATTGAAATACATACGTGCATATGAAATGTGCAGGCTCGAGTCTCCCAAAAATCTCATCGCACTTTCATATCCTTGAGCGTACACATACTATAGTGTACTTCCTACATAGACTTTTAAATATCGTCATACAGTTATTCTGCTGCAGAACACCGGACCAGTACAAAAGGTGTATGCGAAAAATAAAATAAACACGACGGGAAGGCTCTAGACTTCAGATTTTTATACTATACTTTTGGACTGTCTTCTTCGAGTTCATATTTTGCCTCCTTCTTAGTCTATTTATATTTGTTCCTCTCAAAGATATCTGTGCATCATCTCATTCCTCTGTCTATTCCTTCTTCTTCTTCTTCTTCTTCTTCTTCTTCTTCTTCTTCTTCTTCTTCTGCTTCTTCTTCTTCTTCTTCTGCTTCTCATCTAGTTATCCGCCACTAACAAAATGAAGTAGCAAATAGCGTGAGTAATTCGTACCCTTCTTCTAAATCTCGTCTTCCTTTACGAATGCCCATATACATTCACTATATTCAATCTGAAATGGATAAATCGCATAATATATTATAATCTAACGAGTTAAAGTCAGAATAAAATATGTGATCCATCGAAAAAAATCAAAAATGATTGAGCAATCTTTCAGCTTGTGCACTTTATGAAAACCCATTTATCTTGCAGGATCCTAGGAATTTAGAAAAAAATCTTTTTGAAGAGTTATTAAATTATGTTATTATTCACATCAAGTGATCATCGGTAGGAGGCGATGGAGGGAATAAAGTCGACATTAGTCATACTCCACCATGATAATTCTCATCAGATCATCCCTACATCTCGGTGGTGGTTCTGCAGCAAGAGAGCGGGATAACGTGGGCCCATACTGCAGTGTTCCGCGCACAACAGTTCGAGTACATTAACCTGATCTTTTGACCCCAATTACACTTCCTCCGAAAAGCCTCAAAGATAAAGTAAGGAATAAATTTTCCTAATATGCGGATACAAATTATGATAAATTCTGTGAAATGTGGGAGCTAATCTTTCTTTCCTTGATTAACTACGTACTAATCGTTGAGTGTTCCATCGTTAATCCAATCTCTTCCATGATGAAGAAGACAATCTCTTACTATGTTTTCCATATTCTCTCCGATTACGTCTAATATTTCTCCCCTCGATGGATCATCACCCCATTTCATTTCTTCCTGTAGACAATTCCATCCTTAAGCAAACCTTCTTCCATAAAACTCATATCCGCCCATGCAACAACCGTCGTAAATATTATTGTTAAATACCAATATGAGAAGCTTTTCATGTAACTCCGCCCCCTTTTTTTGGTTCTAAAATTAATGAATATCTTATTGCTACTGTGAGAGGAAGAGTTGATCCATTTCAGCCCACATGGCGCTTTTCTCACCACTCTCAACGTTCTATTACACAATATATTATTCAATCTCTTCATTTCTACCTCTATCGCTTTATTCCGAAGGCCCCGCTCACTTCTGGTCTCTTCCACCCTATCTCCCTGCCCTCCTTACCCATTCCACTGCCTCTTCGCATGCATTCCTGCTGTCTATCCCCCAATATCTACGTTTGCAGCCTCCCCTATGCCCCTCTAATCCGGTTCATCCATAAATGACTTCCATTTTGTCGTAATCAGCGGATTCCCACTACGCAACATTTTGTCTGCATTCATCTTCCGTTATTTTCTCGAAAAATTGGAACATGAATGTTAATGAATCATCTCACCTGCACTCATTACTATGTCAATATGTTTGGGATTAATAAAAAGGGGAAGATGAAGGAAGGCTTGTCGATTGCAATATCATGACATTACTGCTTCATCTTAGTGAAATGATGGCTTCACCTCTTCCTTCCTTCTTCCTTTCAGAAGGGCCATCTTTCTCAATCTCACACGCGTACATTGACTCCATCAAAGGAGAACAATCTTCATCCCTCCTCCCCCTCTTCTCCCCTCTCCTCCCTCCCCTCCCCTCCCCTCTCTCTCCTCCCTCACCTCCTTCTCCTCTTCCTCTTCTCTAGTCCACTTCTTCTATCCTCCACCAGTCTTTTCTCTATCATCTTCCATTATTCACAGCATCACCCATATATCCCCTAGTAAAAGTGGGATATTAATTTAGACCCCACTTGACCCACCATACAACTCTCCATCATATGATTTAAAGGTATTCGTTTCCAGACGAATACCGTTTTGTTCAAAATTTAAAAGCGAGATTGTCTTTGACCAAATACCACAAAAAAATTTTAGTTTAACTTTTCTAATCATATTGATATTTGATTCTCTTATCAAAATGTTGCTAAATGTTGGCTCGTAGGATTTCTGCATCACAATTGGATCATCACGGTTCAATTGAAAATGTGAAAAAATCTGCATTCTCCTAGCTAATATTTTAAACGTCGAAAATTTCTAAGAATGTCTGACATTTGGTATGCTCATAAATGATTTCGTGACTTTGTGAGTGGTCTCCATCCTTGAACAATAAATAGTTAAGTGATGTTCGGCTTACACTACGGCCTATTGGCACAGCTCGTGCAGGTGATCACTCTGAAGTTCACAGTGGCGAATCTATATCGTAGTTTTTATAACTCTTTCGACTTTTCTTGACCCCTCCGCATTGGGTTTATCTGGCAGGTCATATATTCGGGGGTCGAACTAATGGCCCTCCGAATACAAGCAGCTCTCACAACTACAGCACCATCTCGCCCTATCATTTCCTATTGCTTATTGTACTATTGTACAACTCAATGTACTAATACTTATTATGTTCATCACAATCAAGTGTCCTTTGTAAGTCTTGAAACTGTTATCAAGGCGCACGTGTATTTTATGGAGAGCAGAATGCAATTCGTGCCACCTCTCATATATTATGAATTAGGTTGTTTTAGCACGAATTCAATTTCCAGTTAGGAAAAACTGAGAAAAATGTTTGCTATGATGTGTTGAATGGTTGATATCTCCTCTCCATCCTCTTCATTTCTTCATCTACTTAAGATCCTCCTTGAGTCCTTCTTCATCATCCTCTACTTCTTCTCAAATCCTAACTCCATTTGCAACCTGTCTCATTTCATTCATCATTCATCTCTCCGACCTCTCTCTCTCCACATATGGATATCTCTATCCTATTCCTCCCTCTCTCTCTCTCTCTCTCTCTCCTCTTCTTTTCTCATTCCTCTCCCTATCATTTCCTATTCCTCCTCTTCTACTTCTTGTGTCCATCAGAATTGTGTGTCCTTTGTAAGCCTCGAAGAGATGTTATCAAGGCGCACGTATGTTTTATGGATAGAAGAATACAATTCGTACCACCTCTCACATATGTATTAGGGTTGTTTAGGCACACGAATGGCAGTTTCCGGTGCTCGTTGCGACGTTCTACTCTGATAGAGTGCATTCAATCATTAAATGGTTATTACTTTATTGACTCTCTCCTACGTTCCAATGTAGGAAACACATTATGGCTACTCCCTTGAAGTGCTCGTTTGGCGATTCGTATCGCTTATTTTGCTTTTGAATGTTTCCAATCACTTTGTAAAGCACAATCGAACACTTATTTGTGGCTGCCCTCTGGGGGCAGATCAACGGTGTTATATTTATATTGGATAAGCTTTTGTGTCTCTCTCTCTCTTCCTATTTCGTGTCTACATTCCATTCTATGCATTCAACTTTTCCTAGAGCAGGATCTACATGTTAATAATCAGAATAGAAAGCACTCTTTGGAAATGAGGCTTCTGATCGCAGACTTAGAGCCTCTTACGTTCTCCTCCATACATCCTTACACTTCTTCCTCCTTATCTGTTCAATACATCAAGTCATTATATTCGATCGTTTCTCGCCCCGTTTATGTTCTACATGACTTTTATCTCATTTATTATGGTGCTTAATTGTCTTCGTAGTTACATTTTCCCGCGTTATTATCATTATATATCATCTCATATCATCGGATTGGCCTTGGCTCTTCAATATCACATATTAGCCAGTCAATTATCCCAATGCCCTCAGTCCTCTCCAGTGCATTCCCACGCTATTCTAAAACGAGTATCTCCATTTCAGATTCATCTTCCTTTCTCCGTTCCATAGCAGAAATAAGCAATTGTGAGTCATCTCATATGATAGCAAAGATGAATATTCTTGATCGATTTTGAATTTTCGTGAACTAAAATCGGCCTAAGAAGGAACTGGATAATTGTGTAGAAGAAAGTGAACATATCGTCGTTTTATTCATCAAAAAGCGTATTTTCGAGAAGTGACTCCTCTATCTTACGCATGAGAAGAGTGAAATGTGAGATTGAGTCCTCTCCCCTCTCCCTCTCCTCCTCTCCCTCACCCTCTCCCCATCTCTCTACCCTAACCCTAATATAGTATTCGTTGAATAGGAAAGTCAATGGTACAGAACCCGAACGTGATTAGTCGAGTAACAACTTTTTATTGATGAGAATGATGATGATTGGTATGCATAAGCGCAATTGTCGCCACGAGAAAACAGTTATTAGTTGTCAGAAGAAGAGAATACACGGAGATGTGGATATTTTGCAGTATTCTCGAATGGTCGTGGCTTCTACCGAGCAGCCTTCCACTGTATCTCCTCATATCGTCAATGATTGTCTAGCACGAATCAATCAATCCGCCCTAGAAGAATGCGTTGGGAAAGGTGAATTTTGCACTGCGAACGAACTCCTCGGAACAGTTGAATTCAGGTCTTATGTTCGATGTGTGTAGCAATAAATGTCTGAGAGGAATGGAACAGACGCTGTCAGTGTTACCTCCGTGGGAGGAACCTATTTATGGAAAAGTAAGCTCATTCACATTTGTGATCAGTTATTGTTAATGCAAGGATGTATTCATATGCATTTCCTCCATTCGTCATTCCAGTTCATGAAATGCATTAGGGCAAAGTGTAAAAGGGTAAAATATGTGGAAAATGGTGTGGGAGGAAATCAAAGATGTTCCGGGTAAAGATGTACTCTCGAGCTGTCTGGTCGATGTCTGTAGCAGTTAATTTGAAGAAATTAAAACTGTATACTTTATATTACCTATGTCTCTTTGTAATTAGATGAGCCATAGAATGTAGTGCTTTGGAATTGTAGACATAAGATATCTTCATTAGTTTGTGTTTAACACAACTCTTGGTTTCATGGTTGAAAGCACGCACTCCAACAACGTAAGATGAGATTAGGCTTCTTCCAATGGTGAATAGAGAGAAAAGAAAGATGGCGGGACCTCATGGGATCTAACGCAATCCCCCCGTCCATGATCTACTGGGACTCATTACTAATGTATATTAATGCACTACTAACAGCATAATGGACGTTGCTGTAAAACAAATGTCAGAACGCATAAATCATGTACCATAATGTTCTTTCAGATTTTTCCTGTGCTGGTATTTTTCGTGGTTATTGCCAATGTTATGGTAGCATTGGTGCTCTCAAAGAGGCATATGGTCACTCCAACCAATGTGGTTCTCAAGTATGATATTTTACACTATTATACCAAAATACATTAAAAATCATTAAATTGACATCTTTTTTTTGCAACTCTTCTTTAGTATGTATTATATAATTACTGTGTACTAACATAAGTGAGGTTGCGTGTAATTTACGCTGTTAATGTGATGACTCTGAGGATCACATAGTTTGTTTGTTAAATGAATAAATATTTGTCATCTAATTTAACGTCTGGTGAAATGTTGAAGATCAACAAAAGACTTGGGCGTTTCAAAGCATGAAATGCGGATATCCTCATGAGAAATTTAAGACGTTGATACATACGTTAAATGGACTTTTATAGATACATGGCGATTGCTGATCTTTTTGTTGGTTTGACACCACTTCCTTGGACCATTTTCTACTTTACATTTCAGTAAGTTATATTGGAACAAAATCGGTCATTATTTCATTCCTTCAATGCATTATCTCTTTCAACAGTATCTGAGTATCCATATAGTTTTCGTTGGTCGCGAAAAACGACTAATTTGAGATCCACAAGGGGCCGGGTAAAAGAACACTTTAAAAAAGAATTGTTATCTTAAATCAATGTTTAGCATCTTCCTTGTACATATTCATGCTAGTCGTGCCGCAATTTTCATAGCAAGCAAAAAATAATTACAGGAACATCCATCATGGAGACCAAGTGGAACTGTGGTGGTGTTATGTGCAGAAATATAGTATGGATGCATTTCCGTATGTTTACATTTATATTTATTGTTTAGGCAAAACGTATATTTATTCATTCTGAATTATTATTAACTGAATTATATTTATCCTGATCCATTGATCTATTGAAGGCCTGTCTTTCACAACACCGCTATGTGGTTGACCGTTCTTCTTGCCGGGCAAAGGTATACTACAGTTTATGATCATGCCTAATAAGAATTCTTCTAGATTCATATCAATAAGTTATCCGCTTCATTCACGGAGTCTTTGTAACGTGAAGAACGTCAGAATTTGCACGCTTATAATAAGTGTGAGAAAATGTCCAACAATTGCAATCTATTAATACTATATTTGCAGATTATTTCTGTTCTATGCAATCTACCAAAGTCGATCGACTCAACATTGGATGTTTTTGATGGATATGCCATCAAGAACATTACGGCAGGTCCTACTAAAATGAAGTGAGACAGCATATTTTGTCTGTTCTCATACAATATATGTTTCTTGCAGAATGTGTTTGGAGACAAGGACAGCTTTAGTGCAGACTGTAGGAGAGAACTTCTACTTTGGGTTAGACTAATATCATTTCAAATAGTTGGTCATAGTTGAATTTCAGTACATATTTCTACACTCGATCAATTCTATTCGTAATTGTTCCTTCTGTTCTTCTGATTGGATTGAATGCTGGATTGATAAGAGGAATACGAAAGGCTCAACAACGAAAAGAACGACTTCTTAGGTGATCACTCTTCTTCAGTATATCTAGATAAATCGCCTCGGGCGTAGATAAATAAATAAATAAATAAATTATGAAAGAAGAATCGTGTAATGATCTACAATCTGAATTTATTGATCGAATAGCCTGTATTTTGCGTGTTTGAAGCTCAACTCATGAATCATAGCAGATATTCAATCCATATTGTGCAACTTATATTCTCATCGTTCTAGGGAGAAACGAACTAGGGATGCACAAAGACAAAATGATACTAATTCTACATCGCTAATGCTCGTTGTTATTGTCACGATCTTCTTGATCGTTAATCTTCCCCAGGTTTGTGGGTAATCCTACTACCGCTATGAATATTTTATTTCGTCATGTTTGTGCCATAGATCGATCGTCACGTATTGAATACTCAATGACAGCTAATCTAACAAAGGATAATATTTCAGGCGTTATTCATGTTTATCATATGCATCGAGCAATTGGACATATTCAAGGTATGTTTGAGGAATTTCTCGTTTTATGTTTATCAACATATTACAGAGGGACGCACCAATTCTTAATTATGAAAGCGCCACCATTTTTCTTCTCATTAATAATATGTTAGTAATGGTGAGTCATTAACGAATTGAGTTAATCAAACACTAAAGAGCGTTTCGGGGTGTCATCTCTTCATTTCCGTTTTATTTAATTTATATTTAATTTAATCGCATTCCAGGCAACGTATCCCATCAATTTCGCTATATACTGCTTCATGTCGAGTAGTTTCCGGCAAACATTCAAGGCCCTCTTCTGCAGGTAAAATAACAAATAAGCAGAAAATAATCAAAAATACACGCTTTAAATTATTAAGATATTTGAATTGCAGCATTAGAAAGTCGATGTTCCGAAGTGCAGCAACTGAGTCATCGCTGTTGACTGAGAGAAAGATGGATAATTCAGCAGTTCCTCTTGTCAAAATAATTCCAGATGATAATACATTGAACACATTCGATGAGAATAGTATCTATCGACGAGATCGAAGAAACGATTCGGTCTTTCTATGATCTCTTCTTAACTTATATTATTTTTTTTTCATCTTAATATTTTAATTGCTCAATTCTATTGGGTTTATCGTTCTGAGAGTTCTCAATAAAACCAAGCATGTGTCATGTTTCAATTTGTTTATAGGCTTCCCTGTGCGTAATTCTCTATCATATTGTATTGATTGGAATCTTCTTCTCATTTATATCAATTCTTCCGGGTATAGAATTATCTTTTATTGTATTTACACTTCTACGTCGCTTATTCAAATTTTCGTATACATGTTCGTTTCACATATATGATTATTATTCTGCATAAAATTTGAATTGAGCTTGTATTACATCAGTATTTGAAATTGGAATACATTCGAAACATAACGTCGGATGTGACTACAATCACAATGTGTATCATAATATGAGAATGTATGAAGCAATTGCTCACAAAGTATTGAGAAAGGTCTTCCCAAATTTTTCAAAGTATTTTTTAAGGAATGTTTCATGATTCATTTTTCGAAAAGAATTTTTCGAAAAGAATCATGTGTAGCATTTTGATAACAAAGAACATCATCAATAGTTGATCAGAAGATGAACAAAGAATAAATCAAGATGGAAGTGTCCTTAAATGGGAGCACACTGAAACTAATTTTTAGTCAATTTAGTCAATTTTTTAGCCAATTTTTAGGCATCCAGAGGGCAGGTAACGGAAAATATCGGTAAATTTAAAAACCTTCATCTCAGTCGTTATTTCAATTTTCGTCTTTTTTAATGCCATGCATTACTATCAGAGATAGTTCATATCAATGCCACATAGGAGATAAGTAATCGTTTCGATGAAAAGTTGTAGTCGATTAAAAAAATTCGTGTTCCTTTCTTCTTTTTTTTCCTTTCTTTGTTTCTTATTTCTGAAAATGATAACCCTTTCAAATAAAATTTTAAGCACGATCAATGGGTAAACAACACATTATATTTAAAACCAGAGAAAAAATTCCAAAATACATCAGAATACTCATTTTCTGAAAAAAATTCCGAAATTCATTTTATGATCAATAGTCGGGATGGAAATTACACGTTGGATGAATCATAATTTCTCTATTTATCTTATTGCATACAGTACAGCAGAATCCCCCAGTGAAAATGGGTGCCCTGGGTGACCCTGGGAACCCATGGGGCCCCTCGATTTTTTACGCTTTGAATGATGAATATCAGCCTTTCAAATTGTTTGCGTTGTTTTACTCCAGCGATGATGGAATTCATCAAAGAAATTTTGGAATTTTTAAATGCTTGTCAACTGAATTGTGGTAAGAAATAGAAATGCTGGTAAGATTTCACTTTGCGATAGAATTTGCAGAGCGTGCGCGAGTTATGCAAAATTTTCGCGCGGCATTTGCCAAAAAATAATAAAAATTATAATTTTCAATATTTTTTCTCAGGCTATTATAAAATTCCAAAATTTCTTTGATAAATTCCGTCATCGCAGGAGTAAAACAACGCAAACAATTTGAAAGGCTGATATTCATCATTGAAAGCGTAAAAAATCGAGGGGCCTCATGGCTCCCCGGGTCACCCGGGGCGCCCATTTCCACTGGGGGATTCTGCTGTACTGTATAAGGTTTGGCTTGCATTCTGTTGCCTATGAGAGATAATTTTCTTCATTCGAGAAAAGTTTAAAAAATGCGGAATGAAAGGCACAAAAACGTATCGTCCATTAGGACAGCTTGAAAGTTGGAAGTACACTGGAACAATCAACTGCACAAACATAAAGAGAGGATAATAAGATGAGATGATAAATATCCACCGCTCTTTTAATAATTTTAATCTTTCACATATTTTTTCTTGCACTCGAACACTTTGTACATGCTGAATCACCCTTGCGGTGTACGATAAATAAAATACATAAAAATAAGAGTATCTGAGTCTCTCTGAGAAATATGAAATAGTAGTCCGACATAATGTTCCTATACTAAACGGATTGATTCTGTTTTGCTCTCGCAGATAAGCAAAACACGATCAAGATACGGTATAAATGTCCAGCGTTTACACATTTGCAAGATATCGTGATTGTGTTTTGCTCTCACGAAGTACCATCTTGTAACGAACCGATCTCTAAATTTCATTACTACAACTGACCGAATTTCATTTAACGCGACTTTGAAATCAGCGATCACTGATGCTCTGTTCTAATGGTGTATGTGAAAGCTATATCACAACAATTTAAGAGTTCACTAAAAATAGCACAGGTTAAACGTGAGTTTGTGCACTATATGTCATCAATGGGTAGTGTCATTCCTGATCAGATCTCTATCCTCTCTCTCTCACAATTGCATTGTCTCTCACTCAATGTTAGGGAAGGCTGATGCAATAAGTGTGTACAAGATTGTGCATGGATGATGATTACTGTAGAAGAAGATGATGAAATGGGAAGAAATTGGAGTCGATGAGGATGTTGTCGTCCATTCATTCAATTGTGTACATTCAGATGTGAATAAAGAGAGGAAGATGGTTTTGTGAATGAATGTATGAGGTTGTCTGAAGGAAATGGGACAAGGAAGAAGGAATTGAAGATGTAGTGGAATAATAGAAGAAAGAACTAGTTATGATTCATATATAACATTCATATATACATAATATATACAGTTATATTATGTTTTACTGTCAATTAACACATTAGGAGTACTGTATCTCATAGGATAGATACTGTAGTTGATAGTGTGTACTAAATGTATGACCATACAACCCGATCTATTCTTATGACACATATTGTCATCTTCTTCTCAATTTCTCTCAACATCCTTGTATCTCTTAATCGAATGACGCATTAGGCTCGTGGTCCCATATACTCTATCATCTCTGTTCTCTCTTATCTCTTCCTCTAAACGCTCCTTTAGCTACACTAATCGTCTCTTCTATCTTTCCTCTCTCTATACCTACAGTCACGTTGTGCTGTGTGAGAGCGATGAAGGGGGAGGAGAAGATAGAATAGTTGCTCGGCGAAAGGGGCGGGACAAATTCCTTCTTCTTCTATCTATATAAAGGACCCAGTGATGGTACAAACTCAATCTTCTCTACTTCTCACTAATAATTACCTTCTCAAACAGATCTCAGGACCTAAATCTCCTGAGATCACCCATTATATAGTCATACTGTAATATTTCTTATGTGCCTCTCCAAACTAATCAACACAATTAATAATCATTATTGCAGAAATCAAATCTATCACAATGTCGCAAACGCGTACTCCCAAGTTCCTCAGCAATGTTGAAGCTGACAAAATCGTAAGTCTTGATTTCTCTGCATCAACAGTAACTGTTGAGGCCTTTGTAATGTATCCCACACAATTTATTGCTCGTGTACTCCTTTTTGCACTTAATCTGCCCTGATCTTTCGTACTCTTCGGTAGTAAGCTATTTCAAATATTCATATCACTCCTCTTAGACTTGTATTTTATTTTATTCATTTCATTTTCAGATGCATTCTGACCTCGAGCCGGTCGATTGGATTCCTCTAAAACAATCCAATCACGCAAGAAACACCGTCAACCCAATTCGTCGTATCTGCGATGCAATGGCTGTTCCTCCAAATCCCAACAAATCCTTGATCAAACTTCACCTCGGTGATCCTACACTCACTGGAAAGTTACCACCTTGTGAGGTTGTCACTCAAGCCTTGATTGAATCCGTTTCTTCACACAAATTCGATGGATATGGACCCTCAGTTGGAGATCTCAACGCCCGTCAAGCTGTCGTAGACAAATACACTACTGCCGAGGCTCCCTTCACTGCCGATGACGTCATCCTTGCATCTGGAGCTTCTCACGCTCTTCAACTCGCCATTGAAGCAATCGCCAATGAACACGACAACATTCTAATCCCTGGTCCCGGATTCCCTCTCTACAAGACCCTAATGCATCCCCACGGAATTGAAGATCGTCAATATCGATTGGATATGAACAATGGAGCTCTTGTAGATCTTGCCCATATGGAATCATTGATTGACGAAAGAACCAAGGCCATCATAATTAACAATCCTTCCAATCCTACTGGAGCCGTCTTCCCTCGTGAACATCTTGAAGATATCCTCAAAATCGCTAACCGGTACGTTTATTTCTTCGGAAAAATATATTTCTGTCCCATAATTTAATTTATCGAGTTCCTTTTATAGATACCGCCTCACAATCATTGCTGACGAAATCTACGGAGATCTAGTTTATGATGGAGCCGAATTCATTCCCATGGCCACTCTTTCTCCACGTGTTCCTGTAATTTCATGCGATGGCATCGCAAAGAGGTTGGTTAACAATAACTGGTAATACTACAACATTTACTTAGAGAGGAACATCTTTAACAGTGTAATATTATAGATGGTTGGTTCCTGGCTGGCGTCTAGGATGGTGTGTTATCCACGATAGATACAATGCCTTGTCTGATGTCAAGAAAGGAATGGTCGCTCTGTCACAGAAGATCGTTGGTCCTTGTGCCCTAGTACAGGGAGCTCTTCCTAAGATCCTCAGAGACACCCCTGAGAGCTTCTTCGACAACGTCAAGTCTGTCCTATCTGCCAACTCCAATATTGTCTACAACACTCTCCGTATGGTGCCTGGTCTTACTCCAGTCAAACCCAATGGAGCTATGTACATGATGGTCGGCATAAACCGAAAGTGCTACGGAGAAGAAACCGAATTCGTCCAAGGACTCATCAAGGTAAATTATTCATAATTTTCCTACTTTTTCAAACAAATTCAGTTTAAGCATTAACTAAAGTGTATATTTTCAGGAACAATCAGTATTCTGTCTTCCTGGCTCCGCTTTCTCGGCTCCAGGATGGTTCAGAGTAGTCCTCACCTATCCTGAGGAAGTCACTCTCGAGGCCTGTGAACGTATCGCTGAATACTGTACTGATCACCTCATTGAACTTCCTGAAGTCGTGGTCGACGAAACCGGAAACGCCTCTCCTGTCCTCGGTAAGAATTTTCAAATAATCTTCCTTCTTGGTTAATTGGTTCCTAAATTGAATGAATCTTATCCATTTCCTCTTTTCAGAAGACGAGGGATGCAATTCAGCCGATGAATTCTGTGAATTCGATTCTTTGAGCAATGACAACGCTTCTGCTGATCAACCAAGAACCATCAGTCCTGTCTAAGGTCTTTTTCTACTATCTAGACGATAAATTTCTCCTAGACCACATTCACATTTCTTAATCACCAAAATCTTTACCAATCCGTGGATCTCATCATTCATATTTTTACTGTACATTTCCATATTTTTCCTATCATATATTCTTTTCCATAGCCTTACATCACTTATCCTGCCGTTTCACCGTCCCTTCCCGCTTTTTATCTATATCTTAGTAGATAGAAATAGCTGATAATGTATATCTTTGTATTTCCAGTAAGTGTGTGCATCAGTTCTTTTTATTTAACATTATTCCCTGACTTCATGCATACGTCACATTGACGGTTTATAGTGCATTCCCTTATGAGTTATTGTGCGTTGTAATAGTTGTCACATCCGGTGTCTTAATTCATATATTCATATTGAAAATAATGAATAAATATATATATTTGATTAAAACGTATGTGCGATGTACGGAATACTTGTTCAAGCTGTCGAAAAGTTAAAATTGGGATAAGCGAAAAGATATGCACTAGAAATCGTAGAGCTGATTTTAATGCGATTATTATTATTTTATATTATTTTCCACTTATTATTTTATATTATTTTGTCAAACATTTCTTTGCATATATGCTTCGTTCCACTTCTTCTGGTTATCTTGAGAAGGGCAAATTAGAGAAAGAATCGTCAAGCATCAGAGAGCATCGAATAGATTCGGTTACAACGGGCAAATTGTCTAAATTGCGCGTAAGATTCTGTTATGAAGAAACTGGCCTCTCATCAGTTCTCGAATGACGGAACGCACCTTCTCTTTTCTTCTCTTAGAAAAAAAAGTTAGGAATTGTGAATAATCTTTTGAGAATGTGAAATTGTGAAATGATTTCAGTTTTCAAAGGTGAAGCATGCAAATTTATGTGAATTACTAGGGTACCAAATGTGTTTCTGAGGGAGATTGTGATCATATTATTATGGCGTAAAAAAAATATAGAAATGAACTGTGCGAAACCCCCGCACATTTGTTTTACAAAATCTAATTTTAATTTTAAAATTTTAAAATTTTAAATTATTAAGATATAAATTAATATTTAGTTTTGTAGTTATAGTTCATCTAATACACCATTTACCTTCTTTTTCCAAATTATTTTCTTTCTTGTACATTGAAAGTGCAGCGTATTTCTATGTCAGTACTTAGTTGTCATAGCTGACCTTTTCTTCGATACATAATCTTCCTTAGGTTAGTCAGTAGCCATTCTACAAATATTTGATGTTCATAGTCGTGTTTGTGTGCTTAGATCGATCAGCTCTCTATATTGAATAACTAAACAAACGATCACATTTCACAATTTCGTCATGTTTATCATTTCACTGTATAGAACACAATATTATGTATGAAGCTCATATTTATTCATTATTATCATTAATAATATATGAAATAGGACCTCGGATGCGACAACTATTACAACGTATACATAGCATAAATGCACAAAGAAAACATCAATATGACGATCAAGTGAAATTAGGGCATAATGTTAAATATTCCGAACGATGAGACACGCATGGAAAGACAGCTATACAAAACTAATAATCATTATCCTCTATATTTGTCTACTGAACTAATGAAAAAAGGCAGTTGGGAGTATATTTGGGATTATAAATGGCACGATAAGCAAAAGACTTGAATAAGGCTTGACAAGAAATGGATGATAGAATGACGGAAAATAGATATGTACAATAAAATACGTTGAGACCCATGGTTTGGTAAAGAATTTGGTAAAGATTAAGTTGTATGAATTTGGTCTAGGAGAAATTTATCGTCTAGATAATAGTAAAAGACCTTAAACAGGACTGATGGTTCTTCGTTGATCAGCAGAAACGTTGTCATTGCCCAAAGAATCGAATTCACAGAATTCATCGGCTGAATTGCATCCCTCGTCTTCTGAAAAAAAGGCAATGGATAAGATTCATTCAATTTAGGAACCAAAAAATAACAAAAAAAATTAAGGCGAAAGATTATTTGAAAATTCTTACCGAGGACAGGAGAGGCGTTTCCGGTTTCGTCGACCACGACTTCAGGAAGTTCAATGAGGTGATCAGTACAGTATTCAGCGATACGTTCACAGGCCTCGAGAGTGACTTCCTCAGGATAAGTGAGGACAACTCGGAACCATCCTGGAGCCGAGAAAGCGGAGCCAGGAAGACAGAAAACTGATTGTTCCTGAAAATATACACTTTAGCTATTGTTTATACGTAATTTGTTTGAAAAGCAGGAAAAGGATGAATAATTTACCTTGATGAGTCCTTGGACGAATTCGGTTTCCTCTCCGTAGCACTTTCTGTTTATACCGACCATCATGTACATAGCTCCATTGGGTTTGACTGGAGTTAGACCAGGAACCATACGGAGAGTGTTGTAGACGATATTGGAGTTGGCAGAGAGAACAGACTTGACGTTATCGAAGAAGCTCTCAGGAGTGTCTCTGAGGATCTTAGGAAGAGCTCCCTGTACTAGGGCACAAGGACCAACGATCTTCTGTGACAGAGCGACCATTCCTTTCTTGACATCAGACAAGGCATTGTATCTATCGTGGATAACACACCATCCTAGACGCCAGCCAGGAACCAACCATCTATAATATTACACGGTTAAAGATGTTCCTCTCTAAGTAAATGTTGTAGTATTACCAGTTATTGTTAACCAACCTCTTTGCGATGCCATCGCATGAAATTACAGGAACACGTGGAGAAAGAGTGGCCATGGGAATGAATTCGGCTCCATCATAAACTAGATCTCCGTAGATTTCGTCAGCAATGATTGTGAGGCGGTATCTATAAAAGCAACTTGATAAGTTACATCATGGGCTATTATTTGATTGCATGATGAATTAAATTACATGATGGGAAATTACAAAGAAATAAGCGTACCGGTTAGCGATTTTGAGAATATCTTCAAGATGTTCACGAGGGAAGACAGCTCCAGTAGGGTTGGAAGGATTGTTAATTATGATGGCCTTGGTTCTTTCATCAATCAATGATTCCATATGGGCAAGATCTACAAGAGCTCCATTGTTCATATCTAATCGATATTGACGATCTTCAATTCCGTGGGGATGCATTAGGGTCTTGTAAAGAGGGAATCCGGGACCGGGGATTAGAATGTTGTCGTGTTCATTGGCGATGGCTTCAATGGCGAGTTGAAGAGCGTGAGAAGCTCCAGATGCAAGGATGACGTCATCAGCAGTGAAGGGAGCCTCGGCAGTAGTGTATTTGTCTACGACAGCTTGACGGGCGTTGAGGTCTCCAACTGAGGGTCCATATCCATCGAATTTGTGTGAAGAAACGGATTCAATCAGGGCTTGAGTGACAACCTCACAAGGTGGTAACTTTCCAGTGAGTGTAGGATCACCGAGATGAAGTTTGATCAATGATTTGTTGGGATTTGGAGGAACAGCCATTGCATCGCAGATACGACGGATAGGGTTGACGGTGTTTCTTGCGTGATTGGATTGTTTTAGAGGAATCCAATCGACCGGCTCGAGGTCAGAATGCATCTGAAAATGAAAAGAATAAAATAAAATACGAAGGGATTAGGAGGGCTGATTTCAATATTTGATACGGCTCGCATACGGCTGTAGAGTACGAAAGATCAGGGCAGATCAAGTGCAAAACGGAGCCATACTACACACATTGTCACACACATTGGTAATAAAGTCCATAGAAAGTACAAATGTAAGAAAGGACGCATGAGGGTCTATGCGGAAAGATGACTGTTACAGCATAGAATAGTATTTACGAATAACTTACGATTTTGTCTGCATCAACGTTGCTGAGGAACTTGGGAGTGCGAGTTTGCGGCATTGTGATAGATTTGATTTCTGCAATAATGATTATTAATTGTGTTGATTAGTTTGGAGAGGCACAAAAGAAATATTACAGTATGACTATATAATGGGTGATCTCAGGAGATTTAGGTCCTGAGATCTGTTTGAGAAGGTAATTATTAGTGAGAAGTAGAGAAGATTGAGTTTGTACCATCACTGGGTCCTTTATATAGATAGAAGAAGAAGGAATTTGTCCCGCCCCTTTCGCCGAGCAACTATTCTATCTTCTCCTCCCCCTTCATCGCTCTCACACAGCACAACGTGACTGTAGGTATAGAGAGAGGAAAGATAGAAGAGACGATTAGTGTAGCTAAAGGAGCGTTTAGAGGAAGAGATAAGAGAGAACAGAGATGATAGAGTATATGGGACCACGAGCCTAATGCGTCATTCGATTAAGAGATACAAGGATGTTGAGAGAAATTGAGAAGAAGATGACAATATGTGTCATAAGAATAGATCTTGTTGTATGGTCATACATTTAGTACACACTATCAACTACAGTATCTATCCAATGAGGTACAGTACTCCTAATGTGTTCATTGATAATAAAACATATTATAGTTGTATTTATTATGTATATATGAATGTTATATGTGAATCATAACTAGTTCTTTCTTCTATTCTTCCACTACATCTTCAATTCCTTCTTCCTTGTCCCATTTCCTTCAGACAACCTCATTCATTCATTCACAAAACCATCTTCCTCTCTTTATTCTCCAATGGATCATCACATCTGAATGTACACAATTGAATGAATGGACGACAACATCCTCATCGACTCCAATTTCTTCCCATTTCATCATCTTCATCTACAGTAGTCATCATCCATGCACAATCTTGTACACACTTATTGCATCAGCCTTTCCCTACCATAGAGTGAGAGACAATGCAATAGAGAGAGCGTAGTTAGAGATATATCCATGATAGATAGAAGAAATGGAATGTGATTACGTATGTTATCACGTAGCACGTTGTCACGTTAAAAGTGTACTAAATTTAGCGAGTGTCTACAATGTTGTTTATGATGCGCATGTGTGATCTAAGATTTCACTCATTGTCTCTCTCTTCTTCTTCTTCTCCCTTCCATAGTTGGTCTACATTGCTCATGACGACATAGGAACAAAATAGATTGCTTCTTCATATTGCTCTTTAGCCTCAATACATTTGTGCTCTTCTCTGAGGCTATTTGCATCGTTGCCTCGTATGATCATCACCGCGTATTTACACTTATTGTACCCATCATAAACGGATCTCTAATAAGAGATAAAGGTCGTATGGCCGAGACAGAGTGATGGGTGCACTCGCCATAGATATGATATGATCTATCCGGTAGACCATCTCTTATCCATCATCTATCGCATGATGTCTAGCAGTAAACAAATGACGATATCGGAACAATCATATATCTGGATATGAACGACTATCATCATCATAAGTCACTAGAACGATCTGTTGACGTCACGACCGGGATACAAAAAGTGCACTCATCAGATTTATTTTCGTCTTCTGTTGTGTTATATTCATGATAACAAAGGCATATCAGAACGGAGATCTACGCTCGATGTTCTCGTCATCCATGAATCTCTTCAATTCGATCACAATCACTTCTTACACTACGTGCAAAATTTATATTTCTGCGTATGTTATAAAGAATGCCAAAATAGGCACTTTGCAAATTTTTCATCGAAATTCATTATTCATCGTGTCGTCGAAACGTTCGAATTATATTGAGATTGAATTGGTCGGTCATGGGGAAGAAAATAAACAGGTTCCATCGTTTTTTCGGGACTGATGCAACATCTTCGAAACATTTGCTGTGCTGAATACATAAGAGAAGACAAAGGAATTCAATCCTTACTCGATGGATCCAGTTAGTTACATCACATATCATGATTATCATTATAATCGTGTCTAATAAAGAAGGAAAACTGGAGTTTCTGCTTTATAGTTACCACATGTGGTGGTGCACAGAGAGATAGATAATCATAGATCATAACAAGTATCTTCATAAGTTACTCTCATTATCTGTGTTAGTCTCTATCTCTTGCATCAGTTCTACCTTTCTTCTCCCATCTCTCAACGTCTCTTCGACAACTCGTTTGTCTCTTCCTCTTCTCTCACTATTCTCACCATTTCTTTTCGTTGAAATCGTTCGAATCGCATTGAAGGAGAAGGAAGAAGAAGAAGAAGTAGGGTCAAAGGAGCAAGACAATTCTCTTTCTCTTTGCAAGAACTTGAGCACAAGATTTAGACGAAGTTACGTTTGGTCAACATCAACGAAGCATTTCGATGACATATCTGTATATCTCTGGCAATTGTTTCTTCCTGCATGAGGGTCTATTACGGTAGTGATAAAAATAAAGTGAGAATAAAAAACTTTAGAGAATAGAGCCAAGAATAGTACTGATCGACTAAACAAGTTCTTCTTCTCTTCGTTCACTCTCTGATTAGGCCATGCTTGTTTACAATCGTCCTTTGTGTGTCAAAGACGTGATGTGAAATCAGTGTTACCGTGAGAATAATGACTAGGGAATAGTCACGTGGTCTCTCTTTCTCTGCGCTCTATTCCATCTTCTCTTATCTCTCATCTCTCTATCATCGTCTCCTGATCATCTTTCGATCCTGCCAACCTGATTGGACTATATATCTCAGAGTGATTAATTAGTTAGAGAAAGAAAGATGATAACTAGTGTGTGGGAGACAGGATAGAGTAAGAGATAGCAGAGAGATTGAAGAGAGGAGAGTGGTGAGAATGAAGAAAAGGCGTGTCAAACAGCCACGTGTCGATGAAATCAAAGATGCAAATACCAAAATGACGAGATATCACAAATTAATCTATTTTGGGGACCGTCAACATGAATTGCAGGAACGTGCGTGACTTTAAAAAAAAATGACGTGTAATAAATAATGTACAACAAAAAAGTAAAGTAAAAAATACATGCGTTTTTAATAAGTGGTTTTATTTATTTAAAGATAAATTAGTTCAAGCATTTAAAAAAAATATTACTTAAGATGGTTTTCTGTTATAGTCGTTATCAATACTATGGATATAGAATATCTCAACAATAGAATTTCAAAGAAATTGAATGATAGTTTCTTTTGTACAAAAAAAAATAAATATAAAGTCTAAAATAAATGTTGAAGAGGGGCTTGAAGAGCAGATTACGGTATTCCGGAGCACCTATCATTTTTAAGAAAATTTTTATATTCGTGAAGATGTGACCTATACAAATCTGCCTGGCCAGTTTACGCTGTGTTAATTTTCCGGAAATAGCATTCGGAAAAAGCAAAAGGTTGTTCATTTTGTACTCTTGTAAATATCATTGTAAAAAGCAAATATCTCGGATCCCTGACTATTTAGATACTTGAAACCATGTTTTTTAGATTAAAATCGTGAAAAAATACTTATAAACGAAGTATCAAGTCTCTAGCTCTATTAAGAACGGAAATATTAGCTTTTTATATGCATGTTCTACCGAATATCGTTTCGTTATCTTGTTCAAGAATCGATATATTATTATAAAAGTTCGAATTTTTCCGGAGAAATCATGCAAGCAACAAATATCTCCGTTCTTTGTAGAGCTAGAGACTTGACACTTCGTTTATCAGCTTTTTTCGTGATTTCTGACCCAAAAACCACGTTTCAAGTCTCTAACTAGTCACGGAACCGATATATTTGCTGTTTACAATGCTATTTACAAGAGGACAAATTTAACATCTTTTTGCTTTTTCAGAAAAATTAACACCACATTAGTCTCGAAAAAACTCGATGGTCTCCTACTCTTAATCTGATGTCCGAAATATTGTGAACCTTTATCAGTACAACAATGAGTCTAGTCATTTGACACCACGAAAAATAATAATTTAATTGCTTTATCGGATTAGAGTAAGTACAATTTGTAGATGGATTAAAATATTAGCTTATTATTGTTATCATAATATTATGAGGTGACCACGCTTGAAAACAAGTTATTGCTCGTTAAATCAATGGAATGAGGTCAATAATGTATTGTTGTGGTGAATAAAGAAAGAAGATAAACTATCCAAGAAACAATCTGTAGAAGAAGAAATATATATACTTATCTATGTGAATATATAAATACAACATTGACATATTGCTTCGGGAGTGTTTGGAGCTATAAGTGAGCTTATTTGTAGTGTGATAATGAAACGACGATATTGAATTGTGTGCAATTAGTATTCACTGCGTGGCTAATGAGTTCTACTGGGGCTGAAGGAACACAGAACGAGAGAGATCAAAATATAAAAAGAGATCAAAATAAAGAGATCAAAATAAAGAAAAGAGTGAAGAGATCAGAACAAGGTTCCTGTCTATATTTATTGTTGATAGGCGTTGAAGACACACGGCGATCAAATGGAAATAGAAGAAGAATAGGGAAGAATAGGTAATAATAGAATCACGCGAGTCGAGAAGTTGAATGAAGAGTTGCAGCGAAGGGATTCACTCCAGTAAAGGGACCGAAACCTAAAAATACATAAATAATTATCCAAGAGCTCTTTCACTCCATCACTTTTATTGTCACATGTCCCTGTTCTTAACACTCCAAACACGTTTTATTATGTTGCAACAAGCATTGTGAGGATCAGCTGTGACCTATCATTGTATTTTTCGGTTCTGCTCAGCTATTTTATTGTTAGTCCCTCTTTTAAAAGAAAGAGAACAAGAAGAGCTGTACCGCACAAACATTTTTTATGGTCACAGTGATATATCGAGCAAATTGTTTGAGATTGCTGTTAGATCTATGAGCAAACCGCCAAAAGATCATACTAATCTCATTGATTTAGAGACAATCAACCGAGGACGTTCACTATATACAAATAGACTTTTGTAGTGCAATCTCTGCTATAATTAGTGCAGCGATGTTCGCTGTCAATGAAAGAAGGAAGAAGGAGTGTTCACAAAGATCTCTCTCTTCTTCTCTTCAACGTATTCCTCTATCTATTTCTTTTTCCTCTCTCTCTCGATCAAATGTGCGCCCTTTCGTTGTAGTTTATCGTCTAGACCCTACAGTATAATCGGTATACGAATTCATCATTGTGCAACGTGAAACATATGCCAGAAGTTTGAATAATATTGACAGCAATCGACGTGTCCATCGTAGATATCTTGATACTGATCTCATAAGACAGTTACTGTGTATGATAACATTTAATTGTTTAATGATCCATTATAGTAAAAATAGGAGTATCTAACGGATGGTACACAAAATGTAGATACTGATGCAATCGTCTGGAATTAAAGTGGGAGACACCTTTGTCAGATACCGTAATATACAATAGAATGAAATATTTTCGAAATTTTGTGGAGCGAATTAGAAAATTTTCAACTCTTTTCCTTGATTTCATCGTTTTCCAAGTGTTTGTTTACTTGGTGTAATTAACAAAAATAACGAATCACTTCGTTGAGAAAATGGCTTGGATAATTTGAAATTTTTTTTTGCAATTAAAATCATCATCTAATTGTGAAATCTGGCTCTTTCTATGATGGTTCAACCCGTTTCGTTGACTAAGATTACTCTCCCTTTAAGTTTTCGTTTATGTTGTTCAAAGATTATTGGATTCTTACCAGATTGTCCATGAAGAAAGGAAGAAGTGGAACCAGCTACAGACACAGTAGGATAAGATGTTCCATAGACATTTGATGAAAGAGCTCCAGTTCCATTGGTGGCTCCATTTGTTGAATAACCTTAATCATATCTATTTAGTTAACAATGACATTATGATAGAAGAGAAAGAAGGTCGTGACGTCGAAAGTACCGTGGGTTCATGTTTATCGCCCACCACATTTCCTGTTGGATCACAGTGAGAAATGAACTAAGATGGGGTGGGACAATGATAAAGATCATCGTCGCACTTGGGTACTTTTGTAGTTTTCTCACGTTCACTTGTCAAAGGTACAATATTTCTCACCGGCTGTGTTTTCGAAAGTGACGTAGTTGGAGTAATGGGAGAGGTGATCAGTTGAGGCGCGAGAGTTACTGAATTACATTGATTATATCATCTGACAAGATTATTTGCTATCTCACTCATTCTTACCTATTATAGAGTGCTTCAGCCAGTTCAGCCGCTCTTTTCAGTATCAATTCTTTAGGCAGACGATCAGGATCCCCTGGATACTTTGGTAGCAATTTCTGCAGACGATGGAAAGCGAAATCGATCGAAGGTTCGGTCAGAGCTGTTAATAAGTTCGATTACGTAGGTGAAAGAGGTATTTCAGTTCATCGAGAACTTAATTAGATCACACTTACAGGTATAAGTGAATCGAACTGGCCCACTTCGAGACAATGTTTTGTTCTTGTAGTTCAGCGTCACCTAAAGCATACTAATCAATTGCAACAATCATCATTATATCATATTATGCTGATATTATATCTTCATATCATCATAATATATTAAAATAGTGTACCTCAACAACTCCTGCAGTGTGTCTGGCGGGTGTAGTGACTCTCATCGCGTGTGGAGAGATGATCTGAACAGACTGAAATATATTAATAAATCACTACAAAACTAAACTAGAGTTATCGATAAAAGGGGAAATTACATCGCTCCAGATGGTAGTTGATCCAAAAGAAACTTGAAGACCATCGAAGAAGTTCTCACCAATGATTACGACCTGCAAGTATTCATCTTTAAATTTTAAGCTGTTTATGTCTTTCTAATTATTAGGATAATTTGCAGTACAATCGCATGTCTTCTGAGTACCTGTGTTCCTCCCTGTACCCATCCTTCACTCGGACAGACGGCCTTCAGAACAGGAGCCGATCCCGCGGCCATTTCGACTGTTTCAGAGTAGTCATCAGAGGCATCCACATCTGAACGATCGTTTATTATCTTTCTCAGTTCTGAATCATTGGTATGCATGAGTTTGATGGAATACATGGAAGAACTAGCAAGGGAAGGACATATTTCACAGTCTTCACTTCCTATTGCTCTTCCTCGATGTGTCTACTCTCAAGCTATTTTGCATATCTGACGCTTTTAGTATCGTGCTACAGCTGACTCTCTCTATCTCTCTCTCTCTCGCTCGAGTATGGCAGGATGGATAGATGGATTGAGATAGTGGAGGCAGACGGGGTATGTAAGGATGAGACGGACTGAATGGAGTCAATGTTCTACTATGCTAATGAAGAACACTATTGTCACTTCATATGTCATCATGGTATTATGATGAGTAGTGTGAAAGGAGGAAGAGATGTGGAAAGATCATGGATCAGACAGGAGTGAGAGGTAGAGGGAGAGGAGGGGAGAGGGAGGATAGAGAGGAGGAAGGAGAGGTGGAAGAGGAAGAGGAAGAGGAGGGGAGATAGAGGTAGAGGAAGGAGAGAGAGAGGACGCCCTGCTGAGATTGAGGGAGACTAGAGAGAGAGGAAGGGATTATGTGGGCGGCTGTCATGAATTGCCTACGGTATCCCTCCATTCATTGTGTGTTTAGAATGTATCATGTTACGCAATAAAACTAAGGAATTTCATTAAAGAGTGGTAAATGGACGCGTCTCTATGATTATTTACGAATCCCTGATTCCTAAGAACATTATGAATGAGCACGTACCATTTTCTCCATCACTGGCCGGAACTCTTTTGGCTCGTCGACCATGTTTCGAGTTATTGTGAACGAACATATTATCGGAAATGGCGAGGAGTGGTCCATCGACACGGGCAGTGGTACCGAGAACGACCTGAATAATAATATTCATGAATTATGTTAATAAACATAATATTATTTAGTGGAGTTAAAGTGGAGTAAGAATTCATAAATAATCCCTATAGATATGGCAGTTTTTGATAAGTATGCTGTTTATTAAGTAAAAAGTCATAATAGACATCAATTAGTCTCGGTAATAGGTTCAGAAACTCGATCCGTTTAGAGTTGCTTCTTTGTCGAAGACAGTCAAGCTACCGTATGTCGAATATAGTTGGTTCAATTATCTCTTACTCACAACAATATTTGATCACTAGTCTGAGGTCATGTGGCATTTGTATTTCTTCAATTAGATTCGTCGATGTGATCATTGCCACGTTTCATTCAATTTTGAACAACATAGAAGATACGCGATTCGTCACACATTTACTCATCTTCACTATTCACTCTCTCATCTACTACCGTATAAGGTCAATGATTGTATTCAAGAGATAGGATACATCACAGAGGGGGAATGAATCAAAACTACTGTACAACTCGGTCGAGGCTTTAACATGTGTTCCGCAGCGCCCCTTGGGTTATGTGAATTTCACAAAAAATATCTTAAAACGATCGTGCTAAATACTCGGGCCATTGTGATTTTATGCAGTAGAACTTTTGTTAGCAACTCGAACAAGCTGTACCGTATATCAGTATGCAATCGCCACTCCTTTCATTCCAATGTATCCGTCCAGATCTTTGTTGAACATTATCTTTTTCTTATGATGCAGTCATGTCATCAAACAAAACAAATGATAATAATTCCCTATGGAAGACGGAATCGACTCATTACAGGAAAAGACTATATGCGATAGAGGGAAAACATGATGATGATGAGCCCTAAATAATCATTTGATTGTCTCCCCAGAGAATGATCATCAACCATACACAATATCCCCTTACTCACTAAATATCAACTACAGTAAGACAATAGTCATCATTATTATTTGTTATCGCTATATGATATTGGTTATTCTTGGTGTTGATGTAGATACGTGCCTGAGACAGTGAGAGAGAGAGAGAGAGAGAGAGACAGGCAGCTGTCCGGATTATGCAACAAGCGGAGCGGTCTAACAAATTTCCATGCCGGATATGGATTACCCCTCATGTGTCTTAGTCTTGCTTATAGATACGATAGAGGAAGAGGAAGTGCCTCAAATGATATATGAGAAGCGATGTTGACACCAGTTGCATGGAGGTCATGGACGATGACTGACAAGAGAAAAGAAACGGGAAAGATATAAAGAGTAGATCAGACTACGCATGGTTGCTTTTGTATGGACAGAACAAAGAGACTCTAAACAGACCTGGAATCTTCTCATATCTCTCGGATTTCCGGCGTTCTTCAAGCAATTCTGGTTACATTTCAGGAAGAACTTGAGGAAGTACCTGAAATGCAGGAATTAATTATCACTCTGTTGCATGCATTACTTGCTATTGTTCTATTTCGGGGGTTTCGTCGAATTCGTGGAGGACTCCTTACAACTACTTAGTCAGTGGACTAATTCGATTGTGTCCCTACTCTCAAACTCATCTTCCCCTCATAGAGGGTATATTATCTAATTGTCGGTGCTATCCTCTCAATATATAATACACTAACACATGTTCCCTCTCTCTCTATTTTGCCTTCTATCTAACTCGGATCATCATCTTCCCCTTCCTCCCTCTCTCTTCTTCTTCTCAAGTAATTACAGGCTGCCCTCAAATGAAGTCACGTCGACTCCATTTCGCGCGTCCTCCCCACTCTAAGCAGACAAAGCTGGAGACCTTATCATTAAGTGCGGGTCATATAGATACAGCTATAGACTACGGTAAATCTTTTCTTCTCAAGACCAGGAATTGTCTCAATCTGCGTAGTGGATGAAGTAATGGATAGGACCAGCCGTCCTGAGGTCTCCATCCTCCTCCTCCCCTGCTCGGGCCTTTCCGGGTAATGAGAAACACGCTTTTATCGCTCTTTTTTATGGCCTCCTCTCCCTGCTGCCTCCATTGTTATGGGAGACGATAGAGGGAGCGAGTGTGTGCATCTTGATTAAATGACCACGACAGATGGAAGTGGGGGAGTGTGAACCATGGATAGGCTAAGGAACTATTATATGCCCTCTCTCTCTCTTAGGATTATCTGGTTGGTAATAATGTATCTGCCTCGGGAATCATCATCATCTAATGTGTGGTGAAGAGTCTCAAGTTGGAATAGAAGATGATGAAGAGGAAGAAGAATACTAGTCAAAGTCTCTATCTTCTACTTCTTCTTCTTCTCTTGGTCAGTTAGATGGATTGGCTGGAGTAGATGGAAAGAGGGACTAGAAGGAGAGGCTGGATAGAGATGCAACAGACTGATAGAGAGGATAGAAGGGAGCTCCATAGAAGGAGAAGGATGGATATGTATACGCTCAACAACGATTTATGAGACTTCTTCCTATTGTCTATCTGTCTCTCTTGACTTTACTTTCGATTCCAGAGATATGTACGAGACAGTGATAGATTTAGATGAAATGAAGTTGAGATGAAAAGGATTTCAAGTGTTGCAAGGCAGATGGAATAGAGAGATTCTTCCTTTTTAATCTTGGTTTACAGAATAATTGACAGTACTAATATACCTGTCGATTATAACTGGGTCTGATGGGGTCTCATTTCGATTGCCGCAGCTTTTCTTCTCGCAACATCGACTGCACATCACCTGCGACAGATTTACAATAAATTCTTCCAAGTGAAATAATATTATGACTCTTACAGTACTTACTTCGTGAGTCAACAGAACTCGACACATTTCAGGATTCTTATCTTGTCCTTCATATGCTATCGCCTGAAAGTAATCATCATGATTCTGTCCCTTTAAAGTGAAGGGAGACAGCCAATTCTCTCCACTCTCATTCGCATTCTCGTCCCTTCCGCTACTCTCGAGACAAACACATCGATCTACCGTAGACAACTCTTCTTCTTCTTTCTTTCCCCCCATCTCCGTCAAACTTTGCCCATTCTTCTTCTCCTTCTCCTCTATTCTTGTCCCTACTCCGTCATCTTCACCCTTCTATCTCAGTCATTCTACTGTAGTCTGTTTATCACTCTCTCAACCACTATATCTGTTCACACTAATGAGGGGGACTCTCGGTCGTACCTGCTTGGTGGCCGAATCGATGAGTCGTACGAAGAGATCTTGCTCAGCACGAATACCTGAGCACGATAAACAATTAAAATCTCCCAAAAATAAATGATTGACAAAAACACTTGACGAAAACTATAACTATCTCTGCCATACCATTCTGGAAGGAGACGTAGAGTTTGTAGTGAATTCCATTCTTTGTGTCCTGTGCGTCGACCTGAAATTAATATCAGTAGACAATGAGAAGCTTTGAGAATTTTGCAATGCTCATTTGGAGTAGATGTTATTGAAACTTGCCAATTTTGTGAGACCAGATAAATAAATGAAGTAAGACGGTTAATTGTCATAATAGCATAGATTACTAAATCATCTTTGCCTAGTCTCACACATTTAGAAAGATTGAAAATTAAGAGTCTAACAAGAAGAATGAAATCAGAAGTTTAACAATGTGCAGTACCTCCTTTTCGTTCTCAACGAATCCGGCGAATTGTGTTCTTTCGATCTCGACTGGCTGATTTGCCCGATCATATAGAGCGATTACAAAGTGGAAGAAGTTACTCTTTCTCAGATTTGATGGAGGATGCTTCTCGAAATGAGCCCTTGTGATTGTAGCGCTGAAATTATTTAATATCAATATCGATCAAACACCAACAATGCGTCCAGTGCAATAACTCTTATATTATAATAAGGAAGTATAGAAATTTGATAAAGACGAGTAAGAGTGAGAGGACGAATATGGAGGATAGAAGAGTTGGAGCAAAGCGACCATTGAATTTGATTCCGGATATGATGCAGAAACCGCCTTATTCCCAGTGAGAATAGGTCCCGAAAGAGAACTAAAGCACTCTGACAAAAATGAACCCTAGAATAACTGTGGCACAATGATTTGAAAAGAAAAGATCAAGAACATGGAACTTTTAAAGCTTCTTTAACACAGCAGTGATTCTGTATGAATTGGCATGGAAAATAGCAATACAAAGCTGTTTCTCAAAATCACGAAGACTCATGAAGGATCAAAATTAGTCACTTATGATAGGAATTCAGATTGACAGTGAATTCGATAAGATATTTTCGTAACCGATTGATCTGTAAACTTAAGATGTGTATGAAGAAATACGAAGATAATAGAGAAGAATGAAACAGGAGCTAACTTTCATCGTGGGTTAACTTCCAACTCAAAAATGACGACGTCCAAAATAAATTAATGTGAGTGAGAGAGACAAAGGAACAGAGAGAATGGAGACATGGTACATTGGAGATATGAGAGAGGTAGTAGTATGAGAGGGGTAGAGCAGTAAAGGAGATGGGAATGAAAAAAGGAGGATGGGAAGCCTGCGGCCCTAAAGCAAAATGAGAGGTCCCTGTTAGGGGACCGTGGGACCAAGTACGGCGTGAGTCCCTCTGGAGAGTCTCGAAGATAAGGCACGGAGAGTGAACATGGACAGAAAAGGAGAAGAGACACTCACTTAGCAGCTGTGGCTGCATCTAGAAGAGTAGGTGGCCATGCTGAACCGAGACCATCTGATTTCATTGACCGTAGAAGAGTCGAACCATCAGAGAAGAACATATCGGCCGTCTCTCCCAAGGGGACTCTGCTTCATTAGACGATAGCAGTTGAGCGAGGGGAGGACCTCAACCCCTGCCCCGATATAACCAGACTCCGCCCACACAGGCCTGTGAACCAATGGCGCGCAGTCTTTCCTTCTACAGTATGCTCCTCCCCTTTTCTAGGCCTTAGAGAAGCAGAGAATCGTTGTCTCTCTTCATTTCTTATACTATCTCTGGTTGATAGGCACTTTGTGAAAGAGACATGGAAGAGAGTTATAGTGGAGTATAGAGTGAAGCTTCTTTTCTTGATTGAAACGACCCTATTCTACATAGACATGACCTATTCTATCTAACTGCGTCCAATGTCACTCTTCTTAGATAAAAAAATTTTTTGTAGACAAATGCTTCCTTGTGTCTTAGACAACTTGATTTTTCGACATGTAAAAATATCTTTTTGCTTGAGATCAGGTCAAGAATTCAAGAATGCTCCATAAGAATGAAATGTGTTCTGACGCACAACATGTCAGTCAGAATAGAGAAGAATAACTGATAGACAATTCATCAAATGCTCGAATTGGCTCACAATGTAAATAGAATTCAGAAACGTGAGGTATTTTGGAATCAGAACGTAAATCTATCCCCTGGAGATATAAATTTTATGTATGGGTGCGATGAAAATATAGCATAAATAGAACAGGATGACAATCAGTCTTCGTATTAAATATCGTTATCTCATAATTTAAAGTGCTTATGTTATATTGTGAAGTAGTTTCTTAACTTTGCTTTTGTAATCATGATCAAGATATTAGGTTTACAACACCATTTCAATCCTTTTCTAGCCCGAAATTTCGTTTTTAATAGTTAAATTTTATTATTCAATGCATCCGCACGGATTTATGTTCTACATAAATAAAGAATATATATAGGATAATGCAACTCGGTAACATATTTCCGAAGAGGAGATTAGGCCCTCCGGATTGAATTGAGAGGTACAGCACTGATCTCCCGCAGGACTTCGTGTTCCATGAATAACAGGAAGAACCTCAATCTAATTTATACATATTACTATAACTCAATCTTGATGTGCTGTTCCTTTCTTCATATGACATAATAACTTCTTTATAGAGCTGTACAGTTTCTTGTAAATGATTCTACTTCTGCTGTTATTTTGAACATTGGACATTGATACACTTTATCAATTTAACTAAGCAGTGATTCCACTGAATCTGAAGTGACATAAAAGGGGGTCTTCTTTCCTTAGTTGTTTTTTCTTTCATCTCTTTATGTTCAACTAGTTTTTCAGTATCAGAGCCGCTACACTTTGATCTGTTTGAATAGTGAGTGGTGAAAGCATCCAGAAATATGATAAATAATATTGCAAATAAAATATTGGCAGTTATATGTTAATCATATACAGTTTACCTCTTCTCGTTTCATTAGTTTAAGTAATTGTTTTTTGTTATGTGTTTTCTCGAAAAACGCAAAAATGTTATTAGAAGTATATTGTATACAGGACAAGTGACAATAACCATTATAGCGTGTTTACTTCCCAGCTCCGATTACCAAGTATCCTAATTTTATAATTCAAACGAATTTGCTCAATTCACTCCTTCTCCTGATTACGATAATTCAACACTTGAATGATAAATATGATTATAAACGAATATAAATTTTCATTTTCGAAATATAAAAAAATCTATAAGAGAAGTGGACTGCTGTTAATCCTACTCGTTAGTTTCCATCGATACAGATACTGATCAAAGTTTGATACTCTTTGGTATGATTGTGGATGATAAATATACTATATTTATTCCTTAGGTCGATCAATTGTGATAGTAGAAGAAGAAGTGACAAGAAGGATAGGAAACGATAAGTCACTCATATGAATGTGTCTATATCTCTCCCACTATTCTTCATGTTCATGAGCTGACCCCAGCTGCCCTCATCTATGCAAATTCAGTATGAGTGAGAGAGCAAAGGGCGAATTCCCCAGCGACCAGTCGAGAATATCCAAGCTCTATCTACAAGAGAAAAGAGGAAGAAGTAACATCTCATATATGAATCTTATAATAACTGGCAGAATACTTATTATTTGTTGTGAAATCGAAAAAAATCGGAAATTACTTTCCACTATTGTGCACAATATGAAAACTGTAGAAGATGTAAAAACCGATTAAAACTACAAGCTAAGAATTCCAGAAACTGAAGTATGTCACATTTTTATCTTCATTTCGTTATTGATCTCCAGAGAATCTTTGAGGTAATAATATAACAAATGATTAAACAGTTTACTATGAATAATGTAGTATGAATAATAATCGGAATAATATTTGTATTTTTATACTAACATATGCACTTATAACACGGCCAATCTGAACCAAAATACTTATTATCACCGAAAATAAATTAATATCGTCGAATAGTTTTTCAATATGTTCAACAATTTTGATTCCCTCCCCTTTATGATTTTAGTAGCATGTCGATGATGTAACTCACTATGGACAGAATATATGATAAATATTATATAGGGTACGGATGCAATAATTTCTTATGAGTAATGAATACATTTAAATATGTATAGTAGAAGTCAATTGAGCATTGCATAAGAAAAGTGAGATGAACTGATAAAGCAAAAAAATATATAACAATAAAATATACATATAAATTGTAAGGAGATCTAGAAAGAAAATAATGAGTGTCATGGATGCATCGTAATCTTCTAACAATAAGCATGTAGCCACTCTGTTCATATTCTGATTTTACTGTCAAACCTGAAATTGTTTAAATTCAAACGTCAATTATTTAACCAAATTTGACCTTTGACAATAACCAAGGTACATCGAACCTTTAGGTCAGAGTCTTGTCTACAATGAAATAGTATTTCGTACAAGATTTTTGAATTAATATTGATGCAATGCAATTCAAAATATTTGATCCTTTTTCTACATACACTGATTCTCGCCAAGTTTCAGTTGATCATCTTTACGTACGACCCGAATACAACCATTCCATTAATTACATTTTCAATAAACAAAAAAGGTTAAAAACTAAAATAATGCTGAAATTAGGTTCAATTAAAGTACATAAATTAGGTTGTAACATAAGTCCTTTTGAATTTGATAATGCTCTGTTTGCACTTTTGTTATTCACTTTTCTTTTTTACTAAGATATCTGTGACAGATCTAGATCAAAAAAAGGTTAAAGTAGGTCCCAAGAACACGTTAGGCATTCCGGACTGAATTGGACTTGTATTATCACTGGTCTAGCAGTTATCACCCACAGAACTTCATGTATCTTGAATAACGGATTGTACCTTTACCTTTTTGATCCGTGGCACACGTAAACAATTAGTTTATCCCTCTACACAACGCAGATAGTCATCGATTCAGACGGCCTTTCATTGACTCTCATGTCTCACCCGTTCCTACCGGATGAAATCATATTTGGAATCTCATTCTATTTTTGACTTAAGAGAGATGGCCGTTAAGACTCGACCACCCCCCGGACACGTGCGCTAGCAATGAGAACTGGGAGTCCATACTTGGGTGTTAGGAGTGACCCCGGCCCTTATTACACAAAACGGCTGAAATTTCCTGTTTGTGCCCTCAGGCTATTAGAAAAAATAATTTTAAAAAAAAACTTTAAAAATTCATAATTTTTCAAATTGTTGAGATGAAGTCTAAATACCATCTGCGATGCGTCTAGAGTACACAGTGCTTGCTAATTCACTATTAGCATCGAATGCCCGTTGATTCCTAAACCACTTTTCTGACTCATAATTTTGGTTTTTTCGGACAAATCATCCCTTGATTTAGTGAGTGCCCAAAATTTCCGACCAGGTATTGTAGCCTAAGCAATTCTGCATTGATTTAACTTAAAACTGGATTCTTCCCGATCGACCATTTTGTCGAATTTTTCGCTCGAACTTCCGTCATCGATGGTTTTCCCGAACAAATGCTGTATTTTCCAAACGATTGGTGCGGAATTGTGGTCTACTGAAAGTTTAGAGGTGAGACTAGTAAAATGAAACAAGAAGCCCATCACTTGGATCAATTTGAAAATTTCGATTTTCATGACGATTTTCATGGTCATGGTCCGAAAATTTCAAAATTTCTCAAGTTTGAAATGTTTTCATTTATGCGGCTTATTGTGAAGTACAAATGAGGTGAGTAATAATCAGCCAATTCTCAATCTCTCCTTTCAACCATTTTTCGATATTTTTCGTTCTGAATGCGTGCGAAAAATCAGAATTGTGTTTGAATCAGTTTCCAACTTGCTATCTGTAACATTCTGTCACAGTACTTTGCAATGTACATAATCAATATGAAAATCGTCTATTTTCGAAAATTAATTTTTTTTTTGCCGTGACCTCGGGGTCATGGAAATCGATTTTTTTAAAAGTGAGCCGAATGCCGGGATTCCAGTGCTACTATGTTTACTCATCATGAAACTTCACATTGGCATTGTCTTTTGCTCATTGTCGCAGCATTCGAGTCGACAAACTGCAATATTTCAGAAATTTGCCGAAAAAGTAGGCACTAAAATTGAATTTTTTGAATTTTTGAAAATATACGAATTTCATATTGATTATGCACATTGCAAAGTACTAAGACAAAGTATTACAGAAAGCAAGTTGGAAACTGATTCAAACACAATTCTGATTTTTCGCACACAATCAGAATGAAAATTTTCAAAAAAAATGGTAGAAAGGAGAGATCAGCCATTGAGCATTGGCTGAATATTATTCAAATCATTAGTACTTCGCAATGAGCCCTATAAATGAAAACATTTCAAACTTGGGAAATTTTGAAATTTTCGGACCATGACCCCCGGGTCATGAAAATCGAAATTTTCAAATTGATCCAAGTGATGGGCTTCATGTTTCATTTTACTAGCCTCACCTCTAAGCTTTGAGTAGACCACAATTCCGAACCAATCGTTTAGAAAATACAGCATTTGTTCGGGAAATCCATCGATGACGGAAGTTCGAGCGAAAAATTCGACAAAATGGTCGACCGGGAACAATCCAGTTTTAAGTTAAATCAATGCAGGATTGCTTAGGCTACAATACCTGGTGGAAATTTTGGGCACTCACTAAAACAAGGGATGATTTGTCCGAAAAAACCAAAATTATGAGTCAAAAAAGTGGTTTAGGAATCAACGGGCATTCGATGCTAATAGTAAATTAGCAAGCACTGTGCACCCTAGACGCATCGCAAATGGTATTTAGACTTCATCTCAACAATTTGAAAAATTATGATTTTTTAAAGTTTTTAAAAAAAATTATTTTTTCTAATAGCCTGAGGGCACAAACAGGAAATTTCAGCCGTTTTATGTAATAAGGGCCGGGGGCACTCCTAACACCCAAGTATGGACTCTCAGTTTTCATTGCTAGAGCACGTGTCCGGAGGTAGTCGAATATGATCGAGTCTTAGTGAACAAGCCTCTTAATTTTTTTTAGGTTCTTCGAGCTCGTTCGATTTTCATATTTTGGAATCGTTGTTTCCTATAAATGCTGGCGAAAAGGTTAGTAACGAAAAAAAGTAATAACATTTCTCGTGCTCCTCATAAAATATTGTCTGACTTCTTTTCAAATTTGTTATAAATATGTCGAGTGGCTCTGAGACAAAATTCGGCAAAAAAACATTCTCTTGGACCTCTTTTCAATGGTGGATGAAGCACTATATGCAGTTTCTTGGCCCTTCGACGTAATGTGTAGCATAATTTCAAAATTCAAAAGAGCATAGCTTGCTACAAAAATTTCCTTGTTCATCTTCTGTTGTTCCCCTCATTTTTGATCGTTCACGACTTTCATCGTCTAAATACAAAATAAATTCGCTATTTCGCAAATTTTGATGCAACGGATTTCTCCTTGTAGTCATGCGCAGCACCTGCGGCAGGAATACAAAATCAGTTGAGTTTGGAGTCCGTGCATGATTGTCATCATAGAGAAATTTCAGATCTTTCCAGAGGTTGTCTACGAACATTGAAAGCGAGAATTTTCCACAGTCAATACCATCGCTTCTTTTTATTCTCAACTATGCTAAATTACCAGCATTTGCATACCTCCCAAGAATTGCTAATCACTTTAAAATATTTTAAAATACATCTTATTTTTTTAATCTCTCATCGCTCAAAAAAAAAATTGTTTGAGATAAATTTTTAAATTAGACTGTGCTCATCCATACAATTTCTGCAACTGTCTGTCACAAAATTTGCACCTTGTAATATCATGTAATTCTAAATTCAAATTATATTCCTGTTAACATTATTTTATCCTGACTAAAGTATCAATGGGTGATGTTATAGAGAAATTTTGACAGTCTATAAGTGGTAAGGGGAATAGGTAAATGTTAAGGGTGGCTGAATTATATATAATATAATTGTCTGGTTACAGTACTGCGAGTAATTTGAATACACAAAATGATTAAGATGACGGTGATTAAGGGTCGAATAGATACGGAAGAAGAGATGGTGCGAGGGACGCGGAATGTTTCCCGAGGTGAGACAATTAAGAGCTGTATGAAGAGAAGGGACATTGAAGAGTGGGGGGTGTGAATGACAATCGAAACCTGACTAGGAATCTTCTTCTTCTATACGGATGCAACTAAACTGTAGTGAATTCCTTACGATCGTGGACGTGAAAATGCCAGGGACAGGGACGGAGAGCATGACAACGCGTATTTGAATAGTTGTATATGGAGAATAAAGAATTACGGTCTCGAAATAGTCGAGAGCGATGGAAGTAGAGAGGAGAATAGGACAGATTGAGAGAAGAAGGGAAACCGGGTTGAATAATCGGACCATATAGGGTGTGGAAGCCGGTAATGTACAATATATGGGTGAATCGGTTTGGGAGAGACAATAACTACACAAGGACACAATTACTATGAATATAATCTATTAGAAGGATTCTGTGTGGATGCTTCACAAATAAATGACGAATTTAACAATATATAATATATGGTATTTCTCTGTGGTATCGATGTACAGAAGTGGTTAAACGGGGTGAAATTTTTTAAAAAAATGTAAGCTTCGAGCCATTTGTTCAATGAACTCTCGACTCTCGCAAGTAGCCGATTTGTACTAGGAGGAATCTAGTTTGTAGTAAGGCTGTAAAAACAACTGAAAAAATACGAATCGCTTAACGAGTATCATAAAGAATGAGAGGAGATGTAATATTGTCAATCTCCTTGTTTCGTTGCGCTGCGAATATCATTAGTATTGGAGAGAAAGGGAGAGATGACGATTGGATACCCTGTTTGGTTTCATGGATGGGGCACCATCTCAGACTGATTGTGGTTGATTGCACGGAGTGGGCGAGTGACGTTCCACATTGGCATTGCAGGTGAGAAGAGCGAAGAAACAGTTCTGATAGAGTTGAGAGTCGATCTTTCCCTCATAAGTCTCGAGGATATTGATTGGCTTCATTCCATTAACATCCATTCTGTTGATAATGTCAATGGTGACCTCATCGGGAATCCACTTACTCAGGTTCTGAAACAAGAATACTACATCGATTGATTCAACTAACAAATGAACTTACGTTCAACATTACGTGATCGCACTTCTGTGAAGCAATGTGGAAGATGTTGCGGCCGTTGTTGTCAGTCTGAATTGATCATAATTAGCTACGATTCACACTCTACTATTCAGTGCTTACCTTGGTAACATCAAGTCCGGCATCGATGAGAATTCTGACAGTTTCGACGTTGTCGACAACGGTCTCGGCGACTTCATCGAAGAATCCATTGTTACTGAAGTTTAGATATTATTCATTATCGATCGATCGATTAAATATTGGGGAATCTTACCAGACAGCAGCAAGAAGAGCAGTCATGCCTTCCTCGTTCTCCATCGACTTCTTGGTACGGGGATCTCTTAGAAGAATCTAAGCGAAGCAGTTACAGATACGGATAAAGTATAACTTTCAATGATGTTAATGTACCTTAACGATCTCTCCCATTCCTCGTGAAGCAGCATGGATGAGTGCGGTCTCGCGTTGATGACGATTTGATTGGACGTTAGGATCGGCATTGAGCTCGAGAAGATACTCGACGAACTGAATAATAATGAATTATTTATTTCTGTCAATCAAATAAATGTTCTTTACCAATGGGAGTCTGTGGAGGACGGCGATGAAGAGAGGAGATTCATCGAATCTATTGCGAAGATCAAATGGTGGCTTATCATGCGCCTTTCTCTCTTGTTTCAATTGCTGCTCCACAATAGCATAGGCCTAAAATAAACAACGATAAATTGTTTCATTGTCTAATCGACTAATGACGTCACCTTAGCAACATCTCTGTTTAGCAGACAGATATGAAGGAAAGTATCCTTGTCTTTGTCTTGCCAGAAGAGAATGGTGTCTCCGTCCTTCTGAAAATATCGATTGATGCGATCGAATTTAGTATTGGCACACTACCTTCTCAATGACATTGGATGTCTTGTTGACATTGCATCCCTGTACACATTTACACATCCACAGCATAGCTTGCTCTGTTGATTCTTGTCCAATGTGGACACGCAGACGTTGGCGAGCGGGACGATCAGTCGAGATCGGAATAACCGATGCGGGAGAAACCCTGAATGATAGAATTATAGAGATCAAAGATCAAAGATCAATATCTTCAGATCACATACCGTCCGGTGCTGCCGGCCTGAGGTTGGCCAGGAGAGAAATGAGGTGCTGAACCAGCAGACATGGGAGAGTCCATGCATGAAGAATCAGTTGAAGGAGGACGACAATAGATGAGATTCTCCTTTGACTCCATCTCAATCTAAAACGACATACGGTTATTAGAGCAATTTCAATTCATTCTCACGAAATGAACACCTCTTATTAGCTTTTCTGCCGATATAAAGAACATAGTGCTAACTTTTAAAATATCAACGATACTCACCATGTTAGAGTAGGCGAGGATGAATTCGCTGACATTATCAGGCATATCTCCATCTTGTTCAGCGAGCATCCTACAATTTATAACTGAGATTCAATTGATCAAGTATATTTTCTCACTTTTGGACATTGCTCTGCTGTTGCTGTTGCTGAAGGTAAGAATTGTCGAGAGGGGAGAATCCAGGGGTGGAATACTGTCCAGGAGACGTGGAACTGTAGCCTGATTCTGCCGATGACTGAACCGAATCCGGTGTGGAGCTGTTCGAGATGTATCCGGCGGTTTCGGGGCTGTCCTGTAATATCAATCGATAAGACTACCTACCGTAACCGGTATAAAGTACAGTACCTGCCATGATGACGCGCCACACTCGTATCCCGCTCCGTAGGCTGAATACGCAGAGTAATCGATGACGTTTGACTGTGCAGCAGTTCCATAGTCACCAGGGTGAGCCTACAATTATTGATTTTATTTATTATTATTATTATTATTATTATTATTATTATTATTATTATTATTATTATTATTATTATTATTATTATTATTATTATTATTATTATTATTATTATTATTATTATTATTATTAGGACTTTGACAGTAAACTACCTTGGTAGCGTTCAAATGGTATGGATGATGCACAACAACGGTTTTGGCCGTTCTGACTGGACCACGAGAGATCAAAAGATCATCATCATCCTCTTCCTCTTCTTCTTCTTTGCCGGAATCCTTATCGTCTTCCTTCTTGACCTCCTGAATAACATCATATTAACAACAGTCCAGTGGTATAAAATCTATACACTTGCCTTATCTCCTGATAGTTTCTTCTCAATCTTCTTTTTCTCAACCTCAGCGTCCTTCTCTTCCTCAACATTCTTACATTATTGGCAATAAAAATTTTCTCTTCATGACAATTTTTCGACTCAAAGACTTAATTTCTTTTGTTTTATCATTGAGCTGAACTAACAAAAGAAGGAGGAAATATTCACCGTTGGTTTGTTGTTGAGAAGATCATTGAACAAAGCGGTTGTTCCCTTTCCTATCTTCGATGTCGTATTTGTCTTTCTCGCAAGAGCCGATGAACGAATCGATTGGAGTGTAACGAAGTCAGCCGGCTGAATGGAAAGGAAGAACGTATAGGGTGGGATTCATCTGAGATCTATTTCAGGAATAAATACATTTAAGAAGTAGCGAGAAATATTATACTACCGGTAAAACGAGATAAAGTGGGAAATCGACGTTAAAATGTGGTATTTTACGGTAAAAATAGGTAAACAGTTCTAGCGCATTTTCCCCGGTTTGAATATACTCCAAACACGATGGATTGCTCAGTTAGGCCACGCAGCTTCGATATGATGAACAAAAAACCATGGAAAAATGCACAGTGCTCATAAAACCAGCTTAGACGATGGGGGTGTTGAGCCGTGCTATACGGTAGCATTCAAAAAGTGCGCGCTTTCTGGCGATCAATTTGAATTGTTACCGTACAACGGCTCCACACCACGATCTTCTAAGCTGGTTTTATGAGCACTGTGCATTTTTTCCATGGTTTTTTGTTCATCATATCGAAGCTGCGTGGCCTAACTGAGCAATCCATCGTGTTTGGAGTATATTCAAACCGGGGAAAATGCGCTAGAACTGTTTACCTATTTTTACCGTAAAATACCACATTTTAACGTCGATTTCCCACTTTATCTCGTTTTACCGGTACTGTCACAACCACATATGAAAAGTTACTAAAACTTCGCTCATTTTGTTGAAATTCCAAGAAGGAATTAGTTGCTATCTTTTCGTTTAAGGAGATAAAAATGCTTCTCTTTATTTATTTATCGATCATTGTATCGTTTCTATCCCTAATATTGATTGAATGGTAACCCTTTTTAGAAATATGACTACAAGCTTTACTCTCAATAATGGATATTTCCAAAGTATTACCTTTACTTGGACTGTGTGTCCGGATCCCGTCTTTTTCTTCGGTTCAAGGGTCATGTTTTCGATCTTAGCCACGAGATCATCTTCGGCGGCCACCTTGGGTTGCACTTGAACCTGAACATTCGATTTTAAAACAATTATATTTTGGACAATTTCAGAACTATTCAATAACAACGACACCGAATACGTTAAGATATCCCCCTCGTCTCAACATAATTCACACTATTTATTTATCACTTGTTGTCACATTTATTCAATGTATGATAAATAAAATAAAATATATAATATCAATAAATTATGAATACAATAGTTTCTTGTCTGTAATATGCTTGTTTGTTGGTAATTTTTAGGCTCGCTTCTATGATACATTAAATTTGAATATATGGAAGATACAATAGAACATATGAGAATGAAGAATGGATACCTCTCGTGCAACTAAGCATTCGCCTTTTTTCGCCTCCGACATTTTCAGCGAGGGTTAACAGTTATCGTTTGTAGATTGAAGGATTATCAGAGAAGTGTCTGAAATGATGATAATAAATGAGGAGATCAAACGAATGAAACGAAGAGATAGAAATGACTCGAGATAAGAACACGGAAGTAAATGATAATAATGAATGAGGAGTCCGAAAGATACTTGACCCGTAAATAACTATGTTTATTAATGTTACCAGATCTGATATATCATATGATAACTATATGTTTTCTCATACATGTGTTGTGAGGATTCTGGTAGGTAAATAAATCTGTTATCCTTGAAAACCAAGCAAACGTGACAGTTGATAAAGTGCATGACACAAGTACAGTGAGAGATTATTGACCATGTATGAGTTATCCGTACGTGTAAAACACAGATATGTAATGGATTATTGTGTCGTGACTGCGTATGACGTAAATATAGACGTTAAGGGGAATTTTAATGTATCTCACTAATATTAGTAAAAGCATACAAGATTATTCTAATGTTTGAAAGTACAGCATGATCACTTATAGTACACATGCTTAACATAGATAATATGAATTGAGAAGTAGTGTAAGCATTTGCTTTATTATAAACACTAAGTATGAATGAAATTTAGTTAATTTCCAAAACAATCAACTGCATTTCTATATACTTTTTAGGTATAGATAAGAATAATAAAAGTGGAACGGTGTGTTATAAAGTGTTTTGTGTTTGTCACGAGATCGGAATAATACGAGAAGAGACCAGACTCCAGTCTCCATATAGACAACAAACAGTTACGAAGATGATAGTAGGAATGAGATAATGACAGTTCGATTGAAACGTAAAACAGCTATATTGATATGAAGTAAAGCAAAGAATGGGATTGGTGCATTGGAGGATAGTCTTCAATTCGTTTCTATTTCATTCTCAACGTACAGACCATCGATAGAAGAAGAGAAGGGACACTCAAGGAATGGCCCAGTCATACGCAAATATTGACACCCCCCGAAGCGAAGTCGATGGAAAGACGAAACGACGAAGAAGAGATGGGCAAAGCTGGTGTGTTGTGTGAGAGAAAGAAGGAGATCGATACGCATCGCGAGCCGCAACGCGTCCAACGGAGCGCGAGAGAGAACATAAGAATGAGAGAGCAGGAAGTAAAATAAAAAGAGGAGAAGAAGAAGAAGACGAAGGATAGAAAACGATTGTTTCAATTGAGAGTTCGATCATCGTAGAAGTAGAACGTGCATTATCTTACGAAGGAAAAAGAAGAAGTTAAACAATTAGTGGGAGTTCACAAATTAACATTTTATATAAAGGTCTGCCTCAGTAGTGGGGTACGGTACTTGAGACTAATCAATGAGATACAGTAACTAGCAAGTAGGCAATGATACTGTCATACTAGTATTAAGAAGAAAATAACAATAATATGAGCAATGACGAGTCCAAGAGTGGATCTAGTAAGCGGGGATTACGGTAGGATCTTTAAAGAAGAAGAAGAAGTATGGAGTGAGAGAGAGGGAAAAGAGGGTAAGTGCAAGATTGAGAGGAATATGAAGAGAATGAGATATTTTGGTCTGTCACGTGAAGCATTGGTGGAATAGATCATCATATTTATTTCTTCTATCATATTAATTAAATAAATAATTTAATATACAAAAGTGATATGCATGCACAGATTTTAATTGTACGTGTGAAGTGAGTAAGAGTTTAGTTAAATGTTTATAATGGAACGGTAAGGAGGGGAATAGTATTATATATTTATCGAATGGAATGGACAACGTCATGTGAGTCCTTCTTCCTTCTAGAATCTATCGTCGTCTCTCATTCTGAATACTCCCTCCCATCTCTCCTCCCACTCCCTCTCTTCTATCCCTCCCTTCAGTTCCTGCTTCGTCGGGACTTCCTTGTTCGGGGAAAATATTTTGTCTGGAGAAGAAAATTCAGGAATGACTCTCGCTCTGTAGCTACGAATTATATAGTGGAATACAATACGGCATATTGAGTAGAAGAGTAAATCACAGACATGGGGAAATTTCTTTTATTTTTAAAATTCTTCGATATTGTGAACTTTATGACGATTTATCGATTGTTTCATATATTAGAGTCTCAATATCGGTGCACACATTTTATGCTCTTAAAAAGTCGAAACAATACAGTATTATCTGCCTTCTTCTAATATGCACGTATACTTTAAGTAATCAGGGAGTTGTATTGGAATATGTTTTTTCTAAATGTTTCTATGATGTGATGTGTGACGAACAACAACACTTGCTAAGCAAAACTTTACTCTTTCCCGATAAACGCGTAATCTTAATGACGATTTCAAGGAAAATCTTGGGTCATTCGGAATAATTAACAGTGTTACGTTCTTCTTTTGCGTAGATAACTGGAAAAAGAATGTACCAATGAAAGAAAACAGAAAAAAGCAAAACAAAAGTAAGACATGATGAGATGAGGTTGGGTTGGGAGGGATAGTGAATGCTTATGCTTGCTTCGATTTGTATAAGAGATGAATGTCCCTGAAGAGGGAAATTGAATAAAGAAAGAGATGAATGAATAAAGAGAAGGACAAATGAGCGTCTCCTTCATTCATTCGCTATCTCTCACTATAATACAATACATATACCAGAACAGGGGGGAAAGATAGGAAACAAACTATAACTGCTTAAATTAGGGCAAAACTCATCAAATGAGAAGATCTGATGTAGAGAAGAGTGAAACAGGACGCCAACCGTAATAAACTATAGTATGGAAAGGGAGTGGTGCACATATATGGAAGGATGGGGGAATAGGGATGTTAGCAGGATACAATATGAAGATTGACCATACCTCAAAGAATAATGATACAATTCCCGGATACAGTAAAATAGTTACCCTTTTTATGTGTTTTTAGTTTTTTTTGTTGCTGTGATGTAAGTTCAGCAGATTACTACTTGATAATACTTGGTCCAAATAGGGTATGTACGGGGTTGTTTTGAACAATTTGTTGAACGGACAAGAATGGGATTAATATTTGCAAAGGATAAGAACTACTAAGTGTGAAGCAATACAATCGGAAGGGATATTATGACAATGTTCTACTGAAGTTCGATGCGAACCTCACATGACTCACTAAAGTAATGCCTCAGCGAAGGGGAACAATTTGATAGATAGACTAACTCTATGATAAAGTTTTGTAGATTCTGTTTCTCTGTATAATGGTTAATTTACATATAAAAGGGGACCAGAATAGACAATAAAGGGATCAGTAATAGCAGTGAGTACAATGGGGAAAATGTATGAATCTATATTATATGAAGAGATTATATCTATGATCAATGTTTGGGAACAAATATTATACTATCAAAAAAAAAGAAGAATCACCATTATCGGTCCCATGCGAACCGAATTATGACAATCTAGGAGTGAAAAAAATACAATCACCGACAAATATATCAAAAGAAGTATTTGGGCGGATGTGTCATATACATGAGACCTATTTATAATAAAAAAAGCTACTAAAAATTAGCAGGAATGTACTGTGTCAAAGGAAAACGATTACAAAGGAAAGAAGAAAAGAGGAATGGTCTTGGGAATAATATTAGAGTGTAAGTGAGTGATTAGTTAATGTTGATGAAACTGTGAAGGATCAACCATTCTCGATATCATCGACCATAGAACGGGATCATAGGAGTTTCCTGTTGTATGGGAAAGAGGGTCAAGAGCAGCGAGGGGAATGGGCTGAATGGGAGTGGGCAAAATGGGATGAGGATTCATCATATGACCATTATATGATTGTTGATGATGCACCTGTAAGAATATATACGTTATATGTAAATATCAATAAAAAGTGGGTATGAAATAATTACCTCTTCTGGTTCTCTCTTGATCTCCATTGGTCTGACAACCGCTGTCGTTCTGCTGTTCTTGTGCTTCACTTCTTCGCGTCCTGCTGATAATTAGATATTGCCAATCGATAATTCATTCAGAATACTTACCAATATCATTTCCAGTCGATGTCATTGGCGCATTGACTGTAGCAGGAGCCTTTGTCATCTTCGATCTGTAATTATAAATTATTCGTTTTATTTCTTTCTTGAGACCTTAGTTACCTCGTGGCGGAAGTTCCATTTGCTTCTTCTTCATCAGAAGACAACGTTATAACAGAGATGGTAGGAGAACGTTGAAGGTCCAGAAGTGACTGTAGTGGTTGTGATGGATTTTCCGTATGTACTGGAGGTGGAGGAGGTGGTGGAGGGGGAGGATTACGGTTCACGTTGCCTAAATCAACCATAATCGTAATCATTTGATCGGGGATACTCATACCGTTCGCTGCAAGGCCGTTTCCATTGATGCCAATGGCATTGTGCATCTGTGAAGGCCGGCGCATCGCTGTCTGCTGCGAAGCTAGACTGCAATGATTATTAATTTTTACATTGATACTTCCTTTAGCCAACATATCAGAACATTTTTTTCAACATTTATTCAGTTACGCGATTCCTCAATAATGGAATACATGCATTGTATGAGTGAGAGGATAAACATCTTCTTCAACCCTTCCACAAAAACTCTTACCTGTTATGCAGCAGAACGTCATAGGAGGGCGCAGCGGCGTTCACTTGCGACTGCATACACTGACGACTCGGCTCATGCGACACGCTCAGCGAGTGCAGAACCGGCTGCGCCCACTCCTCCTGAACACATTCGTCATTATAATCTGTGATCTTTGATCTTTGATGTCTAAATCTACTTACAAAAGACGACAGATTGGCTGTGGTTTGGGGTCCAGCTTGAAGAGGTAGGCCGGGGAGAGCTCCCATGGGGAACTTTTGAGCATTGCCGAACATTGACGGAAACTGGACGGTCTGTGGACGATTTGCTGCACCTTAACACATCGAGTATATCCAGGCCGAAAGATCAAAGATCAACTTACTCATCATGTCTGGGTGGAGAAATGCAGAGGCTGCGAGCTGGTTGAACTGCATGAAACCTTGTTGCAAGGTCCTTAATTACGAGTATTATTATTTGTTGATAGATGATTCGTACCCAGCAGCAGCTTGAGCAGCGATGAGATTGGGGTCGATGACGGAGATGGGAACAAATTGAGGCAGAAGAGATTGAGAATTGGGAGGCATTGCATACGTGTTACGACTCGTTGATGCTGCACCTTAATTAATTTGACGATAAACAATACTTGAAACATAATGAAATACAATTCTATAATATAATATTGAAATATATGATCGACTTGAAATAATATTAACTGCGTTCAACCACCATGGTTCTTACCGGGATTGCTGACTGCGGCCAAGGCAGCAGACTGAGCAGCCGCCTGCTGTGCAGCAAAGAATTGAGAGTAGCCCATCAATGATGATAGCGATGTCGTCGTCGGATTATAATACGAATTGCCATAAGCCGCTGCTGCCGATGCCAAGTTCTGTAAACACCACATTCGATGTAATCTGTCTATTAATCATGTTCAAATATCCAGAAAATTTTCATACGGATTGAGTGCCAGTCTGTGCAGCCGCTGCGGCAACTGCAGCATTGTACAATTGGATTACGTCCGCCGTAGTCGCCATGGTAGGAGCATTTTGTTGCGGAGGTGGTGGAGGAGGAGGAATGGTCGATGCACCGGGCAGACCAGCAGTCACCGGCTGTAACCATTGATTGGTTGAGCGATTCGATTGGATGAAATCTCTTCGTACCCTAATCGGATTGATGGTTCCGGGTGGAAGTGTGGCTGAAGGGGCTGTTCCCGCTGGGCGACCGCGCATGCACACCTTCATTCGCTTCACGGCCGTGTTGAAACTGAAATAGAAAAAGTAATTGAGGTGATCGATGGCGTTATCTACTTACTAGTTAGTGATTTGATAGGGCGATAGATGGTTGATAGTCACGAAGGGATGTTGAAGAGCTTCATAAGGAGTGATTCGTTGTTCCTGTTAATTTATCCATTCATTCTTTTCGATAACCCCTTCTCGATCAATCGATATTTCATCACAACTGGCTCATGTATTGATGGGTCTGTTCTTCTTATTCTCTCATACAATGTTCCCCTCTTTCAATTCTTCCCTTTCTCTCTTTCTAGTTTCCTCTTCTCTTCTTCATTCCCACTCACACTTGCCCGCAGGGCGCAAAACGTGGCCGCAATCGCGCACGTCTTTTCTCTTTCATTCGCTATTGAATAATTGAAGTACCTGATTCAAGAAGAGCATCCTCTTGAGCAGATCAGTGAATTCGTTTCGATCTAATCTATCACAAATTTGATCCATGGGATCTTGCTCGAAGATAGGGAACGATACCTACAATAAATAAGTATAAGTATATATCGTGCAATATTTGGAATACGATCACTTTGAACCAAGGAGACAGACAACAGTAATACAGTGTTCTTAACCATCCATCCATCGATCGAATTTCAGAGATCAAAGATCAAGATGAAAGATGGATAGTGGGTGAGAGAGAGCACATACAACGTTCGTTCTACTGTTGTCAAACCTTTTTCTTGTTCACGTCCACAGCGTGCGGCAAACTCACTCTGGCTACGTCGTCGAGACATTGAAAGATATACTTGCGTGTCTCCTTGCTCTTGATGTGCAGCATCGTCGAATCCAGTTCATCCACGTTTTTCAATCGCCAATAGGAAGCAGGAGCACCCGGAGGATCATTCTTGCTTGCCTGAAACATATTTTGTATTTGGGATAATCCTGGGGGGGGGGGTCAAGTACCTTGACCTCCTTGAAGAATCGGGTGACTTTGGAGGCGGAATCCAGCATCTGATCTGTAGGCATTCCTTGCGTTTGGATGATGTATCTGAAATATTACAAAAATGAATATAAATAATTGTAAAATGCGACGTACCTGATCTGATCGTATTCTGAACTGCCAGGATACAATGGCCATCCAAGGAAGAGCTCGGCTATCACACAACCCAATGACCACATATCGATTGACTCCTTGAAGGGTAAACCGAGAATGATCTCTGGCGCTCTGGAAAAATTCTAATATTGATCTTTGATCTGTGAGCTTTGATCTCACCGATAGTATCGACTCTGGAGGTAGGTGTTCGTCACAGCTTTACTCCGATGAGAAGCACTTCCAAAGTCGATGACCTGATAGAAACGCAGAATAGATGTGAGATTCGAATGAAGACTATTTTACCTTGACTCGGAAAGGTTGATTTTGTGGATCGACCAACATAATGTTCTCTGGTTTGAGATCAGCATGGATCAATCCGAGGGTTTTCAACTTCATCAACGCAGTCAATACCTGAATATAATAATTATTCATTATTTCAATGTATTAAAGTTGAATATTATTTATTACCTGTTGGACAACAGGTCGAATGTTGTTCATGGGCAAAGGAGTGAACTTGTTCTGCTTGAGGAAGTCGTACAGGTTCTGCTCCAACATTTCAAACACCTGAATTTACATACTTAAAATTTGATTATCCATTCGCATTGCTTGATCATTTCATATTTGCATATGTTTTAAGTAGTAACCAACATATATTCATGTTAGTGCCGTGTAGTGAATGTCTTGTGATTCAATAATTTAATCATCTACCACCATATCCACAGTAGTCTTGTCGTAATCCTACCGTAATCCCCAAAGCTGTCACTTCTATCGGTGTTATAAATAATTTCGTGAATACCACCAATCAATGAAAGTGCCCTTCTCCCTAGTATGACAAGTGTTCATATGAACCCGGAACTAAACCATCTTTGTCTATTCTATCGTTACCATTCTTTTCAATATTAACCCTCATCAACCAGTTCTTAGAAAGATTCGTCGAAATCATCTTCTATATCTCCCATATCTCATTAGATATCTCCAGAAGTTTCTATGGAGACTAAGTATTCTAATTTTAAGAGATTTGAGGATTATGGACGAACTATGAAATAGAAAGACAAGGATGAAGAGGGGTGTTGGAGTGGGAGGATGGGATTATATTAGAGGCGATCTATCATTCTCGGTCAAGACATCAACCTATAATCGCTAAGAGATTGCAGAGGTCTCATGGGATGAGTCATAGTTGTTGATAGGATTTCTAATTACCTACAATCGTTTCCGATGGGATTTATGTTATTGGAAAGATATGAAAGAGAAGAGAAAGCATACCAAACACGTATGCGATTTGTGTTGGAAGCATTCGAAAGCTCGAACAAAGTTGTACTCTTCAGCGTTCTCATTCGAGAGACGAGAAAGGATCGACACCTAAATAATAATCATACGAATATAATATCATTGCTCACATTGTTCAATTTGCACTTTTGTTTGTCCTTTTACTCTCTATGATATCATGAATCTATGAGTTTAGTGAAACCGAAACCGTATGTAAACTGAAAAAAAAACTCCTGTTCGCCTAACAAAGTTTGCCCTTCACAATCATACTCGATTGTACTTGTGGTTTCAGCGGTTTCGGTACTCAGTATATGTAGTTCAACATATCACAATGTTCTATAGACTGTGAAAGCCAAAACGACCGCTCAACATAGAAACTCTCTCAAATGCAATCGTCTTTCGCTTGTCTCGCTATGGAAACAAAATGGCTTGAACCAGAATACTGTGATATATGTCACATTGTCCTTTATTCTCTTTGATCGATTAGCCCTCTTGTGCATACTCTTCTTCTTCTTCTTTGCCAACGATGAGAATTGAGAGACAAGAAGAAGAAGAAGAAGAAGAAGAAGAAGAAAGGTTTGCTCTGCGTGAGCACTCAGTCTAATGGAATCTCTCTTTCTTCTCCCGATTTCATTCGAACAATGAAAGTCTACTGAGCACATATTGACAATCAACGGATGATTAATTAAGATACTACGGAAAATCTACATCTTCCGTGTCCACCCCCATTGGCTGCACTAGGATGTTCGTGAATTACAGTATCTCGATTCCTCCCTTTTCAAATTATACGACAGAAACCATATATAGGGGACATGACAAGAGCAGATAATTGGAATACGAGATATTGATGAAACCGTATTGTCCCTATTCATATTGAGTATGGCACATACCTCAATTTGTCCTTGTCGAGCATAACTCGGATGCTTCTTCAGGATCTTGATGGCAACAATTTCGTTCGTCCCTTTCTTCCACGCTTTCACAACCTATAATCATCATATTATATTGAATATTGATCTATGTTGTTATCTTAGAATGACACTATCGACGTTGCATTTGAGTAACCCCCAACGTCATTGTCTCTTTTATCATAGTAACAATGAAGCAGTGCGTAAATTGGTGAAGCTTACTAATAGAACTGGCGCAAGAAAGAAAACTAGAGAAAAGTAATGAATGGAGAAATTTATCAAGGAAAAAGAACATATTTGTATGATTGATCAATCATAATAAGTTCAACTAATGGTCAATACGCAAATAGTACTTATAACACTACGGTGTTTTCCTATTTTAATTGCATTATCATTCTGTCTGTCTCGCGGGAGTACATTTGTGTAGTGCATAACGAAAGATTAATAATATTCTTTCACCAAAATTTTCAGTTTCTTTCCAGAAAGTTATACTACAACCCATCATCATAAGGAATTAGTCTCTTTATTTCTTTTGCTCTCATTCTGCCTACTCTTATCTCTCAGAGAAGAAGAAGAAGACATTCTTTCTTTCTGTCGTCTTTCAATATATATTCTTCTTCACTTTAGGAAGGAGACCTTGAAGGCTTTCATTCTCTTCTTTCTTCTTCTACCCCATGACAATCTTCTCCATTTCATCCTCACACTTCTATTCATTCATTCATTCATGGATCAATTTCCCTTTCTCTCTCTCTGAATTGGCTCAATCTTCACACTACCATAACAAAACTCATACAGAAAATATCGATAGATACGAGTCTAATTAGAATATACGATAATAAACTTAAATCAATGAATATTTCACCTGTCCGAATGTGCCCTTTCCAAGAAATTCGAGTACTTCGTAGTGATTGCGATATGGAGAAGTGAGTACTTCGTTCTTGATTAACTAAAAATAGATTTTATGTTCGAATGTGTCCATAATATTGGACAAAACAGAGACACAGTAACCTCTACCGAGAGGATCATCATCAGCAATAATTAGTGAATTGTTAGTGACGATTTTACTATTTTAACAGTCATTTTCTTTGCGATAAGTTTTCTTTTTGTTCATACATTCTCCCACATCTTTACTTTCACAAATATCAAGAATATAGTAGACTGAACAAAGTAGAACGTGAGAAAAAATGGATTCGGGGAAAATAAAGATGACGTTAACTATTATTGTTAGTAAAGAATCTCGATAATATTTATCATTTGTTTAATTTATATTATAGCAAAAATAAACTATCTATCGCTCATAGAATCAATACTGTCTGTCACTTTTTTTTCACTTTCCATAATACATTCTCTCAGTACCGATCAATATCCGAGAGTTCAGTGAAAGACATGTCAAAAGAGATATGTCGTTATGGACTAAATATTATGTGAAATCTATGTGACTATGAGTAGTGGATGATTGTGAAGGATACAGTTGTGTAGTGTCCCTCGGATTCCTCTGTCCTTGTGTGAAATCGGAAGAAACGCACCGTGACCAGTAGACGCATAGACAAGGATACAGAGAGAAAGAGAGAAAGCAGAGGAAGAAGTGTTTCGAATACCTTGTACTCTCCTGAATCCTTCGACGATTCGCCTCCATGGAACACCGCCTAACCCTTATTTTCAATCTATGAATAGCATTCTATACTACATCAACGTCTATACACTATCCCAAATCGGAAGCAGTTATTAAGAGATTAAGATCTGTGTATACAAGGAATGTCTACCTGATATTCTCCTTCGGTCGATGGTTTCGATCGTCCTCCAGTCTTCTGTGGAAGTTTGTTGAGATTAGATGATGGTTTGGCCGTTGAATGAAGTGCCACAGGTACAATCGGCATAAGGGGTTGCGTGTTCTTAATCAACTCCTAAATATAGAATTATTGTTATTTTAAGCATTATTATTATTATTATTATTATCTTCTTAACAATCATATATATTTATTATCATTCATAGCCATGTTATCTTATCATCTTTCGAAGTTCATTTGAGGTTAGACAAACAATGGTTGACCTCATGCTGTTTCCTCTTGAGGGCAGCCCTCTGCTGCTCCTCTCCCGTGTTGACCATCGATCGAGCAACGGCTACTATCGCATTATGGACCTCCTGAATGCAATATATTATTGAGAGATCATACATGATTCTAATGAATATTTGCATATAGTGAACAAAGGTAGAGGTGAGGTAAAAAGAGAAAGATAGAGTCAGTCAATAGTAGTAGTAAGTAGTCCAAGTGGCACAACAGGCTTCGCGGGGTTGAGGAGACAGGGAGAGAGAGAGAGAGAGAGAGAGAGAGAGAGAGGCATAGGTAACCTTCGTCATTCGGTTGTCTCTTCTCTTCATCTCATCGTGCACTATTCAATCGCCCTTTTGTTTTGGTCGTCGACGATAGAAATCCTTGAATCGTCGTTCTCTATCATCATTGCCAATCAATTCATTCTGATCCCCATATGAGAAGACTCTCCATGGATAATCATAGTGAAGCCTTTCCCTCTTCAATATTAAAGAGAAGAGACAGTTATGGATGGGTACTTGAGTCTCGCTACTGGATGAAGTAAAATTAAGAAGAAGAAGAAGGAAATGGCGGCTCTTTCATTTCCCTTTGATGGGGGGTTATGGAGACTATGGCAAACATTGGATTAGTTCCTCTGTCAGGACTATTATTGAATGGCGATAAAGTTCGAATTAATTAATTGATACGATGACTACACAAAATGTCCCATAGATTTCTCGAATTACTACTTTAAATCACTTTCACAGAACAAAACATAGATCCATGTCCACCACCCAATGTCCATCTAATAAATTCCGCGCAATAGATGGGCGAAAAGATATGGTAGAAATCAAAGAGGGTAGTTTCCAAAAGAAAAAAAAACTACTTCAACGAATGTTCGATCGTGGCCGTGAGCGACCCCTTCAACCATCGAAGGTCGTTCTCTTCTCTTCTTCTTCCCCCCCCCCCCACCCCACTACCTTCCCATCTCGATACGAACACAACCTATTGCTGTCGTATCCATAAAACTGATAGATGTGATAGAGAGAAGGGAAAGGGATAGCTACAGTAGCCTTATTGGCATCCAAAATCAATCAATAATAGATGTGAATCATCGCTAAACATGTTTTGATGAATCATGTGAGAGAACGATGGAGAATGAGAGAGGGAAAAGAAATCATAGGAGAGGAGGAATTGATCATCAGAATGGAACCATTACTGTAGAGAAACGACATGAAGAGAAGATTAGATAAGGGGTACTGTAATTTGAACAGGAAAACGTTACTGTAAGTGTTCAGCGAACGAAAGTTATCGTAGTTATAGAACGACTTAAGATGATAAGAAAGAAGATTGCGGTAATTCAGACACGACAGGCCAGTAGGGTACTGTAACTGATAAGAGGGCGAAGAGAAATATGCTATTACCGAGTAGAGAATGAGTAGTAGGATACTGTAACTATGGAAGGAGAGAGAAGAAGACTACTGTAATTCATAAGAAAAGAGTAGAGTTACTGTAACTGCAAGCATAGTACAAAGTGAATGAATGTAACGTCATTCGAGAATAAGAAGAAAAAGAAAGTTACAGAGAAGGAAGAATATTTTACGATGAACTGTAGATGATTTAATAGACAAGTAATAATGATACAGAAGAGGATATTATATTAATGAATCATTCCAGTAATTGAAAGAAAAGGTTATTGATTAGAGATAGAACAGGATTGTGTTGATTTGCGCAAGAGAGGATATTTTTAAGTTTGTTCATGTTATGTATTATATTATATAGATGACTAGTATTTATAAGGAGAAGAGAGATCAAAGAATGAAATGAAATAAGAATAAATATAAGATATACCTGCGATACACCATCAACCCGTAATGGAGGAAGATTCGATTGTTCAATTAATGAAGAAGATGCAGTTGTAATGGGAAGATGATGAACAGAAACAGCTTCAGCTTTCCTCTTTCGGCTATGTTCCATCTCCTCCCCCCAAATACCAAACGATAACGAAGAGTTCGAAGGGACACTCCTTCTCCTTCTTCTTCTTCTTGGTCTAAGTTCACCAGACAGAAAAGAGATAACAGTCGAGGCCTTGTCCGGTCCTCCTCTCTTCTCTATCCCTTCTTAGTATTCGTCTTCCCCACTCCCAATGCTGAGTCTAGGGGTGGAGAGAGCGCCAGGCGACGAGACACGCCGTACTCTCCTCACTTCTTCGCTCTCTACACTACCACGGGGGAGGAGTCGATGCCTCTCTCTATTCTATCTACGCAGCCAATGTCTGCTTCTCTACCCACCATCGTACACTCTCTCCGCTCTCACACGACTCCGCCTTCTCTATCGTCTCTCTCGTTGTCTGCCCACTAGAGACGTCTCTTCTGCGCCCTCCCCTCTCTAACTGCTCACCAAACGATCGATCGATGAAGAGAGATGGGGAGAGCGTTGGTTCGATGTATATAGGGAGAGGGAGGGGGTAGACCCCGATTAGAGATTGGGACATACAGATTGGGACTCTTCTTCTATCTGTGTGTTCAGCTCAATATCTAGAATCAATCCATAATGATTCATTCGATATTCAAGATGAATAATCAATAAATAGATCAAATATTGATCTCTCATCATTCTTCTCTTTCTTCTCAACCTTCATATGCTTTCTCTTCGATTGAGAGAATTAGAGTGAATACGGGGACGCGAAAGAAGAAGGGAAAGATAGAAGGGGTTTAGTGAGTTTATAGGGCTTCGTAGCCTCTTTCATATTCTACCCCCATAGGTTTAATCAATGAAAGTAGATTAATCTTCTTCAGCTACCGTAGTCGTCCATATATCCGATATTTTCTAATTATAGTGAGAGGCCTTCAGTGAAGTGGGGATCAACGTAGTGTGGGCGTTAGATAAGGCAAATGGAAGGGACAGATGAAGACGGAATCAGTATCATGAAAAACTATATAGATGTAGAAGGGGAAAATGGAAGGAATTCTAAGAAACGAGATTGAATGACGTCAAATGAGAACCACATGATGAAGTTGAAACAATTAAAGAAAGGGATCAAGGGACAAGAGTAATAGAGATGACTACAGTATTCCGAACTCTCTTTACAGTGTACACCGAGGCTCGCGGGGAAAACTAACTTACAGTATGCCAATCGTTGTTTAGAAATTTCGCTGCCAGTCACAGTTAATGTGTAATCACAGACTAGTTCACGTAATTTTTATTATTATTATTTTCATTTTTATTTTTATTTAATATTTAATTTTTATTTAATATTTTTATTATTATTTCCACCATTCAGATCAAAGAACACTCCAACTTAAGCTCGTAAAATATTTTACTCTTCCTTTACTGAAACTAGAATCATAAATTGTTTTCTAATATAGTATTATTCAATGGGATTAAATTAACAATATAATAATAATAGATGTACAAGTATATGTTTGCATGCACGTAAAATGTAAATTATTTAAAAGAAATATGTAGGATAGTTATAGTGTGCCTTATGGTGTTTCGGCAGATGTCAAAAATTAATCGCTAATGGCTTAAGATATATATTCCATTGCGCTTTCATATAGAAGCTACTGATGTCATTATCGTACCTTCACTAGTGCATACAATAAAAGTAATACCACCCTATGCAATCACAGAGTACTTTAGCATATTTCCGTTGCTACGGTATATTTTCATTCAGTCGGAAATGTAATCATTTTCATGTGTACTTATGATATTCGACGATAGAGGAGACTTGAATTAGCAAACGGAGAGGGGGATAATGATGGATGGATAACAGAACAAAGGAGACATAGATGGATAATATGAGATAACTAGAGGGATAGACAAAGAGAAGGCTAGAGAGAGAGAAAGAGAAATAGAGAGGAAAGAAGAAGGATAATACAGAAACGAGACAGAGAAGGATTTGGTGGGATTCTAAAAATAAATTAAAATGAAACATAGAATGAATGAAATATATCCGGAATACAGAAAACATGAGCATATGGGCATATATGTGAATGGGGATTTTATTATTTTCCGTATCAAAGGGAATCTGCTATAATAAAAAAATAAAGCCTTTCGATATCGTGGATGGGAAAGGAAGAAACATATGAGGAAGTATTTGTTTGAGAAATAACAGAGTAACTCGTGATTGTTCAACGTTTCGAGTGATTGGAGAAATGAGAAAAATTTCTTTGATCGCTAAGAATGAAAAAAAAAGATTGAATGATTGAGGTCGATATGAACAAATGAAATTGATATGTTTAGTAAAGGGTTCAAGCTAAAGTGTAGCGGATGAATTGATAGGAGAAACTTTATCAAGGAATCAGAATGAAAAAAAGGTATATTTTAAATATTGATAAAAATAAAGAGTGTAAACTATTATGGAAAGTGGAAGAAATGAAAGTAAAAAAGGCAAAAGTTAGGCTATTGAGTGAAGTGACAGATATAGGGAGAAATAGAGATCCTAAATATGAATTGATGATGAAGTCCATATTTGGATGAATATCAAATGATTTGTGTGTCTAGAGAGAGAACATGCACTACTTCATGTGAAGATTACGACAGCAACGATGTGATTGTTGACCATTTCCATTGTCGATTAGTAATAGAGTGGTTACTCGATGCGAATGAGTCATTCCTATGTTGTTTTGGAATAAAACAACCATCATTTCCTACTTATGTATATACTTTAAATTTTTTTTATAAATATGGATCACTTAATATACTACCTAACGTGGCCATAAAATGGATGATCATTTTTAAAATACAGTATCCTTTATCACTACAAAGGTAGTAAGTAGAGGAGATCAAGATGATAGTGTCTGCCATTCAGTGACCGGTTGTTGTTAATGACTTCTCTTACATCTTCTTATTATCAGTCATTACCGATCTGGCTAAGTATGTTATAGTTAGTCTCTTAGCGGTGATCTTTTTTAATCGATTAGTGCTAAATTTTATCGTAATTTTTTTGCTTCTAAAGATAATGTTAAAAAAAACATTTTCAGTAAATCATAAAAATATATCAAAAGCTTAGTTTATTATTAGAGGATATCATTAGTTGTACACTTTTTAGTTTTGCATTATGAGACGTAGCGGCCGAAACACCAAAGGACACTTTATTAATTAAAGGGAGCGTAACCTCGCTCAATGGTCTCTTCATTGCGCACACTATTCTCTGTTCTCTAACAATGAGAGGACATTGCGCTTCGAAGAGACCATTGAGAGAGGTTACGCTTCCTTTAAGCTATATATTAAAAAAAAACTTTAAAAAATAAAATTAATAAAAATAAAAATAATCTATTAATATTATTAATTTAATTATACTTTTTCGGACAAAATATAGGAAGAAAAGATAGGAAGAGCAAGGCAAAAATTTTAATTTATTTTTTTAATTGGAAAAAGAATATTTAGAATTAATAAAATAATAATAATCTCATAACAAGACAAAAAATATTTAAATGATGCTCCAGAATCACAAAAATCAAGTTTTTCTCTCACGTTTCTATTGTCTTATATCAAAGTATCGCGTTTGTTTTGATTAGCTTGAGTCGTTGAAGAAAACAGACAAACTAGAAGACTACCGCTTACGATAAAAATGTATTTCCCTAACTATATCGCGTAGTCCTCAAAAGGGGTGGAAGGTCGAAATTTCAACGCATCCGGATGAAGATTCTTTTATAAATTTCGCATGGAACAGCGAAGAATGAAAATATCTCAAGATGCATACACTCAAAGAAAAATCAGTTATCTATAAGTGAATTATTCCCTAGTAAAGTCTCATTACGTAATTGCTCCATTAAAGAAAAATAAAGAATTAACCCTTTGAGGGAATAATATGAGAAAAATATTCAGCAATACGACGCTACTAAAGAACTGCTTCTCTGTGTACGAATCAGTAAACCCAACAGCCTATGAAATAATTATAAAAGTGCATAAACAATTAACTGGATTGCGTAATTATTATGAAAGAGGGAGTTCCCCAATGAAGTAATGATATTTGATGATGAAATGAAAATATTATTGAGGCAACAGTATGGCTTCCTCTGCACCGTGATAAAGATGAAGCCTATAGCATACGAAACTGACAAACTGTATCAGTGGCATATATCAGACTCTCTTCATCTCTCCGTGTCACTATCTTGGTATATCTGAGTGGAACGATCGAAAAGTTCATTCATTGTGGTTGCATTGATGAAAAAGATAGATAGAGAGAAGTAAGGATAACAAGAAGGAGGAGGAGGAGAATGGATAGCACGAAAGATATCTAGATAGATAATGGAAGAAGACGGAGGGGAAGAAAGAGACATGTTCGGAATAAGAAGAAAAGGAGTGATTCACGGGAAGAGGAGAGCTGTCAGATTGGTCAAAGGTATGATTGAGAAAAGGAGGTGGATAGAATCCAATGGAAAAAAGAGGCACATTAAGGTTAAAATGGGATGGGCTATTCAAATGAAGATAAGGTGAAGAATCGAATGAAGAGAAGATGGTCAAAAGAAGAAGAAGAAAGTGAGATTGAATGGGCAGAGGGCACCCGATATAGTGAGAGAAGAAGAGTAGACACTGTATGAATTAGAGAAGAGGGGAAATATACTCGAGTAGAAACGTTGTCTCCGTCCCTTCATACATGGATGAACAACAATATCCAAGAGGATTGACGCAATTTACCAAATTGACCAAATTGAATTATGCACAAATTGACTGTACCGAGAAATATGCGAGCGGTAAATAGACTTGTTGTTTAGCGTTATGTGAAGAAGTATGAAGGAATATCCATACAGGGAGAGGAAATAGTTTGGACCTGACGACTATCTTGTATAGAAGAGTCGTTACTGTCCTCTTACTATTAGAGTAGAATATGAATAAGCGAGTGAAATAGAGAAAGAGAGCGAGAGAGCGAAAAGGATGGGACCACCATAACTACAGCGATAAACATGAGAGTGAGGGGAGAGAATAGATAGAAAAGGATATCGAAAGCGATGGAAATAGCCATGAATGAATGAAGGAAGAGATTGAAGATCAGAGAGATGTTCGAAAAGAGTGGGAACGGTCTAGTTAAAAGAGGGAGCGAAGATATAAAATGAAATGAAGTGAGAGAGAGAGAGAAAAGAGAATAACGATAAAGCGAATGAATGTTGTGTCTGGAGTCGGACCATTCAGATATGGAGAAGGGTTAGAAGTAGAAGGGATAGGGGAAGAATGAGAAGACAGACGGTGAAAGGGGAAAGAATAGAAGGACGTCGATCTTGTGTGTGTGTTTACAGCATATCGAGACTATTGCAGAAAGAAGAAGAAGAAGAAGAGGTCAACGATACATTGTCTCCCCTCTCTATTGTACCAATTGCAGATCGATTTAATCCACTCCAAACGTGAAAAGGATAGAGGATGAAAGAATGAGTCTTTAGAGAGTTCTCAGAATAAGGCGCTTGATTTAGAAGAAGAAGAAGAAAGAAAGAAAGAAGGGAAGTAAGCCTTTAGAGAAGACATTTGGATGATAGAAAGGAAAGAGTGCTGAAAGCTGCTGTCTAGGAGATATAGAGAAGGATTGACGGAGAATGAGGTAGATAGAGTTGTGAGAGGGGGAGGAGGAGAGGAGGAGGAGGAGGAGGAGGAGAGAGGTTACAGTTGAGAATGAAGGAATCAGAGATGGAATTAGATTGGAGAGAGAGAGGAAGAGGATAAGAAATAGTGACAGGGAAAGAAGTTACAAATTAACCGAGAAAGGAAGAAGAAGTGGATGAAGGAAAATGAAGATGAAAGGAGAAAGGATTGACTCTCAGAGAGAATGATCCTGTTGATATTGTTAAGTATGACACGATGAAGAAAATAGGTGGACGGAGGGAGAAGAGTGAGTGTAGGCTGACGAAGAAAGATTTGCAGACATTCAAAAAGTGATTTATTGCTGAGAGTGAGATGGATGAAGAGGAAAAATGGATGACTACTGATAAACTGACCAGCCTCTTCTCCCCCCTTAACCCATCGACACTTTTTGTGTGTCCTACCAATTGAGAAGGAGAAGAAGAAAGAGCAATACGAATGGGAGAAGAGATGAGAGAGGGCAGGGAACGTGGAGAAGGAGAGAAAGAGAAAGAAGAGATGGAAGATCATTTGATCCCGTCTATTTACTACCTCATGATCACAACATTTGCAATCACTTTAAAGATTTTAAAACGTGCACAGCGTTCACGCGAGAAGAATATTTACGACAGAATGCGATAAAAGCTAGCAGATTTGCCTGGGTGGAATAATACGGACTAGACTAACACTCATTTCGTATCTAATGCGATGCCAGATAAGATAAGGTGAAGAAGGAGAAGAAGAGAGGCCTATGATTATACAACCAGAGATAGCGGAATAGAATGAATGGAGAGAAGATGAAGCAATGCGGACAATAAAATGGAATGATATTGATAAGCGAAAGGAGCATTATTCTCGGAAAGAGGGCAGGACCACACCATTTCATCACTTACAAGAGTTCTCTATGAAACTGCGAAGTTGATGCGCAGTAATTAAGCAAATATATTCAGTGTATACTGTAATGATTTCTATCAATTGAGAATTCCGAAAGATACGAAGAAGGAGAGCAGTAATTCGTGCCAAATGTAAAGGAGAAGTCTACTTTTTGTAGCTCACTTTTTATCTCTTTTTTTTGCCTAATTCTCTTTCTCTAGATGGATTGAGAGAGAAATTGAAGTCGTGTACTATAAGAACTATCAATACAATTCAATCATAGACTGAGATCCCTGGAGTGAGACGAAAGTAGTCATTTCACTGATGAACATCAAAGACTTCTTATCAACATGACGAAAATAAATAATTTAAGTTATATAAATAGGTATGTGAATGAGATGACTAATCACAAGATCAGAAGAAAACAATATATGCTTAAAAACAACATATGTTCCATTGAATATAGGAAAGTACCAGGAAAGATCCACACTATGCTCACACAAGAAGAAAAAGAATTCATACCGGTGTAATAATCGGCCGATAGAAGATGAAATCTGTTGCCATCACCGTATGCAAATATGATGACGTAAGGAATGTACTGGAGAGGAAGGGACAGTCACATCAGAGGCCAAACTATCACACTTGTTACACTCCCCCTCCTCTCATCCCTCTCCCCCTCCTCTCCTCTCCTCCCTCTCCCTCCTCTCCCTCCTCTCCCTCCTCTCCCTCCTCTCCCTCCTCTCCCTCCTCTCCCTCCTCTCCCTCCTCTCCCTCCTCTCCCTCCTCTCCCTCCTCTCCCTCCTCTCCCTCCTCTCCTCTCCTCCCTCTCCCTCCTCTCTCTCTCCTCTCCCTCCTCTCCCTCCTCACCCTCCATCTATTTCAATCCCTGCTCTCTCCAATCTACCTGATCTCTCATCACAGTCTCACTTTCACTTCTTACACTTATTCTTTTACTCTCATCCTTCTTCATAGACTGAGCTTGACCTCGAACACCGTTCCATTTCCCTTCTCACGTCAATCATCATTTCTCCTCTCTTTTGTCTCAACTCTTTGAACCAGTAATAGTTCCTTCTTACTCTATACAGTTCATTCGATTTACTATCTTCTACTCTCTCACTTAATTCCCTCCTCTTCTTCTCTTCACTAACTGCCCTTTCTCTTTGTTAGATACAGTGATTCTCTTTGAGATCAACCGAATGAGATAGGAGAGGCAGAGGGAGGAGAGGGAGGGGAGAGGGAGAGGCAGAGGCAGAGGGAGAGGCAGAGGGAGAGAAATAGATAAATAGAAGAGTTCCAGAGTGAAATGAAGGTAAAAGATCAGATTGGAGAGAGCGAGGGATAGTTAGAGTGAAATGGGCGAATGGAAGACGAAGTCTAATGGATCAGAAGATCTGAGGAATTGCGGCCGAAATTACTCTGAGAGAAAAGGAGGACGGATAGAGATAAATGGAGAGAAAGTGTAATCAGTCACTGGTGAAGAGGAATAACTATAAAAAATCAGCGCAACAATGCTGAAATACGCGCAAATAACAATACAAGTGGGGCAGTTATAACATATTGAATGGTGAAATAAAATCTTACTTTTATTTCGTCATGCACGAATGGACAAACAATCTAGCGATGATTTCTAGTGATTGAACCTCGCTCTTATGTTTTCATGAGGCGCACTTCTGTGACAATGATTGACATGTATGAAAGATTAGTAAATGACAGCTACGTCTGATGAGGAACTATTGGATGATGATTACACAGACAGTAGGGTCAATCCGTTATCAGTAGTTATGTCTAGTATCTTTTACATGTCCTCGTCGCAATCAGACCGAGGATCACTGATTAATGGCGCTATAGTCGATACACCAGGGAACTACGAGGATACGGTAAAGAAATAATGCTGTTGTCCTACCGGAGTAAACATATTATACCGTAGTAACGATGCTATTATCAATGTCTTTTAGCATATTGCAGTGAATAAATAGTATGCGCCGGGGATACTGTAAGTCCTAATGTTTTATACGATTTGGCAGTGAAATATCGGAAATTAATAACTATAAATGAAGGTGAAATAAAAAAAAGACGCATTGTTCATTAGCTGAGAACAGTATACATAAGACGTACATATAGCAAACTTCAAGCATATCATGAATCAATATCAAATATGTTTTTCTGGTTCGTGTGATGACTCTCTATCATTCTACCAGTCTTATTACCAAAAAATCCATCTTTAAACACTATGGATGTACTTTCCTGATCTAGAAAGAATCAAAAACACTCCAATTCAATTTATTCTTGTACTTGAAAGACCGATTATGCATTTCCACAAAGCTTCTTCACGTTGTTGTGTTATTATTCCAAATGTGATGTCTTTTATCTTTGTTATTTTAACATTCCAACGAGATTTGTATGCTAATTAAATAATTTGTAGTTGAAACATTTGGAAACGTATACATATCAGAAGATTGATTCTCGAGATGGTGGTCGATACCAACGGAGGAATTAGAGAACGCCCATCCCTTCATCTAGTGTCATCACTTGATATGAATAAATTATTAGTATACTTATCAGTTACTCAATAGAAATTGTGGCCAAAACAGTACGAGTGTTCTATGTATTCAAAACGATTTATTCAGTATGTTGGACCTCATGGATCGAAAAGCAAAATGAAGATTAGGTGCTCAGAATGGCACGAACGAGTCCAATGATGGATGATGGAGAATGATCATCTGTGATCTGACGTCTGCAAGGAAAAAAAAACATGGTCATAACTTACTACAATGGCCGCTAATTTTGTCAATTGAAAGTCTCAAACCGTTTGACGGCAAAAGTGACGTCACAACCGTAGGCGGAGGCGTTTGCCAAAAATCCTTCCACTACGCTTGTGACGTCGTTCGTGGATACCTATACTGACCTATTAAGGTCCGTGAGACGACGGAGAACAGCATTGAGTGCAAGGCGAGAGAGAGTGGGAATCTGAAGCGATCACCGATCAATAATCCGTTTCCGAACCATTTCATAGTTTAATTCGGTATATATTTTTTAACTTATTTTTCAAACGTGCAACATTGACGCTCACATTATGCTTGAAGAAGCGAATTATCACATGACGTTCATCGATCGAGCAATCATCACATTCTAAATAAAATATCCTCAATTCTCTGGTACAGTAGACGACAAAATTATATCATATTTTATTTTTCAAAGAATATTTCCAGCAAAGATCGATGAAACTTGGTATGGCTCCTACATCATAAACATGCACTGTTGTGTGGCAAAATTGAAATTTTGTTAAATTTTTTATCGCTCTTTAGTAGCGTATTTCAATTCCATTTATACACCTGGCGTGTGCAGTTTATCGAGAGATGATATAGAACAGGCAAACTGAGTTGTTAACAGCAAGGGAGAATAACCAAAGCTACAGTATTCAGGACGTACTCAAATGGAGCTCTGACTGCAAATAACTATTGAACAAAACTCGATCGCTGACTTCATCAAGCGTAGGAATGTGCACTTTTTTTTCTCGTTAAAGCAGATTTCGACTAAATCTGGCCGGTACCACACGATTCCTTTATTTGAAACGATCATAACAATCATTTTGTTCATGATTATTTATATCTAGGACACACATTATTCAAACTCTACATCTTATTTTTTTTCTTGTAACTGTGCGACTCCTTCATAGATCCTCGTCCATGTTGTTATAAATTATTTTAGTGAGAATGTATATTACGTACGTATGGATTGGGATGATTTGCAAAGAAAATTCGAGGAGAAATATAAGAAAAAGTAAAATAGAGGTCAAGAATAGAGATTTCTAGGATGTTTCTATCTGCAAGGACATAGCTAACGTGAGCTCTACCCTAATTATTCTTGCTGTCCGTAGCACATGTAACATCCCTGGACATTCCTACGCTTGATGAAGTCAGCGATCGAGTTTTGTTCAATTGTTATTTGCAGTCAGAGCTCCATTTGAGTACGTCCTGAATACTGTAGCTTTGGTTATTCTCCCTTGCTGTTAACAACTCAGTTTGCCTGTTCTATATCATCTCTCGATAAACTGCATATAAATGGAATTGAAATACGCTTTACGAAGAGCGATAAAAAATTTAACAAAATATCAAGGAAAAAGTCGAAATAGCAATATTTTTCGCAATATTTGTTTTTCTTTTTTGTTTTTCTTTTCTTTCTGTTGTGTTCTACTGCATGTGGTTGTACCACACCACGGTCCATGTGTATGATGTAGTAGCCACACCAAGTTTCATCGATCCTTGCTGGAAATATTCTTTGAAAAATAAAATATGATATATTTTTTTCGTCTACTGTATTTCAAAACTTGAAGTGTACTTATCATCTTCACTAGAAGTGGACTATAAAGTCTACTTCAAGTTAGATGTAAGTCTAGTTCAAGTGGTGTATAACGAATAGTGGACTTCGTTAAATCTTTCACTTGAAGCAGAATTAAAGCATACTGCAAGTCAGTGATTTATTTTAGCTAGACTTTGAGCTCTGAGATACCAGAGTTGAAGAGGTAGGTAAAGAACTAGAATGGTCATATGTTTCTTGATAAAAAAAGATAAAAACAACCAACCAAGTTCTATTGCCGCATAGGCTTCATTCTCGCTGAACACGGGTTTGGCCTGTCAGATATATGATCAAGAATTTAAAAATAACTAATCTATTGATGGAGCGAGCCAATAACATTGTCTTTGGCAATCTTCCTTATCAAAAGGCTCAACGATAACAACTATTCGAATATTTTTAAATTGTTCGCTTCATGAAAGCGATGCGCCAATTACAGCCCCGCAGAATCTCCCTTCGTGTATGTGATCCCGGGGATCCTCGGGATCCCCCCTTGCTCCTCGAATTATTGTGCTGTCAATATGGAATATCAGGTGTGAAAATTGTGACTATTGTTCCCCCCTTTACTTGACCTATTTTATAAAGAAATATTGGAATTTTTGAAAGCTTGTCAACTAAATTTTGCTAAGAAATAGAAATGCCGAAAAAGTCACTTTGAGATTGATATTGCCGAACGGTGTGCGAGTTCTTCAATATTATCGCGCGGCAATTGCCAAAAATTAATAATTTCCAATATGTGTTCTCGGGCTACGTAATTGATAAAATTCCAAACTTTCTTTGATAAAATAGGTCAGGCAAAGGGGAAAACAATAGCAGCAATTGCAACACCTGATATTCAATATTCACAGCACAAAAAAATCGAGGAGCACGGGGGGATCCCGGGGATCCCCGGGATCACATGCACGAAGGGAGATTCTGCGGGGCTGTATGCGATATGAAAGAGGGGGCGGGACTGTAGAGTTCCGTAACGACGCAGACGTCCACGTAAACTTTGCAAAGAGTAAATTTCGAACGGAATTTGAGATTAATGTAATATTTGCAAAATTGCGTACCAAAACCCCGTTCGAAATTCTCATTCTGCAGAGTTTACGGAGAAGTCTCTGTCACGACGGAGGAAACACACAGGGCAAATGCAAAAAACTGCGTTTGAGTTCGCTATAACGTGGGAAAAAGTTGCACAACATGGTTTCGCTACCCTCATAATGGGACACATAGTTATTTTACCTCTATTTTAATTATGATTAGTTGTAATAGTCATACCATAAAGGTGGCGAATTCTTGTCCTTCCCAAGTAAACTCATAACAGGAGTGGTTCGATGCCAGAGCGGGAATCTGAATATCGGTTGATTCAGCTGTACAGATAAATGCAATCTATATCGACAAAATTGATGTTACAATGATAATCCCAGAATGTTCGCGAAAGGAGGTCTAGGTCACTGCGCGCGTGAAAACTCATTTTTTGCACACATCCTTGCCTTCTTATCGAGGCCTTGCGCGCAGCCTAGTCTAAAAATATTTTGAAAAATTCCAGTCGATTCTGCAAAAAGCAATTTACGCACTGCCATGCGCACATATGATGCACACCAAAGTTTATTCAAATTTAGATGTTATGAAAATCTCAATTCGATCAAAACTCATTTTAGAATTTTTACCGAATTTTTTCTCCTCATTTATCAATTTTTCACCCGAACACCCTTAAGTGAGCAAGGCTTAACTCTCTCTTGTGGGAAATAGGGAGAAATCTATATGGTAGGATACAGAAGCAAAAAAGCGTTTTTACTCTCATACTGTATTAACCCCAAAAAAAGTGAATTATTTACTTTGCATGCCACACTGTCTACATATGCTGTTCATAAAAATTTTGAAAATCTCAATTTTAAAGCCAATTCTATCTTGGTACGTTCCTCCAGAGCTTAGATCTACATTTTTTTCTCGCCATTTATCAGTTTATTCACTCAATCACCATGAAATGAAGATGATCTGGAAACGAAAAGCAAGTTGATCTCATATAAGAGCTTGAAATTATGATTCGAAATTTAATATAATAAAAATACTCTGCTAAAGAGAACGGAACAGTTAAAAGTCTAGTCTGTTACATTCAGGGGGAGCCTTTTCCTAAAAATCGAGAGCAAGGGGAGAGAGTGCAAGCGTCCGTTGTCTCGGTATTTACATACAGTTTGCCACTTTCTTATGCAAGTACATTTTATACCTATTAGGTTGAGTCATAAGTCTTGTCGCATTTTGAAGAAGTATGTTTGTGGTATCACTGCTCAGTCGTACGTTATCAATTACCCCGTCCGTTCTGGCAGTAAGTAAGTCACTAATACCACTCTTTGAGCGTAGTAGTGAATTGTACCTACATCGAGTCTAGTAGCTTAAATGCCTCCAATTCGTTCCCAGTTTTGTGAACATGTGACACATCACGTTGTTTTCTTCCTATTCTAGCTCAGACATCCCGATGTCCACATCCGCATGGCGGTGGTATACAACACTAAAGCCCCTAGTACGCGAACTGTGCAACATTGCATGAAACGCTTCGAAGAAGGGAGTACGATGTCAAAGGTCCGGACGGCCCCCGAGCTGGACTTGGACGTACTGGAGCATCACGTCCAAGTGGGCCCCTATGCTACCACCTGTAATATGGCGACGAGTCTTGGGGTAAGCTAACCCACCATCGTTGGTTGCCTACAGGATCTTGGCAAGGTCCAGAATTTGGGTCGATGGTTACCCCACCAACTGTCGGACAAGCAGAAGGATAACCGTGCGGACTAGTGTTTGAATCGAATTTCGTACGCTCGTACAACGGCTTGGATCGACGGGATCATGGCTGGAGATGAAAAGTGGATCCTTTACGACAACGTAGTACTCCGGGCTTAGTGGGTTGTTCGAGTTGAGCAGCCCAATTCCATCGCCAAATTCGAACTTCACCAGAAAAAGAGCATACTGTCTGTTTGGTGGGACAGAGGCTGTGTGGTGCATTTGGAGAGTTCCCACAGGGGTCGACTATTACGGCCGCGGTATACTCTCGCCAACTACAGACCCTGAAGTTCAACGCCCCATCCGTTCCTTGGCTGCGCGACCGGATTCACTTCCAGCACGACAACGCCCGACCCCATGTGGCAAGGACGACCAAAAAGGTCCTGTTAGACTTTGACTGGCACGTTGTGCCCCACCCGCCCTACTCGCCCGACTCTTCTCCTAGCGATTACCGCTTGTTTTCCGATATGCTGCGCACTCTCGGAGGAGTACACTTCAATAATCAGCGGGAGGTCGAAATCTGGCTGACCAACTTCTTTGCCTCCAAGCAGCCGTCCTTCGGGGAGCCCAGTATCCACAAGCCACCCGAACTTTGGAGGAAGTATGTCGACGCAGATGGCGCTTACTTTGATTGATTTGCTTTTGCCGAGATAAAGTTATTTAAATTTGTTTAAAGGGCTAAAAATGCGACAAGACTTACGACTCAACCTAATACAATATCCGCGTTGGCAAATAATGGAGAAAAAAACTCAATAATACGCCTTTTTGAGCTTTTCGATGGAGTTAGATCACTGTAGTTGGGATAAATCGCCTGCGGAGCAGGGTACAATAATCCAACACAGCGTTGCTTCAAAATTTTAAGTGCATATTGCTGATCAGTTTTTCGAGCTTATCAACATGAGATGGAGCAAAAAGCCAACCCCCCCCCCCCCCTAAAGGTGAATTTTTTGATTGGCGCGTGTCCTGCAGAAACCACTGACAATATAAAACGTTCTTACCGTACTGGCACGTCCCGTGTCCAAATCCATATTCCACATCAGACCGTTCGACATGTATCCAAGAATGTTGACACCACCAGTCCACCTCATCGGTAATTCACATATGCTAAAACATTGAAGAAAAAAATTGTAAAAGGCGCAAAATTGTGCCTACCAGAATTCATCTTCATTGTTCCACTTCTCCTTGTCCGTTGATATCGGGGATACGATCAGGCGTCTCTCGCTGTAAATAGTGATCCGTACTGGACGAACGTCCAAAAATACCATTCGGTCAAAGCGATCATTGAAAACTTAGCAAAACAAAGCCATCAAATTACGGTATTGTGTAATTTTATTGTGTTTGCCTCATTTTATCGCTCTGCCCAGTCATGAATGGTTTCACCTTTACGATTATTTAAAATAAACAAATAAAGTAGGTATTCTTTGGAGCCACATATGAGCACTTTATGCACATTTTTATCGCTTGCTGGTTAATTGTAATATTAAAAATAAATTGAATACCTGTCTAAATCGACTATGCGAACGTGGTCGGAGCGAGCGTCGACGTCTGAAGAGACTAGTCCTCCATTTATACGATAGATCGTATCTTCTCTGGCATCAAATCGGACGACGAAATGTAGAGATGCGTCTGATATGACATTTGATGAACGATTATTGTACTGAGACAATAATAATAAGTGTAAGAATAGTTCATATCCCCCCATATTCTTTTTAAAGATTCACAAGAGGTGACGAGAATGAGGAGAATGGGAGTGCGCAATGTGCTTTCCGAGAAGTGAAAATATGAAAACAGAACGCAAGCGGAGTATTTGGACCCACAGGTGATATGCAAGAATGCTCTCCATATATGGGACACTGTTTGCTCGATTATACAGGGGTCACCCGGATTGAAAATTGCTTACAAAACAGGATAATTCCACGGCGGAGCGCCGTGGAACAGGTATGAGATCATAGACTTCATCATGGAAGCTTCAACACTCCGAAGTATAACACCGTACTCATTGTTACAGGGGGCAGTGACAAGAGAGAGTGTGCAACTTCAATTCCATTCTGCATTCCGCCGGATAGCCGTAGGACAAATTGTCATGATCCCTAATGTTCTTTTAGTTCATTCATCGTGTTTCAGAGTGTTGAAGCTAGATGTGTCAATCTTTTTTAAACATTTCAATCTTTCGACAACAAAAAATCAGCAAAAGAAACTGCGGCAGAATACAGTCAAAATTGAACGCTGCCACCTTATCCACTACACTACACAGGCCATAGTTTTCTTTGTTGCTAGATGAGTTCACCATTCCGGTTGCTTTTTTAGACGTAGCGGCCGAAACACCATAGGGCACATTTGTAGTTAACTTATTTAATCAAAAATTTTATATTTAAAGTGCATGCATACTTATTCTTGTACATCTATTAATAATATTAATTTAATTTGTGCAGTAAAGCACACGAATTTCCATAATTCTCTAAATACTTCCACGCGATATTGCAGGATTCTCTCCAAACACCCCTCCCACTCTGAACTGCACGTCGGTTTTTAACGGTTATCGTGTGTTTTCCGGTTCTCCACGAGATGAGAATTAATCATGAAAATCGATATTCTAATATTTGCGAACATTCGAAAAATTATCAGATATCTTATTCTTTCGACTTCTATGTTCTATTCTATAACTTCGCTTGGTTAAACAAGTGATTAAATTTCTATTTGCATCGAATTAATCGTAAAATTTGCTCTCACTCGACGATTTTCATTTTTTCTCCATTTTCTATATCGGTTTACAAAATTCACAAAAATTTGACTTTTTGGGAAAATTAACAGTTTTTCGAACCCACAAAAAATTTTCATTCTCACATATCTCTGAAAATACTCAACATACCTCGTCCTGCACAAACCTCGTTTGCTACAGTCGTGGCGAGCGTCTTGAAGATGATACGATCGTTCGATCTCTGAATCCTGCAATCATCGCAAAAGCTTATTTATCGTTCTCTATGTGTCTTGTAGGCAAAAAGCAAGCAAACATACTTCACAATTGCGAATAGTTCAGGTCCTATAAGACAGGTATCACAGAGTGTAACGGTATCCTGCAATCAATACCAAAGAATTAATATATCATCATTCAAAAACTAATCGTTGTTCATTTTATCGCTGTAACCATATTATATATCGAAAATCAATAATTAGTGTGTTTTTTTAAATTAAAAAAAGAAAAAAAAGGTTTTCGAAAGACGCCCGGGAATAGATGAAATTTGTATTCGTGCCGCAGCGAAACACGTTACCTATCTCTAATAGAATTTGTTCTGAGTGTATGACCAGTGGGACGACAAAGGATTGCAGTTCTGGACGTAACCGATATTGTTTTACCTGAAGGAATGCGGGTTCCGGCTTCAATTTGCCCTCAGCTATGGTCACAGTGCGAAAACTGTCAGTGGATTTCACCACGAGAGCCATGATATCGTCAGTTGATGGTCCAGTAATGATCAACGTGCCCTTGTCTACTACGAGCATTCCACACTTTCCATATATCTGAAACAGATGACAATGTTCTCTAGATTCGAGGAGTTTAGGCTGTGGAGTGAAAGGTAATTAATCATAAAATGTGAGGTATTAGGTTGTAAAGTCCCCTTGAATTTTGAGTAACACATTCAAATTAAATCTTATTTCATCGACGACATTGAAGATGAATTAATTGCTGTTGTGATATATATATATATACCAGACGTTAGCTCCGCTAACGCGGAGCTCAATGTTCTGCAAGTTTCACGAACTTTCTGAAAGCTCGAAAGAAGGGAGAGAGAGAGAGAGGAGAGAACAGAGAAAAAGAGAGAGGCGGAGAGAGATAGCGCGCACGACTTGTTTTAACATGAAATATGTGGTGCGCGGCGGAGAAAGAGAGAGAGAGAGAGAGAGAGAGAGAGAGAGAGAGAGAAAAGTGGGCGTGGTTTGAACAAACGCCATCACTATTGTGTTTTATTTATAGTGTATGATATTATATTTTATCGACATGCTCAGCATGAAACAATACATGTGGGTGAAGCAAAAATAAATAAATCACAGAAAACTCTCGACAGGGATTGATCTTGAAGAGGGTGCGATAAAATTGGGTATAATAGGAGAAAAGAAAGTGATAGAATGGGGTGGAAGGAGGGGAATCTCTCTATGGTTCCTTGCTATAATCTAGCCACACCGTGTGATCACTACTTGAGGAAGGGCTTGGGTACAGGGGTGTGCGAGATAAAATGTCAAGATAAATTTCTTTTCTTTCTCTTTCTTTTCCTCTCTTCCTCTTCTCTTTCTCGATTTATCGATTTACTTTGTCGAGAAATTCGAGAAAAATTATTTAAAAAAAGAAAATAAAATGCGTTCTGTTGGCTTTTTCTCTCCTTTTACATCAATAACACTTTTGTCATCCTCATTTATCGGTGATAAACAGTCCAAAACAAAGAATAACTGTCGATAATAATATTAAACCGCAACATTTCGGCCATGAAAGCCCACCAAGGGGATATTAACACTAACAAAAAGAGAAAGTAGAGAATTGAAGTTCTGTTTGGCAATTTGCAAACAAGGACAATGCCATATCGTAGTAAGAACAATTTAACTCTTTAAGAGAATGCATTAAAGATGGTGGCCCGCGAATGTTCATTTAAATTATTACACCCCTCTTGTGCGAATTTTGAAAAAGCGTGTCCTTCCCTGCACCGGCCTGATAGTTCATTTTCGTTTCCATCCATCAATACGCTGAATCATCATAAAATAAATAGTGTACTGAATGTAGAATAACTTTTGCCACCTTTCTGTCTTCAATTTGTTCACGAAAATATTCGTGGGACACCAACTTTTAGCACATCTGTGACCCATGCAATCTATCAAAAGTTCGCGAAGAAATGTCGGAACAAAGTTGCGAACTTTTTCTCTAATTCTCTCAAAATCCCATGCTATTTTCACAAAGAAAAAAGTTCGTCAAAAAGATGCGAACAAAGATGCGAACAAAGTTCGCAACTTTCTGTCGATGTGTTAGAGAAATGGAGAAATAGCGTGCAATTTGGAGAGGTGCAGAAAAAGTAAACGGTCGTTTACTTAAAGTTGCGACGAAACTTGAATTTACAAAAGTGATAGTGTGATGGTTAAATTGCTATTACTCAAGTCTCGATGAAAGTGTGTTCAATAATTCAAAAATATTTTTTGCGAAAACACTTATTATTTACACAAAACTGCACAGGAAATCGTGTGCATTCTCAGTCACAGTCGTCCGAATTCTTTGAGAGCGCGGAGCAGCTGAAAAACATGTTCGAAATTCGAAATAAACACACGCGTTGCGACCGCGAACGCGTGACCTGACTGACTGTTCTCTCCCTCACTTTCCGCTTTCCGATACTCTTGTGTGCTTTTATGTACTTTCATTCACATTTAAATGTGCCAACGTTCATCTATATGTCCTGTTTGTTGCTTGATATTGATTGATTGTTTTGTAATTCCGTTTCATTTGCAGCGAGTAGCTTTCGCCTCCGTCGGCGCCTCCATCACGCCCTCATTGTCGTCCTCAAAATCCACCTGCGTGTACGTATCAGGCTACTCCGTATGTCTCGTCACACATCTGTCGTCCCAATGTATGCTATCCGCGGACTCACAGTCGTTAGGTAATTTCATTACTTTTGTTATTACTATTCATTATATTAATAGTAACGATATACGTACGTCACAAGCGTGGACGGAGACCGTTAATCAAAGGAACTTATCCTACGCTTGTGACGTCACATTTTCCCCTCTGGTCGTGTGTTATTGATTGTTTGATTTGTATAATCGTGTCGTTTGCAGCGTGTCGCAGTCAATGCGGGCGTCCTGCATCGGCGCCAGGATCCGATTTCAGAACCTACGGTGAGCATCACACTCTTGTATTATGTACATTATTGTCGCTTTTGACGTTTTTTACTCTTTTATGATTCAAGATCTATTTGGAAAATGTTTGCAACGTGAAGATGACGGGTGTGATTTGTAGGTTATTGACAGCATCAGGCATGCTTGATCTACGATGTCTCGTATCGATTGACTCCCGTCACGGAACGTTATTGAATGATTTAGATTAATCGATTATTGATTAATCATATCGATTTGTAGGGTGAGCTATGGGAGGCGACGCACATTGGCATTCCGTGGCACGATCGCGAGAGCAATGACTGCCTCATCCTCGGATTCATGGTGGCCATCTTCCTGCAGAAGGTACTGTAGTTTGTTTGATTTTTGTACTTTGTTGTTTGATCAAATTGGTTTTGATGTTTGTAGTTTGATCAGTGTCAACGATATCCTTTTGCAGTTTGAGCAGCGCGCCTCTGCTGACCGACCGGCGTTTGTCGTGGGACACCTTCACGAGTGGCAGGTACCGATTTATTATTATGTCTACCGTATCTTTGAATTTATCGATTGATTGCTACACACATTGAAGTGGAAGATGTAAACCGCGAGTATTAAGATTGTAATATTGACATCAATTTGATTGATGTATTGATCGATTGATCTCCACAGACAGGTGTCGGCTTGATCATGTCCCGTTTGTGGAAGATGAACATCTCTCTCGTGTTCACGACGCACGCGACGCTGCTCGGACGCCATCAGTGTTCCGCCGGCGCCGATCTCTACAACCACATTGAACATGTTGGTCGCTTTGATCCTTGATCTTTGAAGTGTTGATCCCTGACCAGCCGTTGACCGTTGACCCTGTCTCAGTTTGACTGCGATCGTGAGGCGGGCGAGAGGCAAATCTACCATCGGTACTGCTTGGAACGAGCGGCCGCGAACATGTCCCACGTCTTCACTACTGTCAGGTAGGTAGTTATTTAGACTTGTGACCTGTGCCTTGTTTCATTTTCCTTGCGTGAATCATAGGTCGAAAAGTACGTTGCGAACTACCAATCCTAACCGCATTTTCGAAAAAAGCAAATCGGTTTTAAATTCCGTCAAATCTAGCAACGCATACCTCTTTAATACTTCTTAACTATATCCAATCCGCTTGACTATATTTGAACAAGTTGGAATCAAGCGAATATGCTTTTAGTATTTAATTTAAATAATACATAAATAAATATATTAATTAATAGTGACATCACGGGTCGGTGGGTCGGTGCGAGCACCTGCTCAAGCGCAACCCGGCCATTCTCAAGCAGAACAGTCTCAACGTCGTCAAGTTTTCCACCCTCCGCGAGTTCCAGAACATGCACGCGATCGCAAAGGAGAAGATTCACGATTTCGGTAGGTAGTCAATATCGTACATCGTAATGAATAAATGGCTAAAGTAGCGGCCAATAACTGTTGTGTACTGTAACTTTGTAAGTCGAGATGGAATAGTGAGTTTTATCCCCTGTAACCATACAATTTAGGGGCCCTCGCCGGATTTTTTTAGATAGTGCGTCGATCTAGAAAAATCTATCACATAAAAATGAGCTTTATATAGTGGGTGGATCATGAAAATGATACGGATACAGTGCGTCGATCCTTACACTGTGAATGAATTAAAATGTTTGCCTGTAACTGCTGTAGCGTTTTTATCCGATTCTTCTTGTTGGCACCTCGTTGAATGCATGTATCTCGTGTCCCCATTGTAAATAATTTTTTTTTCATACTAGTCATTGAGTATGGCTATGTTTTTAAACATTAAAATGAGCGTTAACATGACCTTATCTCGCATGTGTAATTAATAATGATATTATTAATAATAATAATTGATATAAATTTCAGTGGTAAGATCCCCAACATGGATGAGATGATGTTGCCGTCGGAGCAAGTGCAGATCAAGCGGTGTATCATGTCGGCCAAGGTTATTTGATTTATTGATCCATTGAATTGTTATTGATTTAATGATTGATGGATAGATTGATTGGTTTATTGATTGATTGATTGACCACGGTATAAACGAGCTACTCAATCGATTGTTGTACCTTGTAGATTTGTGATGTGTAGCTAAAGTATATTGATTGGTCATCCGGTTACTGTAATCGTATCAATTAAAGCGCAACATCCTGCCGCCCATCTGCACCCACAACCTCGTCGATAATGATCATGTAAGTTTACGTGTATATGTTATTTATTTTTGAATTATCGATTGTTTTGCAAGTATTGATTACTAATCATGTTCATTTCAGGTACTCGGCGCCCTCCGTCGCGTGCGCCTCTAACGATCATCACGATTGAGTCAAGGTATGGTTGTTGTTGTTTTTTTTGTTGGCAAATTGCCAAGATTCTCTTCTTTTCGCTCACAGTTTCGTTGTTTCTTGTCAGTAAAAGAGGAATTTGCGTAGAAAGGATGACTATAATTGCTAAAAGTCACAAAGTGTTTAGTCCTCGTAAGTAAATGATAAGTCTTCAGGTGATCTTCCATCCCGAGTTCCTCTCGTCGGTGTCACCACTCATCGGTCTCGACTACGATGACTTTATGCGCGGCTGTCATCTGGCGTCTTCAACTCGTACTACGAACCATGGAGATGCACACCCGGAGAGTGCGTGATTTTCTCTCTGAGATTTGTACCGATGATACACAAATTATTATATTTCGTTTGTTGCCTATCGCCTAATTATACTTTACCGTTTATTCAATTCGATGTTTCTATTAGAAAAGATTTTTATTAGTTTGAGAAATGAAAGAAAAGCCTTTAAATTCCATGTTTGACTATTTTAATGTTTTCGAATTGTTTATAAATAACTTGTATACATATATTTGTCCACACCGTCGTTGTTCCGAAATATGCTAATGATAATGAAAATAATATATAAATTTGTAAATTTGCACCACAAAAAAAGCAAAAGTATCTGACACATTGTAGTAGTACGTTCAAACGGACGAATTATGTGGTTCGAAAAAAATGACACACCGCACTTAATCAGACCCTACGAACCGGGTTACGGTAGTTTACGATAGGCCATAATCATATTCTCGAAAATAGTGCCTATTCCCGCGATAATTAATAAATCTGACCCAGCGGAATCAATCTGACCCACTGAACTAGGTTACTGTAGGTTACGGTAGGTCGGATGTGGTAGAATATGGTGGGTGAGCTTATGAATTAACTTGGTAGTTGTTGGAACCGGCTGAGCTCTGCCCAAGGTTCGGTAGTTTAGTTGTACATCAAACCCGTCTGGGGTACGCCGAACTCTCTAATACTACTATATAACCCCCATTGACCAGATAGGGGGAAGATGAAAGTTCGAAGAAAAGCACGCATCTTTCTTCGCAAGTTTAGTGCGAACTTTTCGGGCAACCTGCGAACTTTCCTTCGAAGTTTCTCGCAAACTTTGATAGATTGCATGGACCCCTGTTCTTGGAAATTTAAATGTTTTTTTTTAATTTTGCAAAAAGTAAGGTTTCTTTTTTCTCGAAAAAATTCGAGAAATAGAGAAATTCGAAAAATCAACATATTAAAAATGCACAACCCTGCTTGGGTTATTGTGCAAACTGTGAGGCCAACAACGTTTCGATATCTACTTTGTTCTTAAAGGGACTGAACCCTTTGTTAACGGTCTCATCAACGGTCTACGCTCTCTCGTTGTTAGAGAACAGAGAAATAGTGTGCGCAATGAAGAGGCTTTTGAGAGAGGTCACTCTCCCTTTAAAGAAGGGGACCCACGAGTTTTTTCGTAACTAAACTGGTCAGGCAGAACTATGGCTCACATCTCCTTGTGTACAAAAACAATTTTCTCTAAAATTTTAGATGCCCGGGAATACCGTAATTCGGGCTTAAAGATCATAGATAAGTCCAGGGAAAGGCGCGAGTTTTTGAAATTGAATAAAAATATATAGAAAATTGCAAACGGGAATCGAACCCACGTGGCGCGGTCACAAGCGCAGACTACTTACCACTGAGCCACACGCTCTACGCGTTGAACCAGTCAAATCTAATAGAGAAAAGAATGTCGCTTCCTTTGTCCCACGTTCTTCACGTCAATAGCGCAGCCCAAATCTCGTGGGCCCTCTTCTTTAAAACATTATCGTGAACAAATTGTGAAGACAGAAAGTAAGCAACACAGTTTTTGTTACACTGTCGTGCAATTTTACAAATCTGGGCCTTACATGGTGTTTGATTTTAATAAGCAGCACGACGAAGCGGAATTGGTTCCCCATAGCACAAGTGATATTTTGTCAACCATGGTCGGCGATCACCTTTCATCTATAGCGAAAATGAGTTGCGGATGTCAAAAAGGTACAAAATTGAAAATGAATGATCCATACCGTTTTTACACAATCGGCATGAATCTCAAAGTTGTCATGACTATCTTTCTTTTTACATCGCGTCGTAACCGAGCATGGCCCGATCAAGCGATCAACAAAGTTCCTCTATGATAATAGCAGTGAAGAGCCTTGGTTGATTGATAAGACTGAACGGACAGGAATGATTCCGAAACGTGTTCTTCAGCGCAAAAATTGAGGAGTGAAATTGTGCCCGATAGCTAAATGGATGAATCATTTGTAACTTATTACCGATATATCACACATCTCGAGATGTCTCATAATTATAAGAATTGACCGATTCTACTACACACTTTTGAGTTGACCCCCTCTTTTCTCCACAGTTTTCGATGCCCCTTGGGTGGGACATCCCAGATCCAGAGCAGCAAGGATGGTAGATCAAGCGTCTCTCCAGGAGCTCACGTCAAAGTTCGTCGTTGAGTCTCCTTCCGATGCTATTTTCACGGCTTACAGTAGAGCTATGAAAAAGTTTCCAGCAGATGAAATGTGTATCTTCTCGAGTACTTACAGATAAAAATGTGAACATTAAACTTTTCAATTTTTCGCTCCCTAAGAAATTGATCGCGTTCCATCCCAGGAGAGATTTTTTAAAGGCTCGATAGAGCTACGGCCCAATCGGAAAACCTGAATGGTGGCGCCGAAAGCCGATCAAAATATTTTTATGATGATCTTTTAATCCGCTGCATCCGCTATTAATCTATGGTTCTGGTTGTTCTCTACAGTACTTTTGCTAATAACCTGAGGCTTTTCCACTTGGGACCAAACGCTTTAAGAGAACATCGACTAGCTTCTTTGTTCTCCAACAATCGTTTCAATAGTTTCTACGTGTTCGTCTCATTCACACACTTTATTTATTCGTTCTTTTCTGTACCGTGTTTTCTCGAAAACGCATAAATATTATTTTTTTTTTAATTTTTATTATAACTCACCTTGAATGAGCGTGGGAGCGCATGTGTAGCCATTTCGACGTCCGTGATCAGGCTGAATCAATCAATACATAAGGTAGCACTGATTACAGTAAATTCTCAAGCTTGTCCCTTGTTACGAAAGGTAACGGAAGTCTAATATATTCAAGATGCACTTACTTGTAAACGTGCAACTTATGCGAGGAGCACAGGCCGATGAGAATGCCATCAGAAGGCATAGCGAGCTGGCGAATAGACGTTCCGCTATTCGGATCCTATAGACAACATTGTGATCTATTTTATAATTTATTTTATAATCTATTTTATAATTAATCTATTTTATAATTTATTTTAAAATTTTATAATTTTAATCACGCGTTTCACTGTTAGTTGATGACAACGCGAAAATATTATTATTAGTATTATAATTTTCATTCTTTATTGATCATTCTATCATTCTCACTGTTGTAACACTTGTTAAAAATGTACTCAGCTAATCAAGATTTTGATCTGATTTTGATCGAATTACCTGACGGCATGGGTCCAGATGGAGAATTGGTAAGATCAGGTCGTCGAGTGGGTGCATTCTCTAAATAGATTCAATAATTAAAGTGAGAATTATGTATAACGACTTCCGGCGGAAGCGTTGTTGGAATGGTTAACACGGAGGAGAACTACCCTTGCTCTTTATTTTGGTACAATGATAGTAATAATAGAGTATTTCTGAGTATAGCCGATAACTTGACAAGAAGAATTTTATAAATTATTTATGACGTTTCGATACAATAATCATATCATCATCAGATGGAAGAATTACCTATAAGAACAATATGATCATGGAGAACCGTATAAACAAATATGAGAGACAAGCAATCTAAAGATAGTGAATGACTAGGTGTATGGGACGCAAATGCGTGTTGGATATAGAGTGGATATAGAGTGAGAGAGAGGAAGAGGGAGAGAAGGAGAGGGAGAGAGGTCAGCTAGTGGTGAAAAAAACAAGGCGAGAGAGTACTATAGATTCAATGTAATGAGGGTCAAAGGGGCTTGGTCAGAGGAGAGCTCTTCTCTGGTGTTCAAAGATGGGTTCAAGGATCTAATATACCAAGCTTCACTAATTTGTCTACGGGCTGGGTTGGGTTCAATGGCAAGAATGAAACCGGTGAGGGTTAAAGGGTCACCGTTGTGAAACAACAAGGAATGGATGGAGAAGGCGTTGTTAGGGTACGAGGAAGGACGGGTAGCGGCCCGACGATGTTCGGACGCTCTTTCGTGGTCTTCCAGAATGATCAACATAGCATTCTTTGCACAAATCACACGAGATTTTGTAGACTACACCGGGGGTTTGACAACAACCAGGACGAGAGCGTGGGCAAAATATACATAGATCTGGAGATGAACAACGTGGGGGGTCAAGCGAGCGATTACATGAAAGAATAGATAACAGAGAACGTGAGGGCTTCTCAACAATCAGAACATCAAGGTCCGCTTTCTTGAAAGCTGATTTGATGTCTGATGTGAAAAGATCAGAGATGAAGGGGATTGAAAAGATGGGCCGATTCTCAGTCACCGAAGGTTTTCCACGAATCCGATGTCCCTTGAGGGGAACATTCATTTCGTATCCATTTGAATGGACGATCTTTCGAGCAAGCTCGATCGATTCCCTTTTGTGACACATTGAGGATACAGACAAAGAGGTACGACAAGTGTTAAGGACAATTGATTTTTTGATGTGAGATGGATGATGAGAGGAGGAATGGATAAGAATATTTTTGTTTGAGGCTTTTCGAAACCACTTGGTGTGGAATCTACCTGTTTTCCTATCCAACCGAAGTTGGAAGTTTAAAAAGGCCAGCCACTCTCTAACGGGAGCCTCTCTTGTTAATCGAATGTTAGGCTTTCCATTGTCATTGAGTGAATCAAACAAAGTATCCAAATCACATTGAGATAAAGCAACTACAATATAGTCATCAATATAACGACCTAAAAATACAATGCCTGAACGAAGAGAAGACCTCTCAATCGAATCCATGTAAACCACAGCCAGAATTGGAGCCAGACGATTACCCATCGCCAGACCCCGCCTCTGTCTGTAGAGAACCTGGTCAAAGGAGAATATATTGCAAGAAAGACAAGCATTAAGGAGGGACTTTACATCAGAAAACCGGAGACCATAGAGGGGAAAAGATGAGGATGAAAGTAGAGACATAACTGCAGTAATAGCATCACAATTAGAGACATTAGTGTACAGACTCTCAACATCAAATGATTCGTAAACATAGTCAGAATTGGGAACAAGCGATGTTAATGATTGAATAACATTTGAAGTACGAGAAAGATGAGTGGGTACGAGATTGAGAAGAGGAGACAACAATTTTGACAATAGCCAAGAGATGCGGTCAGTGGCCTTTGCGGGCCCGCAATGATTTTACAAAACATTACGGGCCCGCAATGCGTGTGCTTTATTGCCAACCCTAGTGTGGAGACAAAGATATTGATATAAAGAGGATTGATATAAAATGGGATTGAAGCCGTGATACGGCAGATAAGAATTGAATTGGTTGGTGATACAAAACCAATGAAATGAATGAATGAAAGAAGGCTTGATGCCTGTTGAGGAAAGAAGACGGCCGATAGCCGGATTTGACAATTCGAAAGAAAGTGAGCTGAAATGAAGTTATGATGCTGTGATGGCTATTTATACGCGCCACCACAATTAGCATATGAATATGCTAATTCAACAGTGTCTGTTGTCTGTAAGTCTGTTGTTTGGTACATCTATTATAATATGCAAATTATGATACGAAGTTTGATCTTTGAAAGTAGTGACAAATCATCACTACATTATGAGCAAAATGTATGATGCATTGCGAAAAATCATTTGGCAAATTGAAAAGAATAACGTTGTGCTGCATTTATCGATACATTTACAGTCAAAACGGAATAAAGTGAACGATAGGGCCCACCAGACCACCATGGTCTAAAACTGTCTAAAACGGTGGCATAGAGCCTAAATACCATCATTCACCTTGAAATTTTTAATATTGATGTTCTGAGGTGTGCTGATTCGATTGCAATCAAAATTAAATTTTGAAAAAATCTCTATCGATCGGTTTGAGCCGACAGTAAAATTTGCTAGACAAAAATGGTGTGGGACTGTGGTGAAGGCATACGGTAGCTAGCCCTTCGTGACAAACTGCTTGGCATTTCGCTGCTTTGTGATTAGAGTTTTTCTCATTTTGCTTTGTTTCTTCACGTTTATCACTCGTTTTATATTGTTTAAGTTGTTAATGCTCGATAATAGGTGCTGCTCATCTGTGTGATTGAACCTATTACAGGTTCGACTGCAAAATTCGTCGTCCTGAGCACCGGAGTCGCCAATTTCCATGTTGGATTCAAATGTGAGTTTCATTTTCAAAGTTATTTTGCATTGTTATGACAACATTATCGAGTATTATGACATTATTATCTAGTGAAGGCCATTTCAGTGGCCCTGCCTCATTGTACCGGTCTGTTGTAGTCGATCCGGTGCCGTTTGCCACACCTTGCTGCTGTATCTCCATTGTATCTTTATCAGATAAGCATATTTTCCGTCTTTTCATTGACGTTATAGTTACATTCCTTCTCAAAATATTGAATTTAATTCAATGTTTCAATTATGAGTAATTAATATTCTGAACAGCAAGTTGCTTGTGGAAAACTACTTTCAGATTATGGCTGAGCCTCCCTGCTGTTCGTTCTCTGGTAGAAAGAAGTACTCATTCGTTAGATCGCGTTCGTCTCCTCTATCATAGCTGGCTGGTGGCTGGCGAGTGTAGATCTTCGAGGTATTTTTCCTTATTGATTGAAAATAGATTGCTTTTATTGATTTGACACTCTTGTATTTCGGAATCGATTGTTTCAAATGGCAGACGTGATGTCCTAAATTCCTTTAAAGTACATTGCCAATTAGTTAAGCAATATAAGAATGATACTGATTCATCGATAAAGGTAGATGAACATCCGTAGTCAATATTGCCATTTGTTTCAGTATATTTCTCGTCGTGTCATGAATGGTTCCACTTCCCGCTTTTCCGCACTTTGTCAAGGTAAACATTTCAATTGAGGACTTACGAGTAACGGTACGCTGTTAGAGCAGGCTTGAATCATTAGGCAACTTCGATGTGATTAATGGACGAACATTTCGGTCCATTAGATGGTATCATACACTCTACATTCTTAAAACCGTGAAAAGCTAGTTTTGTTTGGTATTCCGTTATATAATTACAGTAGATGATTATTGATCGTTTCTCTTTTAGATTTGTAATATACCACGAAGAATACGAGACAGCGACAAATCAGGCATCACATTATCATTGTTTCTATTCATATTGCAGTTCATAATTTATTTGACGGAATAAAAGAGTATTTTTTCGACATGGACATCACATAATTTTGATCGTTATAAATAATAAGAAAGAAACAAGATGAAGTATAGACAACGTTGAGTATCTATCAACGTCTTTAGTGGCCGGTGGCTTCTCTAACGATGATGAACCTGGCAATGGTGCTATTACTAATTTGAAGAATGCGTATTAAAAATATTGAAAGGACGAGATAGTGAAGAACACATAATGAGGACTACTGACTACTAATCGATAATGTGATATAACTAGTCAATGAGTCAAGGACTTACGATTTACGTTGTTTTGCAGGTGACACTTGGTCTGAGAACGCGCCCGAACGGCAGGGAGAGATAATCTGAAAGTAGTTTTCCACAAGCAACTTGCTGTTCAGAATATTCATTACTCATAATTGAAACACCTTAATAAATTCAATATTTTGAGAAGGAATATAACGTCTATATAACCATAACGTCAATAAAAAGACGGAAAATATGCTTATCTGATACAATGGAGATACGGCAGCAAGGTGTGGCAAACGGCAGCGGATCGACTACAACAGACCGGTACAATGAGGCAGGGCCACTGAAATGGCCTTCACTAGATAATAATGTCATAATACTCGATAATGTTGTCATAACAATGCAAAATAACTTTGAAAATGAAACTCACATTTGAATCCAACATGGAAATTACCGACTCCGGTGCTCAGGACGACGAATTTTGCAGTCGAACCTGTAATAGGTTCAATCACACAGATGAGCAGTACCTATTATCGAGCATTAACAACTTAAACAATATAAAACGAGTGATGAACGTGAAGAAACAAAGCAAAATGAGAAAAACTCTAAGAGATCCTGTCTGAGGGAACCCACATATGAGTTGACATAGCGAAAAATAAATCTTTCTGTTTGATGTGGAATAAAATAGTGCACTGCAAGGCGACCTCAGCCACACATATGAGAAAGTTTGATTTTGTGTCTGAAGGTTACTGTAGGCGAAAATGTTCGGTAGGTCGAAAAAATTATTTCGGCTCCCAAGCATCCGATCGACTCGTGAGTGGTACCGATCGATTCCTCATGCGAATACAAGCAACTTTTACTCAGATCACTTTTTAATCCGGACTTCGAAGAATCGAGTTATTACGAAAATAAACTTCTGAAAATTAATTACTATGCGACGGTTCTCTAGAAGGAAGAAATTAAATTTGCTTAAATCGTTCTACATTTAATAAACTACCTTATATTAAAATATCAAGACAAACAAACCTGGTCAAATTTGGTCACGAACGCAAAATGTGATAGTAACTCAGTGAAAAAAACTCACTTCACGATCCTTAGTGCACTTGTCATACTGTAGACACCTGTCTCTTTTCACGGCTCTATGCCCGGCTTCTCTTATAGGTTTAATTTATTTTGTTTTTACTTGTTTATTATTTAAAATTAAAACACACAATAGGGGAAAAACATATTTTTAAACAGAATAAATTAAGCACGAATAAAGCAATTAATGGGGCCGGGTATAGAGCCGTGAATAAGACAATATGCTCAGGTGTTTGAATCTATGCATGATTCAAGTAAAATTCGAGCAATTAAATGCATGATCTAGCATGGAAAATACTCGATTCATGTATGGATTCTGATACGCCATGCAAGAACATGGAAAATCCATGCATGATCATTGAAGAGACATGTATGATCTCGAACCGTGGATATCCCATGCATGATCATGCATTTAATGTCGAATCATGCATGATTATACTTGTATCCACGATCATGCATGGATTTCAGCACCAGAGTGATATGGCACCAAAAGATTGTCGTGAAGTAGTCTTAGACTGAGTCACTGTCATATTTTGCTTTCATATACAAATTTGACCTCGTTTGTTAGTCTACATATTTTAATATAAGGGTTGGCATTAAATGTAGAACGATTTAAGCATATTTAATTTTTTTCCTTCTAGAGAAAGGTTCTATAGCAATTGGTGCCCTCTCATATTGTCTTATCCACGGCTCTATACACGGCCCCATTAATTGGTTTATTCTTGCTCAATTTATTCTGTTTAAAAATTTTTTTTTTCCTATTGTGTGTTTTAATTTTAAATAATACACAAGTAAAAACAAAATAAATTAAACCTATAAGAGAGGCCGGGCAAAGAGCCGTGAACAGAGACAGGTGTCTACAGTATGGCAAGTGCACCAAAGATCGTGAAGTGGGTTTTTCACTGAGTTACTATCATATTTTGCGTTCGTGACCAAATTTGACCAGGTTTGTTTGTCTTCATATTTTAATATAAGGTAGGTTATTAAAAGTAGAACGATTTAAGCAAATTTAATTTCTTCCTTCTAGAGAACCGTCGCATAGTAATTAATTTTCAAAAGTTTATTTTCGTAATAACTCTATTCTACGAAGTCCGGATTAAAAAGTGATCTGAGTAAAAGTTGCTTGTATTCGCATGAGGAATCGATCGGTACCACTCACGAGTCGATCGGATGCTTGGGAGCCGAAATAATTTTTTCGACCTACCGAACATTTTCGCCTACAGTAACCTTCAGACACAAAATCAAACTTTCTCATACGTGTGGCTGAGGTCGCCTTGCAGTGTACTATTTTATTCCACATCAAACAGAAAGATTTATTTTTCACTATGTCACCTCCCCCGGTCAGAAAGTCAATTCCCTCAGACATGCTCTCCTAATCACAAAGCAGCGAAATGCCAAGCAGTTTGTCACGAAGGGCTAGCTACCGTATGCCTTCACCACAGTCCCACACCATTTTTGTCTAGCAAATTTTACTGTCGGCTCAAACCGATCGATAGAGATTTTTTCAAAATTTAATTTTGATTGCAATCGAATCAGCATACCTCAGAACATCAATATTAAAAATTTCAAGGTGAATGATGGTATTTAGGCTCTATGCCACCGTTTTAGACAGTTTTAGACCATGGTGGTCTATGGTGGGCCCTATCGTTCACTTTATTCTGTTTTGACTGTATGAATGTCTGGTATTAAAGCTAAAATTTCCAAAAATATTTTTTAATCTAACTATGCCAGAGTACATTAACTCAATAAATATTATGCGTTTATTTGCCAATTCGTTGTATGATAATTTAGCAATTCATACGAAAATATTTCGATCTGACTTCCGATTTCTGATAACGGTGTTTAGTTTTCGTGAAACGTATCAGGCCCTGGTATAATGTAAGTCGCGATTTAATATATGATTCGGTTGTAATGAAAAATATCGGAAATCAATAAATATTGATGAATGTGAAATATAAAAAGACGCATTGTTCATTAGCTGAGAACAATATAAATAAACCACTTGTATACACAATAGAAGGTGTTAGTACATCGATGTCTAAGATGAATGATCTCTTATAGAGACAAAGAGTATATCTTGTTAGTATTGTATGGATGCCTCGCAAGGTAATGGATGAATCATGTGATACGTGGAATAGAAAGAGTACGAAACGGGGACTCATCGGGATCGGACATCATGGATATCATGAGAGAAAGAGAAGCTTGGTTACGGGGGTAAGGGCTTGAAAGTTGTGGCACAATGTGGACTGAGACTGTTGGTGTACACATACAAAGAAGGGAGTTTAAGTAGAGGAGAAGGGATGGGGGAAGTGGAGATATAGGGACAGAGAGGGAAGGGGATCAGCGGCAACTACTCGATGACTATGATAATCTTAGAGAGAAGCATAAAAGCTCACAAATAAACAAATATGAAATGAATACATCATGTGTGGGCACATATGAACATACGAGCATTATTGGGAAAGAAGAAAGGGACGACCTCAGGCAAGAGAGGAGGAATGAAAATTGAATGAAACATCATAGAATTTGAGGGAAATCAAATTCTTAGAAAGATCGGTAGATGGAAAAGTATTGATTAGGATAAAATCAATATAGATCATCTAAGCGGATCCACCACCACAACACGTCTGTGTCCATGTCTTCTCACTCGTTGCCAGATCGATTACACCATCAATCTTCCCTCCTGAATCACCCGATGCTGCCTGCATCAGACGTCTGAAAATTGTATTGATGATGAGATCTGCCACTAAATTCGATTAACATCTGTCTTATGTGAACTCCATGTAATAAAGACTTTATAATTCCCTAACTTATTTCACTTAATTCTTCGCTATAATTCAGTATAACTATCACTTTTAAGTATAACTATCACAATTAAAATTCACTCATAACAACAAAGAGCATTCTATTCGGAATTCGAATATATACGATAATGGATTTGTGATGATGATAATGGCATCCGCTTATTTTCACGTTGGATAACAATGAGGACATTTCTTGTTCGTGTGGTTATAATCATAATCTAATTCTCTATTATTTGTTGTATCCAGTAAAGAGTGACCTTGCTGTCAGAGTGAATGCATCATTGATCCGCTGTCCAGTCTTCGCACTTGTTTCCATATATGGAATGTTGTAGAACTAAATAGAATCATTAGGTTAAATTGATTTTATAGACAAAAATATTTCTTCATTCTATTTATGCATTTCATATATACGATATCATCATCAAACAATTAATATCCATCAATTTTACAAACAACGTCACCCATGTATAAAAATACTACTTGATGCAATAAATCAAAAAATAATGTTCGAACCGCAGCGAGTTCCTGTCCCTCTGATGTTTTGACCTTCCTCTGATTAGCAAGATCACTCTTGTTTCCAACGAGCGTCACCTGAAGAACAAAACGAAGTGAACTCTTTCATAAGTTTGAAGAAGGAGACCTTCGAGTTTTTCGTGACTAAAGCGACAGAACAATAGATAATAATAATAATAATATATTTATCTTCTCTATACAGATCAAAAACGAGAAGATAAATCATGGTATATGAATGTACTGATTGAAAACAATAAAGAAGAATAAACTGCAAATTACTTAATCACAGTTTTTAGAGTATTACACAAGATAGAAGAATTGGTAACGGTTACTACATTTGCGTCTAGATCACAAACATTTTCCTGAATACAAAAACTACATTTTCACAAAAAATATGTGCTCCCGAATACCGTAAAACGAGCTGAAAATTTACTGCTTCACCTGGGCAGCACCAATGAATCAATGAACAAAAGCAAAAAAAGGTAGGACTTTTCAAGTTTTCAGGATACATGTGTGGAAAATACCAAATGTGATTCGAACCCCCGTGGCGCACTGACAATCACTGATGAGATATACAGGCTATGCTCTAAGCCTCTCGAATCTACGAAGAACATAATGTCCCATTGTTGGCATCACCAAGTACCGCACATTAAATCTCCTGGTGCCCCTTACTTAAAATAAGTATTTCTCACGCACACTTTTACTCTAGTGACGCATGCATATTGTACTCATAGAATGAATTATTCTTTTCATGAGCAAGAATAAACTCCGTCCTACTCCGTATCAAATAGAATAACATCATAACAAAAATGTTTTACATATACCTATATGCACTGATATAATACTGTATTAGTAAATCAAAATTTGTCATACGCACTGTTTCGACCATTAAATTCTATAATAGTTGCATACCTGGACATTGTCCTTTGCAAAGTCTTTGATCTGTCCCAGCCAATTCTGCAAAATAATGTGGGTAAGCGTTCGGAGTTCTGCGAACTTACCCTTATATTCTCGAAGCTGGTACGATTGGAAACATCGAACACTAGAAGAAGGGCATCGGCATCACGATAATAGGCACTGGTTACGGATCGAAAACGTTCCTGTCCAGCTGTGTCGAAGATCTTAATGAAATACAATCAATAACTTTTTTTAAATTAAATAATATCTTTATTATAACTTAAAATAATCATAAATTTTTAAGAAAGGAAACTAAAGGGAAACTCCGAGATACAATTTTACTCTCTTCTCTGGAAACGCTGCCTCGCAAACAAAGACAGTAAGAGGGCATTACCAAAGCAGAGAGTTTTTAACATAAGTTTTGCGATTTTATGATGATGGAAATTCTTTAAAATGTACCTGCAGTTTTATTTGCTTGCCATCCACCGGAATTATCTTATTCTGAAAATAAACATAAATTACTTAGTATAAAGAACATAAATTACGTTCTTTATACTATCGAATCATTAGCTTCCTAAAGGGAAAGAGCACACTCAACACAGTGTAGCTAATTGTGCCAGAGTGAACTCTGTTACATCAATCGTAAAAAAGAACTCCAATGATGAATTTGATTAGGACACGCTTCAGTCATCTCATTCTTTTTCTGTTCTCGTTCACTTTTTCTATGTGTGTGGGAGCGCACGAATAGCGTTGAAATTCTTCATTTGAGAGGGTAATCTCAGTCCAATTTCCATCTCTCAAAGATCGACCAAAATAGTTTCATTAAGTAGAAAGTCTTTCTCCGCCTTCTCTAAACTCGAAGTACTCGCTGGAATTTGGTTAAGCGCACTGGAATTGGAAGAATGTTGCATCCTCTTCTTATTCTGCTTTTATTTAACGTAATGAAATTTAGTAAAGAGATCATGAGCACCCTTTGAGAACTTTCAAATGTCGACCTTTTACATCTCATTAATGAGCATCTCTCACACGATGGGCCATAATAAGCCCCCACCCACTCACTCTGTAATCGATTCCAACTGTCGAGATGAAGTTATTGTTCAAGAACGTTCCATCCTTGAAACGAACGAGAATACACGTCTTCCCAGTACAAGAATCACCGAGAAGCATCACCTAAGTTGATTGCGAATTGAATTTAAGCAATTTCATTTTCCCCCTTTTCGTTTTAAACATCAAGTTTCGCACGCTGTTACGACCATTTCACGAAGGGTTTTTTGCAAACTTTCGAAACCTTCTTTCCGTGGTCCCAAGGGCCGAAGTTCTTCTAACATGTTAATTGATTCGTGACGTAATAAGTCCATCAAATGCCTTCACAACAACAAATAAACTATTAAAATGATGATGACGCCGAAGATGTTAATGAAGAGAGCACTCATTAGCGTCATGGTCAATAATAACTACAAGGTTATCTATAGGTCCGCCAAAATCCCAGTTTTTTTGTTTAAGAAGAAGCTCTTTTTTTCTGTCTGGAGTGCTTCTTTGTCGATGTAAGTGACGTCTTCCTTTTCTGCTCTCACTTATAAAGAAGAAGGATGAAAGAGGAGAATAGAGGACGTGTGCAATCTCTCTTCTAGTCTTCCTCTTCTTTTGGTACTCACAACAAGATGAGATTGATGGCATTTAAGAGAGACACAAAAGGAATTAGAAGAGAATTCACAAAAAAAAGAAGAAGAAGAAGCAAGAAACCAAAATGATCCATCTTTACTCTATAGGGAAAACTAACTTCTTCTAAATAAAGAGATGAAGTGTTCACTTTTTGTTATCATCGTTCTTTCCGATGCTCTCTTGACTTCTCAAGTCTTTTTATACCTCAATCGGAGATATAGAGTAAGATTTCGGAGTTTTTCAAGATGTCTTGTCAGATAAGACAAAGGACAGAAATAAATTTAATTAGAATAATTTTAGAAAAGATGAAAAATTAAAGAAAAAAAACTGAGAAGAAAAAGAAGATACGAGTAAGGGAAATAAAGAGCATATGAGTGATATATGATCTCGATGTCTCGATGAAATGATGCGTGTGACACGCAAACTATTTTCCGTTCAATTCTCAATTCCAAACGAAAAACAAAGATCAAAGATCAACGATACACGGTTTCACCTTTGATTGTCTACCGTAAACCTCACTTGGTCGACTCATTAACTATAAGATATCGCGAATGAGAGTAAATGTAGTCATCATAATGGGATTCGAATACACGTGACCATTGATGTAGATACAATTTTATTGGTAAATTGTAGTCTGTTGTTGTCATGACAAACAAAACACATTAATAAATTCACAGAAAGGACTACTAAGTGCATCTTGTTGAATAACTAAAGTCCACAATACTCAGTGCCTTGATCTATTCTGCTTTCCATTGAGCAAGTACACGTAGGACCCATACAATTATGGAGTCTACCTGCCTGAGATCTTTCGTCTCTGTTTCCCCTTCCTTCTGATGCCCAGAAGAGATCAGAGTACGAAAAGGGAGACAATGCCTTTAGACGAGACTAGATAAGGAAGACTAATTGGGAGAGTGCACTCAAGACGTGTTCCATGTAAGAAGAGACAGAATGATGATGATTGGATGTGATTGAAGGGCTTCTTTCTATTCTCGACACGTTTCTTCTCACATTCAAGCATACCACTCTAAATAGACATTAATATGTAGCTATCGGTGATAATGTGTTCAAGCTGTCTTCTCTGCTTCTTCTCTTCGGCCCCATATCAAGCTGTTCCTCATTCCGAAATAGCCTCGTCCCTTTAACACCCTTCTACTCACTCTGGGTCTCTATTATTCAAGAAGATGGAGGATTTCGGGAGGAAAAGAGACACAGAATAGGAAGGAGGAAGGGATTACTCAGAGTGATGAAGAAGGAGAGGAAAGATGTTGTCAGAGGGACGAAATAGTGGAGAGAGGATAGAGAGTGTGGAGGGTAAGGGGCCACGATTGGGAGAGATTTGTTATGGATCTAGGTGGATTCCGGAAACGATCGTAAGCGATGACACTTTCGGATCGCGGAAAGCTAAGCAAACCAAGTAGAGATTTTCTGACCGGGAACGAAACTAGGAGCGATCATTCACGTTTTCAGTAAAACTGCCTGACATCTTGGGGTCAATCCAACGTGGTGGGACACATTTGGGACATGAAAAATACACACTTCCACAGAAGGTTCAGTAAGTATTACGTAGCAAGGAGATGTCGTGAAGAATAAAAGACTAGAATATGACGTGAAAGTTGGAATCGGGTTTCACATCCTAGCTATAGTTTTCTTGATATTTCTAAACACTCAAATAATTATTGGAATGATCTTTCCATATGTTTTGAATAATAGTCAACACTGATATAGGATATGGAGCAAAGAGTAGGAGTGCTTTCATATTCTCACGAGTTTTCCCTATCATTAAGGAGTGCAAAGATGGATAGAATTATGACGATATATAATATCTCTGTTTTCATGTCTATGCAACGACAATATAAGCGAAATATCCATGGTAACTCATCCTCTGAATATGGTGAGATATGAGAAAACGCAGACCAATTTCAATTGCAATATCCCTACGTTAGCTGTCTAGTGCAAAATCGTGACTATCGTCAATAGTCGTCATTAATAATCGACAATATGTCTTTGTCTACCACTTTTTTGCCAGACCCGCGCTTATCACATATTGCACTGATGACTATACCGGCGGGCCTTTTATCTACTCAAATTCACACTTGATTATCAATAAAATGAGTTTATTGTTGTTTCTTATCATTTATGAGAGCAACAGAGCACATTCTTGACCGAGAGATCATGACAATTCATTTAATCCCACTTAAGCGGGAATAGTTAGCTATAAGTGACTCTCTCGCCTCAAGGAATAATGCACATGTGAAGCATTTCACATGCAAATTATATACTGTAATTTAACAGCAAAACAACAGGGGATGGATCGTATTGTTAGCGCGAACGTTGGATTACTGTAGAGAGAGAGAGAGCGAGACTTACTGTGAATGAGTAGTCGACTTCAACTTGATTCAGAGAACTCTTCTTGCGAAGGGGAGGCATGCTATAATGAGCCATACTGTAATGGAAAAAAGATTGAATGTGAGAGGGGCAGATCTGGGGACGAAGGGTATATCGACTTGTTAGTACGTGTGAATAGGGGGATTAATGGATAGCGTTGATTAGGAGTAGTACAGATAGGTACGAATACTAAACACACAAGACATTTAATGAATCGGATTGAATGGAATCGCCATGCAACCTTCATTTCTTTCGCGTGATTCTGAGGACTCTATCCACTGATCCCGCCCCCTTTTGGTAGCCTAGACTGGAAACACTCTAGGCCACGATAGACACTGATATTGGGAGAAAAGAAGGAAAAAAGACCTGGTTCTGAAATTGGATAGACAAGAGAATTTGGAGTGGAGAAGAGAAAGAAAAGAATATTATAGAGAAGAAGGAGTGAAGATAAGAAGAGGTGAGAAACGTTTTATCCTCTTTACCACCCCCTCCATCTCTCACTCTTTCATAACGTATGCAGTTCAAAAAGTATGCATAACCCTTCATTCTAGATCCTTTATCCTATTCTGGATTCGCAGATCTCTTTTGCATATTCGTTTTCGACTGAGGAAAGTAGATAAAAGGGAAGCGATAAGTGGATAAGAGACAACGGTAAAGGAAAGAAAGACGCAGAAGAAGAAGACATACGACAATTTACATATGGAATAAGTAGAAATGAATTGAAATAAGATTGTATTGAGGAAGATCTCACGAATGAATTGAGTAAAGAAGTCGTGAGGAAAGAAGAGACGATGAAAGATTTCCAACAAAAAAAAAGAAAAGCTCAGAAGAATTCTCAGTTTAGACAAAACTTCTTCTTCTGTCATTCAACGACAACATTTCCTATTTCGTTTCTCTTCTTCTCTAGTACTCCCCTCATCCTTCCATCTCTCTCAGAGATCGACAAGACTCAAGTACTAATTTGTTCTGAACTTGAAGCTGTTGAGGATAAGGATGCACATAACAATTCCATACGTTTTAACTCCTCTCGCTCTATCTCTATCTCTACCCACAAAATATCTCTCTCGGTCTCACGTCCTGGGTCTGCACAAAAATATCGCTACTCTCCTACTTTATCTACATCTCTCGGACTCCACTCACAATATAGATCTCTTCGTTTCTCTATATCACTATACCACTCCCTCTTATTTTCCCCCCTTACTCCGCACGGTCTCAACTGTCCGTATCTATAGTAACTGACTGATGAAAGGATTATCTCATGCATTGAAGTAGTAGCATGATATAGCCAGTACTTAGTCATGGAGGGGGCTGATGGTCAATGATCATTCTTGTCACCTCTTCGCCTCCTCTTCCTTTACTCTTAACTTCTTCCTCAATGGGAGTGAGAGTACTCGTTAGCGTCCATTTCTAGTGAGGAATTGGAGAGAAGAGGCAGTTGAATTGAATACAAAGAAGGAAGAAGAGATAAAGAAGAGGAGATAACAAACATGCTGAAAGTAGATGAAAAAGGAGAATCTAATCTCAAAGGACGACTATATTTAGATGAACAAGACGTACGAACTAACGCATACCTCAGTAGATAAATTAGGTTTATTGTCTGGGACTGAAACCTCACACATACAAATTTACCTACTCGTCAGTAGAGCAATGGGCGGAGTGTGAGCGTTTATGCATAGACAAATATGACATGGATGAACTGGAGAGTGAACATATCTGATAGAAGAGAATGAAGAGAAGAGCAACTATGAGGGTATGAGGAGAGAAGCTGCAATGGATGAAGAGAAGAAGGAGGAGAAGAAGAAGAATGAATATTGCCCCCTATCCACGATGAGAGTCTATCCTCTGCTCCTCATCTCCTCCTCTCCTCTCCACTCTCTCCCCTCCTCTCTCTCTATATCTCTCTCTGCTCTCTCTCTTCTCTCCCTCTATTGCCCCATCATTGAGCTTCTTCTGTGGCACTACTTTCATACGGTCTAGATGTTTCTTTCCATCCATCATCTCAATCGTTTTCTTCTTCTTCTTCTCTTTTTCATCTTAAACGATTCTCGTAAATCGGTGCGTTTGACAACGGAACTGTACGGGAGCCAACAACACAATGGAAAAGCATAAGAAGAAGAAGGATTATCGTTACTTTCATCTAAAAATATCCCTACAGGACATCTACGGTACACTGAAAACGATCGAGTATAGCCCTGTAAGGAGCGCGATCGTCGAAATTTTAAGCAGTCTCTGATTCCCCTCTCTTTTATTCCATTACCCTGTCCCATGCCCTCTCGAGACCTCTTTCTTATCAATTCAAAGACACTTCGAGCCAAAGTCGTTTTCTTGAACAACTTGCAAGAAGATGCAATTGCACGATTCCACTGTTTTGTATCATTGTCTTTCTCTAAACGATCACAAAACAGAGATGTCTAGGGGGGAACATAAATGAGCGAAAGCGAGAATAAAACAGAACAAAGTGTTAAAAATTGAACATTTATCCAATTAGGTAAGATACAGCGGGTGAGACAAACGAGACTAACAAGAAGAAGGAGAAGGGAGGAGGACGAAGAATCTTTAGCAGAATACGTAGAAGGAGTCATGAAGAGGAGTGCGTGAGGATAAAGGTTGAAGAAGGGAGGGGGGATATTGGTGAGAAAAAAAAGGAGAAAAGGATAAGTGGATTAATAGAGGACTTAGTGAAGAGAGAAGAGAAGGCAATAAGGTGATAATGTCAACCGGAGAAGTGAAATCTACAATGGGAAGAGAATGGGGACAATGAAGAATATGAGCAGCAGACGGATAATATGAAGAGAAAGGGAGAGACCCAAGAGGATGTACGTGCATACAACTATTATTGATGTACATATTTGTTGATGGGTGACATGCATGATTACATATATGAGAAGAAGCAGGAATATGAGAATGGGATAGTATCAAATATCACTAAATCAAAGCATAGGGGGGAAGGCATGGAGACAGAGACAGAGCTACCTCGAAGAAAGAGAAAACCAAATCGGGCGTAGTATGTATAAATATGGAACAATTGCGATTTGAATAAGAGGAGACTACTCTGATGTCGATATACAATCTTTGTTTGCGTCTATGTGTCGGAAGTAGCAGAAGCTTTGGTTGAAGATGAGAGAGAAGACAAGGGACATTGGTATATATAAAAAGAATCAACGGGAATAAATTGTGTATTTTGTGGTAAAATAGAAGAGATAAGCCCGTCAAAGTCGAGGCAACAACTCTATATGGAGAAAAAAAGCAAGAATCATTGATGAGAAAGGGGAAGAAAGGGAAGAATAAGAGGAGGGCAGAATGGGTCATCAGAGTTTTGTGTATTCTTTAGGTTTGAGTGGAATTGTTGAAGATGTCACCAGTGTTCCTGAGTCCTTAAAAACTATACTGTATCGAGTTAATGAATATATTTCCATAGTATGAGTAGGAATAAATAAACGAAAAAAAGTGAAACGAACATTCTCTGGCAGTTTTCCGGGTTTATTAGGAAGAGGAGGACGAGTTCTCGTCGGTGCAGTGGGACCTAAACGATTATATTCAATTATTGTATTTACGCATTTCACCAATGATCTATTATATTAACACTGTTTTTAGCAATATTACATGTTATAGAGGAAAATATCGAAACTGTAAATATGGTGATGTGAATACAAATTAACTTTCAGTTGGGTAATGAGAATGATGATTATTTGCTTCAAGCGCGTAAGCACGCTTAAGAGACCGGCTCGGTAAGACTCGAGCATGGTCCGGACATTCGCGAGGAATTTCGATCTGGCCCTCAATACTCTCATCATAGACACATACCGGGGGGAGACCGATGAAAGTTATAGTGAAAATGCCCTGCGGCTCAAACCCGGCTCACATATGCCGCATAAAATAAAAAATTTAAAAATTCATAACTTTTCAATCGTGATAGCTAGGACTATTATTTCTTTTTATTGGTAAATAACATGCCATGCACTCTTACCAACACCGCTGAACAGCAATATCAAATCGTTCTGAATAAGTTTTTTCGTATCTGATTTTAAGATTTTTCCTCTTCTATCCTCATTGAAGAGAGACGGCAAGCACTGACATAGTGCATATTGTAGCCCTGACAATTATGTACATGATGGTCACATTCCCGTAAAAATCCATGTTTTCTGAAACATCGAGAATTGCAGCTGAATGTGAGATATGTGTAATTTGCAAAAATCGAAAATTAAATTTCTTGTAAATCGCAAGAGTAAGAGGTAGCTTTATTATGTCATTATACTCGTAGTAATGCGAGTGCACAGGAAAAATATACAAGTAATCTCGGACTACATTTTTTTTAAACTTAAAAAAATCATTATTTTATTTTTATTTTTTCAAACCCCACATTCAGTCGACCGTCAAGGCAAGTTGATTCATAGGGCGGATGGTGGCTGTTGCATGTGCGTTTGCAGAAACGACTGCAACGTGAAGAATCGTGGTTTCGCAGATCTCGAATTTATTTTTTTAATTAACAAACTTGAATATTTATATGTTTCTTTAATATAAATCGGTTGGAAGGTAGCGTACTGCATCCAAAGCTGTACCATTTTTATCAGTAGGAGTATACGGTATTGAACAACTGTAATCGCCAGGAATCGCGAACTGATTTTTTTTCAGTCGATCCATGATTTTCAACCATGACCCGGGGTTCATGGTTGAGAATGGCTGAGGTCGAATAATTCATGATGATCCCAGAGCAAATACTATGTGGCATTATATCAACAGTGGTCAAACTTTTATTTTTATGGATACCATAACTCGAATTACCGTAATCTAGCTACCGTATCCTATAATAATGTGGTGAAATTCTCGCAAAATTCAGATGTTTGCATAACTATTACGGTAATTCGAGTTATGGTATCCATAAAAATAAAAGTTGGCCCACTGTTGATATAATGCCAAATAGTATTTGATCTCGGACCAGCACGAATTTTTTGACCTCAGCCATTCTCAACCATGAACCCCGGGTCATGGTTGAAAATCATGGATCGACTGAAAAAAAATCAGTTCGCGATTCCTGGCGATTACGGTTGTTCAATACCGTATACTCCTACTGATAAAAATGGTACAGCCTTGGATGCAGTACGCTACCTTCCAACCGATTTATATTAAAGAAACATATAAATATTCAAGTTTGTTAATTAAAAAAATAAATTCGAGATCTGCGAAACCACGATTCTTCACGTTGCAGTCGTTTCTGCAAACACACATGCAACAGCCACCATCCGCCCTATGAATCAACTTGCCTTGACGGTCGACTGAATGTGGGGTTTGAAAAAATAAAAATAAAATAATGATTTTTTTAAGTTTAAAAAAAAATGTAGTCCGAGATTACTTGTATATTTTTCCTGTGCACTCGCATTACTACGAGTATAATGACATAATAAAGCTACCTCTTACTCTTGCGATTTACAAGAAATTTAATTTTCGATTTTTGCAAATTACACATATCTCACATTCAGCTGCAATTCTCGATGTTTCAGAAAACATGGATTTTTACGGGAATGTGACCATCATGTACATAATTGTCAGGGCTACAATATGCACTATGTCAGTGCTTGCCGTCTCTCTTCAATGAGGATAGAAGAGGAAAAATCTTAAAATCAGATACGAAAAAACTTATTCAGAACGATTTGATATTGCTGTTCAGCGGTGTTGGTAAGAGTGCATGGCATGTTATTTACCAATAAAAAGAAATAATAGTCCTAGCTATCACGATTGAAAAGTTATGAATTTTTAAATTTTTTATTTTATGCGGCATATGTGAGCCGGGTTTGAGCCGCAGGGCATTTTCACTATAACTTTCATCGGTCTCCCCCCGGTATGTGTCTATGATGAAAGTATTGAGTGCCAAATCGAAATTCCTCGCGAATGTCCGGCAGGGGGTCGAAATGCTCGAGTCTTACCGAGCCGGTCTCTTAAGTAAATCTTGGTCGTTTTTATAACAATATACACGCTAGTTTCCCACAAAACGACGGTAATGTATAGAACATAAAATTCATTTGTAGCATTTCGAATAAAAGAATAACCGTTCCTAGTATATATTCAACACACGATCTCTCGTGTCTCTAGAAAGTTCAATAAAATATTCAGCGCAACGAATAAACCAGTTATGTGTAGTGAGTTGTTAGCATACCTTCAATGGAAACAATTGATCGATGAATAGGTCCATTAGTCATTTGTGATGTTGATGTAGAGATGATAGTTGATTGGGCACATTGCATCTCTGGTTGTCCTTGCTGTTGATTACGAACGAAAAGTGGATCAGAAGGAATGGTCGACGATCGATTCCGGACACTTCCTGTAAGAAAACACTATTTATGAATATTTATTGATCAAAACATTAAGTGTTAAAATATACATTAAATTAATTATTAACTAAATTTTAAAAAATCAATTCTAAGTCTTTATCACAATCATTGAAAGATCGATATACTATTGCAAGTTATATTTGTACAATTCATGTTCCTCTTGCTAGATTCATAATTAAAATTGTAGTATTGTACTGACCATATCCATTATCTCCAACATCAATCAATACTTCTTCAGGTGGATTCACTCCCACTGCGATATTGTAGCTGATCGGGCGCGCCTGAAATGCATACACTCTCATTGGAAAGGAGCGTGTGGTCCTGTGGTGTAGTGGTTATCACGTCTGCTTCACACGCAGAAGGTCGCCGGTTCGAACCCGGCCAGGACCTATCTTTTTTTGCAACTTTTCCAATGTTACTGTGTTCATGTGTTCATTATTTTGGTTCATAGTAATATACCTTTTGCGTATTATGAGCACCAGGACGAAGACTAGGTGGAGGAGGTCGTAATGGACGATCTAATGAACGAGTTAGTGAATCATCGTCCAAATCATCTATCGAATCAAACTAAATGAACATTAATTAGTTACCATACTAAGCAAATGATAGATAGTGTTGAAGTGAAACATACCGAACTATCCCTGCTTGTCTCTCTCAATGCACTCTCTTTGTATACATTGTTCATAGATTCTCCATCTCCTCTTAATGAATTCAAATGTTCCATGACTTCATTCAGATTCGCCTGAAGTTAATTCATTCATTGATATTTCTGTAATTGATCTTAATTAGTTTATACTATAACTGGAATTAAGAATAGTTTTAATCATGTGTATCTCTGCGATCTTTGTAAATGAAGCTCGTAAGTACTGAGAAGTGCATTGTGTACGAAGGATATCGTATTCACCTGTTGTTGACTAATACCACCTGGACCATCTCGACCACTTGATGAATACGCGGAACGAGACATTGTATCTGCAATTCGACATTATCAGTGCATCATGTAATCATTCTAGAGATCTAAAGGCATGCTATCAGATGCATGCAAATTTTCTACACATGTTTGCTTTTTACTAAAATATCGCAGAATATATTCGTAGTGTTCATTAAAATTTGCAGTGATTATTCCCATTATATTTTGTAGTATATCGTGTATTAAGTGTTTTGTATGAGAATCTAACCATCATTCGATCCCTGTCCTGGGTTTGAGGGAGGCAGTGGTGCGGTAACTCGAGGTCGACGAATACCTTAAGCCGGCAGAGTAAGGGATTGAGTAGAGAGACAATAGCGAGAAAGGGTCAACGATGCGATTAAATCATCTTCTTTTTTTTCTTCTCAACTAATCTTCCAAATGATTAGAGGCTTAGGCACTCTTTCCAGGCACAAACCAAAACGGAACTGGACATGATTGAATTGATCTCATTGAATACTTACTATTCGATTGTGAATTGTGAGAGAATGAGGCATTGGTGAAGGATTGAGGCCCTTGAGGAGTATTCGAAGAAGATGAAGAAGATCCTATTGTTGTTTCTATTGGGGAATGTGACAGAGACTTCGTACTGAAACAAAGCGTAATCATTTTTGAGATGATACACACAGAGAAATAAGTGTTATCCACGGAGCATAAGACCTGAGAAGTTTCATATTTAACACTTTTTGAGCTTAAAAAGTGTCAGATATAACACTTCCCAGGTCTTATGCTCAGTGGATAACATTTATTTTTCTTTGTGTATGAGGAAAGTTTACCTATTCCTGAATGATCCATGAGTATCAATGGAGAGTGATCCCGTTCCTTGTGCAGCAGGAACCTCGAAGAAATTTCGTTGATGTTGAATCTGCAAACCAAAATTCGATTCATCAACGGAAAGGTTCTATGATTTAACACCGAATGGATGCATGTTTGGCAGATTGAAAGATGAGATGCATACCAATCGTCCTTGTTTTCCACCATAAGGCGTACTATTCACTCTCGCGATTGAATGTATCTCCTTTGGTGTCGAATGAGCCGATAATCTATAATAAATATAATGAATCGATGCCATATTATAGAAAAGCCGTTCAACCTTTCATTAGAATTTTGTACTTCACGATGATAAAGCAAATTAAGTCTATCTAAACGAATGAAACTCACGATGGTTGCGGTGATTCGTGTTTACTATAATACGGTGATCGACCGAAGAAACGATTCTCATTGAGAAGAAGTGTCTCCACGATCTACAATGAATAATATTGCCTGATAATCAAGTGCAAGATATCTTCCAACCTTGGACCCAGTGACGTTGTCCGTCTCATTTCCATTTCCAACGAGATTCGGGCCGAAGACAATTGCAAGATTACCAGCATTCATCCTGAATTAGCAAATGAATGAACACGACTTACGACATTTCAGTGATTTCATTGCCATGATTAATGTGTTCGAGAGTAAGCTCCAAACACTAAAACCCCATTTCTACTAGATGTTCAAACAAAATCTCATACTTACATAGTGATCTTTTCATATTGCAGCAATTCACATAGGAAATTGACGAGATAAGCGAGATTATTGTGATATGCGGGAGGTAATTGGGCTAAACAATTCTCTACTTGAAGAAGACGTTCCTCTCCTTCCACCCTGCAAAATTTATAATCTTCATCAATAGTTTCTTATTATTATATTGAATACATCGAGAAACGAGGATATAGAAAAAGCCGAAAAATAGATTAACCAGTGATGATTTTTTTCAAATCGGAGAATATTCTCATTCCTTATTTGATATTATATTTATACATTTGATAATCTTTGTTGTACTATTGATCATATCCTTACTTCGTAGCAGCAACCCAATCGACATGAAGTCTATTAGTGAGAAGAGGATCGGGAAGTTCACGAAGGTAACTGAAATTGTGTCTCCGTCATACTGTAATATCGCTTCCGTCAAACTAAAGATTTTTTCGGAATCATTGCATACGCCCTTTTCACTGTAAAGTTTGCGCGATTAAACCGTCCAATCGACTTAGTCATTCGAAAATTCCGATGAAGAGACTAACGGCTGATCAATATGATATTAGTGATAAGAACGCTTCATTTTCACTTTATGGATAATGACGCAGCTGATAGAATCGAAAGACTTTTACTTCGGAGGAGGTCTGATTAAACAGTATCGAAGTGAAGCATGATACACATAATAAAACTAATGTATGCCAGCATAATTTTATTGATTAATATAGATTAAAATGATCCTACCTTTTAAGTACACTACAAACGGAATGAGGATCGGTTGCAAATGAATCAACATTTTCATCAACCATTTGACCCGCATCGAAGGCTGCTTTGATTCGACGAATCTTTGTATTATTGCCATTCACACGGAACACACCTGAGAAAGAACAACACTGAACAAATCTGACGCAGTTCATTACTCTATTCATTGATAAATTTTATACTTCATTGATTAAAAAAATGGAGTGACTTTTCCGGGAAAGGATATCACATTAGCTAACATAGATATATATCTAACCTCGTTCTCTCATGCCATTTGCCCTGAGAATCGTACAACATTTCTCGATGACAACTGATATGGGACGATTAGAATGACGAAGATGTTCTTCGAGGTCAATACCAAACATCGGCCGAGGACGGGCATTTGCTGAAGAGATTAATATCACTGTTAACATTATCTATTATCATTTATCACTCATATCACTTATTATCAATATATTATTATTATATTATTTTTATCACTATTATCAATATTAATATTTTTATCACTATTATCCTCAATTCGAACGGATAACCGATGATCCATCAGTTTTCTTAGCCATCAGTGTTTTGGCAGGTATGTGGTTTGTGTAATGTAGCAATACACTAACCAAGAAAGCCTAATGGACGTGCAACGAAATGTTTTCTTGGGTAACTTTATGGTTTCGTACACTAGTACAGCTCACGAATAAGACCACACCACATGCTTTACACCCCTATTGATGTCATAGCAGTTATTATAACGCGAATAAATTCCAGTCAACCATTCATTAATTATTGGCTCAAAAATAGGCTCTGTTCTACTTTACGGGTCCCATGGAAGTTTACCGGTCCCAAGAAAGTTTACGGGTCCCATGAAAGTTTACCGGTCCCATGGAAGTTTGCGGGTCCCATGAAAGTTTACCGGTCCCATGGAAGTTCACCGGTCCCAAGAAATTTTAACGGTCCCATAAAACTTTACCGGTCCCATGAAAGTTTACCGGTCCCATGAATCGGAAATAATTAGTTTTTTTTTCTGCATACTATTTTTTCATTGCATTTTGATAGTAACAACTCAATTACTCATTAGAGTTTATCGTGCAATAAAGGAGATAACGGCTAATTGATAGAAGAGGTAGGGTGCTACATCTACTTCTGAACAACACATTGCATCTTCAATCTCTCGATTACATGACAAATGCTGATATGGGAGTATAAACGTACTCATTCATCATATTACTGGCACAGCGTAGTGAATGAAGTTATGAAAATCTTAGAGCGCTTACTTTTCCTGAATTTTCTACTCGTATGTTAACGGTAAACTTTTATGGGACCGGTTAATTTTTATGGGACCGTTAAAATTTCTTGGGACCGTTAAAATTTCTTGGGACCGGTGAACTTCCATGGGACCGGTAAACTTTCATGGGACCCGTAAAGTTTCTTGGGACCGGTAAACTCCCATGGGACCCGTAAAGTAGAACAGAGCCCAAAAATAACGCAACAGTTATTTCTTTCTCATAGTTTTTATTGCCATAGAAAGTTTATAACATCAAATCAATCAAAGTTAAATTGTTTAAACTTTAAATCGATTAAATGAGTGATTACTTGTAACATTATATGTACTAAACAAGTATTACAGTTGGTCAACACTTTTCAACCTCTTAGGCTCGCCTTTCTCTACCTCTTTTGTCACTACTTCTCTATTTCACTAACGCTCTTCCCTCTTCCATTCCCTCATTCATCAACCCCTCTATGCATTCAATTGCTTTTCATCCTTATACACTCATATGACACTCTCACAATCAACATAACGAGGGGATGTCTATTCTATCAGCCAAATTCGATATATAAAGCATTGAGTCCTATGCACACTGTGCGAGTATTAAAGCATAGCTGAAGAGAAAGAAAAGATGACGGATACTTTAAATGATTAAAATTGTAGACATACCAATGTCCCTTTTGATCTCCGGTAGAACATTCTCGAGAACCCGTAGTGCATATGCATGATACTCGATGAGTTCTTCAATGTACAAAGCGAATACGAGGGAGATATCTTGCTCCTTTGATGCTAATGTGAAGATGTCTGTGATTGTTGAATCCTGAAATGAATACTTCATATTCATCATAGCTCATCGAAACAACAGTTTATATTTCGATTATCATATTCCTCATCTAATCATACGATTGATTTGATATCAATATCATCTCGATTAATAGTCCTACCCTTTAAATGATAACTACAACTTCCGGCGTTATCATTTCACTCCCCCCCCCCTCTCTACTGTCTCTCTCCTTCTTCTTCCTCCCTTCCCTCCTTCACCAAACTCCCCCCACTCATACCTCTCGCTAACAAGAGACACCCTGTGCTTACTAACAACCAATGACTGTATAGATTGGCATTAAATGTGAAATACATGATAGAATGGAATATACAAACTAGTTGGCATTCGCTCGCCCTCTTAAAGTAGTTACCTTGAGGCTCTCGAGTTTTGCACAGTTCGTATCGAATTCCTCTTGAAGTTCGGTCTGCCGTGATTCATCGTGCTGCTTGTTGTTCAAGGCCTGACCATACAATAATTCATCCAATTTCGAAAAGAAAACGCTGAAAGAGTGGCTGGCAAATATGATCACAGTACCTTTCGAGCGATTTCGACATCGACCGTGGTGTGAGTCAGTCGTTCTTTGGACTTTGCGAGAGCCTTAACGAGTAAACAAATGATTATTTTCTAGTGAGCTATGATAAAAACCTTATCCATCTCAAGATATCGTGATAATCCGTCCAATACTCGTTTCTCGGTTTTCATCTCCGTATTTACCTTAACGAATAATTACAATTATCCATGTTCATTATAGCACAGGACACTGTCTAGCCTTCTTAAGGTCATTCAATTGTTGATCCAAGGCATAGAGTACTAGTGAAATGGAATGGACTAGAGGAGTGGACATGGACACAAAAACTCACTCGTTCGTCCATGACACTATTGAGAGCGTGACTGATGTTCTCCAATACCTATACAATCAATGTTCATTAATCAATAAATATATTATGTCAATGTTAATATACTAAAGTGTCGTAAGATTGAAAACATAGATAAGCGCACAATTTGATAAAGTTAATATGGTATCGAAAGACTGATTTTTTAGAAAGATTTAGATCGGCCAAGAAAAATGCACTTTTAGAAAGAATAAGAGTAATCAACATGTTTATATCCTGACTAATCAATATTCGTCCGTACCTTGTGCAGGCATGTTGATCCATTCATCCGCAATTCCTTCGCGTCGGCGACCAAATCGGAACACAGAGCGAACTCATCACACTTCTTCTGTAAAATAATCAATGATCCTTCATTCTCATCTATTATTCACATCAAACTGTCATATATTTGTCATTTGTGTGCTCTCTCTTTCTAGTGAAACCCAAGTGGACCGATGCACGAAATATGAGGAGAGTATGGAGGGAGGAGAGAATAGACGGGAGAATGCATGATTCCATTGAACATTACGAAGGACTATTCCATGAACTATTACAACGGGGGAAAAGAAGTCCCACATGTGCAAGAAATAGATATAAACGAAGAAGAAGAAGTAGGCTATGAATAAGAGAAATAAAAGTGTACCTTTCTCTTCTCCGCTTGTTCCTCTCGAAGTCCTGTCTTGATGCAACTTGAGATGTTCTTTCTGCAATGATCATATTATGTATTCAATCTTAATGTAGCTCGACACAAGAGTAATTAGGCCATGATTCATCAAAAATAAACTGTAATCAAGCTAGGAATGTCAGTTCATGATAAATATTGGTAATCATCGTGACTCATTAGCCATTTGAGAGTTTAGTAATGTTTAACAAATATTATATCATGAAGAATTATATAACAGTAGCACGTACCTGAAGGTGTGAATGGACGATACAACCTTCTGATTTCTCTGATCGATTCCGGCAACAGAGGCGAGTTCATCTCTCTTCTCCGAACTGCAAAAAGTAAAGAAATCAATGAGAACTCTTTTAAGCCTTCGACCAATCCTTCCTCCCCCTCTCTCCTTTCATAGTGTGAATGACTCATCGATCAAGAGTCATTTCAAACTCCTCTTAATATGCACAGCCTCATATATGTATACAGTGAAGGAAGAGAGAGAAAGAGAGAGAGGAGAGAGAGAGAGAGAGAGAGAGAGAGAGAGAGAGAGAGAGAGAGAGAGAGAGAGATAGAGGATTGATCGCTTATTCTTCACTCACAATCGTCATAAGTACAAGTTCTCTAAAGCAAGCATGAATAACAAATTGCACTTAACGAGTAACAGTTGGAACTTACAATCCGAGATTGGTTTTCATACGACCAATCCGCTGACGGATGGCTTTATTAGTCTTCTCCATTGTATTGATTGATTTGTCTCCTTTGTCGACTTACTCGTATAACATAGTTTTATCCCCCCTGAATGATGAATTAGACTAGAGATTAAACAGCCATTAAACAGAGGAAATCAACGGATTGGTGATGAGACCATCTTCATTGGGGGAAATGAAGGAGAAGAAAGAACAAGGGAAGTGAGAGACGGAGCAGGGGAAGAGGAAAAGAGGAGGGGAAAGAGGAGAAAGAGAGAGAGAACGGGAGAAAGAGAGGGAGAGAGTAAGTGAGGGAGAAACTACGAATGAAAGACTCTCATGTAAAATTGTTTACAAGCCTTGGGATTAGTATGAGAGGAGGGAGGCATGAATTGGAATAGGGGGGAAGGTGAAAAAGAGATGGCTCTTGTTTAGACAGTCGAGAGAGAGAGAGAGAAAGATGAGTGAGAGAAGGAGAAGAGGAGGAGTCGAATCACGCAATCGATAACACGCCTTGAGAGAAGAGTGAGTGCATAGCCGAGATAGCGGATGGGAAGAGGAGGGGAGGAGAGGGGAGGGGAGGGGAGAGTGGGGAGAGGGGAGAGAGATGAGGGTGGGGGGAGGAGAGAGAGATGGAGGAAGAGGTGGAAGATGAGCAGTGCGATTAGAGAACATGGTGGTGGACAGATGGGAGAATGATGAGAGAGAGAGAGAATGGGTAACCAGACACATTTATGAGTGTTCTTTCACTTTCACTCTTATGATTAGGCTATAGTTCCAGTGGGCATCTGTCACGAATAGCCTACAGACGGGGTCAAAACCACCCAGTGTATTATACATATCTTTAAAATATATAACGACATGAAATTAGTGAAATTAATCACTAAGCGACAGATTCGATCTTTCCTATATTGTCCGAAGAGGAATTCATTTTGCGCTATTGATCTTGATTCAGTGAGAAAAGAAGAGTCGACCGAGAGACTTACCGCACCAAGACCGACACAAAGAGTATCTTTATGTACCGGAAATTTTTGTGGAACCCTCAAACCATAATAGTAGTTTCGGCCCTCATGTACGAAAGTAACTTCTGCCGGAATTCCCCGTTTGCTGTGAATTGCCACGAGCTTAAAGACCAAAGATCAAGAAATACAAACTTTATCTACTCTTACGAAGACAGAACAACAATAATAGAGGCTCGGAGCACTCACACTCCAACACGAGCCTAGAACAAGCAACTAAAACATAGACATAAGGGGACACGTAGCAACGAATTATCATATGCAAATATATGAAAGACAGACATTCCTGATAGAACTACAAGGGACATTAGCATAGAGTAATGTGCATAAGAGTCTATAGCACACGGTCCGCTGGACCGCTGGGCTCGAAATACTACAGTATGGACGCCGTTATCTCGCTCTCGCGTTGCTGGACGATCTCCACCGAGATGGAGGGATGATTTGACAAGAACTATCAGATCTACATGGTGGAGTATGAATAGTCATGACTTTGCTCGTTCCATCCCCACCTAGCGATGATCGCTTGACGTGATAAATTTATTATTATTATTATTATAGCACACGGGATTAATCTATAATAAATAGTAGTGACTGGATGTGGATACGGTAGGTACAGAATACTACAATACACTAATCTAATAAAGTTATTATATTTTAATCTAACTTAAAGTACACTCCTCGAACCTAAAGTGCAAAATAATGCATCATAGGCGTATCTGAAAGGGAGAGGTCCACATTGTATTAGCCATGTAAAATTAGAGCATTTGACAGAAGGGATATTCGACCTATCCACTCTTACGACTAACCATTCAAAATCATCCCTCCCTATTATGCTTTCGCGAATATACTGTTGAATATGCTGTGTTGAAATAGTTAAATACTACCAATATTCAAATATAAAATACAACCCCAATCCGGTGATAAGGAAGCCCTTCTCGTACAGTAACTTTTCTCTAAGAATATTTTTAAAGAAGTCACAGTAAATACAGCTTCCATCGTGCACCGCCGTTCTTTCGGCACCAAATTCTTTATTCATCGGAACATAATATTCAAAATTGAAATACATTTGCTGATTTAGTGGAAAATTGAACTGTTTAAGTATGAATATGATAAGATTAATTCAATAGTTTCCTCTAAAAAAATTCAACGTGGAACAGAAAAAAAGAGCGAAATTCAAAATGAGCTAAAATCACCTTATTGAGTTATCGTAATGGTTGGATTCTGAATACACACTTTATTCTTATTAGCGTTCGGCATTGTCCATGAGGCGGGCTTAGCACTGGCGTAGATAACAAAGATTGTGTTTGTTATCACAAGAAGGACAGCATACAGAATGAACACCTAGAGTAAGATAATTATGAGCAATCGTTCTAAAACGTGATACCTTTCTCCACTCCTCGAACGAGTCATTAGGAGTTAGAAGAGGAACCACAAATGATCCAACAAACATGGTACTGCATGAAACCATCTGAAGCCAATATATTACAAGGAAGGAAACCCTTGAAAACAGTCCACATGAATGTTTAACCTTTATTAATCCATCTTTTAGTACTAGATTTTTATGTGCCATTTCCTACCTGTACGACAGACATGACGAAAGCAGAATATTGTCGAGAGACAACTACGATACATTTGGGATAACCGCCAGCATGAAAGCCGAGAAGTGCGACAGGAGTCACTTAAACAAAAAAATTATTATTATTATTATTATTATTATTATTATTAAACGATAGCAAATATGGATTGGATGGAATGGAGAGGACTAACTAGCGAGAACCGTGTCGATCATACTGCCACTGGGATACACTACGGTAACGATCGAGAAGAAGACTGCACAGCCAACCAGAGCAATTGAGTTGAAGAAACGGAATTTCATGACCTACGAAATTAAGTTAATTTAAATTTCAACGAACATTCACCTCATCAATGCACGTAACCTTATCGGAAAAGAAACCAGATACCACCTTTATTATGAGCTGAAATGTATATTTTGGTTGAACCAATTAAATGGTGCAACTACAGACCTGAGTAACAAGTGGGACAACAGTGATGAGTCCGGTTGTGGATGGTGAATGGTGAAGAACTTTGTTGAGATATCTTAAATTATGTCATTGAGTCAGTTGAGATTTATTTATATCTGTGCAATTAATTTTTCCTACGATTGAAAAAAATCATGAAATATTGACCAAATTTGTGCTGTGGTCTAACTCACATCGGTGACCATGTGATCGTGAATTGTGAGACGAAGAAGGTTCCTATAACTGCTATCCACGAAGCCCATATTACTGGAGACGATAATATGGCACGGAATGGAGGCTACAAGTGAATATTTTCCATAAGAATTCATGAATTTACAGAGATATCAAAACCATTTCTGACGAAGTCGATCCTTTCGCTTTTCCCTCTTGAATTTTCCGTAATTCAGCGCTGCTAACGAAAGGATGAGATGCAGGATCGTCCCTAAATATTATACTTCAATACTAACTGAAATTCATTACAAATCATTATTTACCGATAAACAAATGCGAAAATGAGAGTGCTCGTTGCGAGAATTCCTCCATTGAGAAAGAAAGAAGATGGCCAACCGACTGTAAAAAATATTTTTTAAAAAAAATGTGAATCTACATACAATTCATTTGAACGAACACCTATTAGTATTCGAATACTTGCTAAGATATTTTTACCACATTAATGGTCATGAATATTATTACACGACGCCACAATTTATTCCGCAAAATATTCGAATGGTTTTGTTATATGTTGTATGATCTTTTGGATCGCGTATTCGGCTTATCGAAAGTTTCCCTTACTGTGGGTTATTTGCATATGAGAGACTATCTGACTAGATCGAATGTACTAGCACAGCACAGTTAAAAATGACTAGCCCCGATATTTTAATGCAAACTAAGCCGAACACGCAATTGAAAATTTGAATACACTAACGCTTGTTCTATTTTCGACCTACCGTGACTGGCCATATATGATCCAACTGGCATTGTGAAGAGCGCCGCCAGTTCAACATGTCCTGTAAAATTAAAATAATGATGGAGCTAACTTGCTTAACAATAGCTGATATTTAGGTTATCCGTTTGATCGATACCTGTAAGAGCAGCCACAAATATGCCTCGCTCGACGAGAGGAGCCCTGTATTGAATTCAATATTATCTACTTTGTAAATTCCTACTAGACTCACCAATCATTGCAAACGATGCCAGCAACAGTGAACAACATTGAAAAAGTGAATCCCTAAATGCAATTTGTCTTTCGATATTTTTTAAAATTTAATAAACGGACATTTATACATCTGATGATGAAGAAAATAATGAATGAAGTTGAGATTGCGAATGGAGTCACAGCAACTGCTGACGCTGCGACAATACCTCAAATATTCCACATTTCATCGTGAATCAAATTTTCCCTCCAAGATGAAATATCCAAAATAGTAAAATTGATTGATCCAGAACTACATATTACAAAGGAAAAGTTGGCATTATATGCAGTAGTGAATTAGTACCAGTAGCAATTATTGATCTATGAACTCCAAAGCGTCGAATGATAACGACCATTGGTTGTACTCCTGCTACGGCGCCTCCGAATGCACCTTAATGTATTTGGTCGTATACATCATATACAAAATATGCATACCGGCAAAAGAAAGACTCTTAGTGAGTGGAGTAAAGACAAATCGACGACTGGAAAGAGAAAGTTCCGATGAAGACCAATCAGGAATCTGAAGAAAAAAAGTGATTTACATATGCACCAGTGAATAAAAAAAACAACCACTGAAGTATCATTTAGATATTCATCGTATAATGGCGAAGTCTTGATTTCTTGCATAGGGATAAAACAAGAATTGAATGTAATGACACTGTAAAATATTCAATTATTACAATCAGGCCGTATTTGAAAAATTTGATGAACCTAGATAAAAGCAAAGAAAGCTGAACTAAAGTCGACACAAGAACGATGAAACGATAGAAAACGCATGAGAATCTACTTTCCTTCATTGCATCTTCTTCACTTTCTGTCATTTTGAAATCTGAAAAGAGCAAAAAAATAGAAATCGAAAAAGTGTAAAATATATTTTATTATTGATTCATTTACCATATCATCTCCGTTATCAAAGCAAAATTGCTTTCCTCCCAAGATCTTATTGATAAATAAGGAATCACAATTACCCATCTTTAGTGCCCTCATTCTATTAGACTCTTCTAATAGTTCTAATTCTTATTCTAATAGACTCTTGATTCAATCCGATACATATTGAATCATTGCGGACCTCTCCACCGCTAGGCCTTGCCAACCTAACCTATCATTTATCGCCGTTTGATCTTTGATACACGACAGTCCTTGTATGAGCTGCACTTCCCCGCATCCCCTTTACCCAACTCTCGTTTTTTCTCTCTACCCCACAAGCTCTTATTTATCTGTTATTTCAAATGTTGTCCCATCTTAATTATGTATGATAAATTAAATTAAATTAAACTAAATTAAAAGAAACTAACCAGTCTTGAAAAACGACAAGAGAAAAAAAGCAAAAAAGTTGAGACTCTCGAGCGATGGATAATGATAGAAGTGGAATGGAATGGAAGAAGAGTACTACCGATTATGGAAATGTTCCAAGTAACGGAAAGATCATCTTCTCTTTTCTCTTCTCAACACGAGTGAATGATAATTTTCTAGTTAGTTCCTTTCTGCACTCTTCTTTTTCAGTTTCTACCACATAGAATGACAATAAAAATGATGACTTGGTTAAAGATGAAATTGATTCAGTTATGAATGAGAAATGTTCACATTGAAATCAACATAAGATCAAACAATACAACAAAAATATTTTTATCATATTTATTACGTTATTTCGACCAGAACGAAATACGGTAGAGTAAATTTAAAGACTTAAGATCGAAGAAATGAATCCGAAGAACTGCTTTCAATTATCTGAAATGAAGATTAAACTAATTCTTTCAAGCTTAAAATGTTTGCATACAACATCCTTTTTCGAAGAGGTCCAATCGGCTGGCTTATTTGTAGCGAAGATAACGAAAACTGTGTTAGAGACAACGAGAAGACAAGAATACATGATGAACACCTATCATAATAAACGTGACCACTAATTCAGAAGCTATATTGGATCTGTTTCAACCAATTTCAACCACTTCATGAACTGCACATTAGCATAAACAGTTGAATCTGGTGTGGTAATCTAATTAACCTTTCTCCATTCCTCGAAAATCTCGTGAGGTGCTAATATTGGTACAAGGAATGAACCACAAAGCATTGTACTACACGCAATTATCTAAAAAAAAGAAAGACGTCTTGTGAAATCAGCGATATAAACCTGAAATATAGACATGACAAAGCCTATATGTTTCTGCGAGACCATTATTAAACATTTCGGGAAACCTCCAGAATGAAATCCGAGAAGTGCGATAGGAGTCACTGAACGTATGGTGTATTTGGTAAAAGCGGTTTGAGTTGCGCTCACTGATTAGAATAGTATCCCATATATTCCCTGTCGGATTAATTATAGTCACAATAGCAAATAATATAGCACACCCTCCGAGAGCGATTGAATTGAATACACGCATTTTCAACACCTGAAATACGATGGTCAAAATATTTTACTATTCGTAGATTACCTCGTCGATGAAAGTCATTTTATCAGAGAAAAATCCCGAAACAATTTTGAAAGCAAACTGAAATGAGTGAAAATCAATTATAGAACGTCTAAGAAGATGACTCAACCTGAGAAGCAAGCGGAATTGCGCATATGAGCCCTGTCTTCGTAGGTGAGTAGGCGAGCACTTTGTTGAGGTATCTTAACATGTGTTTAGCTTTAACTTAAATTCTTTTCCATCGACAAAACCACTGACGTTTACTTACATTGGTGCAAATGTAATGCTGAATTGACCGACAAAGAAGGTGCCTATTATTGAGATCCATGAGGCCCATATAACTGGAGTCGATAGAATAGCACGATAAGGTGTCTGAGAGGTTGTTTCTGAATGATTATATACAGATATGATTTACCGGCTCTGGTTTAGCCGTTCCGCTCGGCTTGCCATTAGTGATTAGTTCAAGCTCTTCCTTTGAAACGAACGGATGAGTTGATGGATCATCTCTGAACAAAATTATCCTTATTGAAATGTAATCAACATAATTAGCTAGGGCAGCGTGTGGTTCTTTCTGTCTTTTACTACTGGGCCGGAGCCGTAAACTATATCCCGGCCGGCGAGGTTTTTGTTAATGCATTTTTTTTTATTTCAGATTGAATTTTCTCATTTTTGAAATTTACCCGTTGCGATTTCTATGGCATTCGAACTTGAAGCACTAGGCTTCATCCTGATATCATGATTAATGTTGTCTTGCTTACTGGTTTTGTGCTGCATGCATCAGAACTTCGTCGACTTCGTTTCTTTCCGATCAATATTTCCGCCATTTTCGAAATGTACCCATTACGGTTTCTACATTACTCGATGCGCCAGACTCTAGGCTTCCTTATGCTGATACGTTTGAAGCTGTGTTGAATGCCGCGCGCGTGCAGTACGCTGCAAAACTTAGCCTACTTCCTTTTTTCACAAAAATGTTTTCGATCGATGTTTCTGCGATATTTCGAATGTCCCCATTATGATTTATATATTATTCGAAGCAACAGACACTAGGCTTCATCCTAGTACTATGATTTCCGCTGTATTGACTGCCGCACGCCTACAGTACGACGGTAAACTAAGTCGACTTCGCTCTCTTCACTTAAAGCGTTTATTTTCGCTCAAAATTTCTGCAATTTTCGAAATGTACCCACTACGGTTTCTACATTACTCGATGCGCCAGACACTAGGCTTCCTCTTGATGATATGTTTCATGTTCTATTGAATGCCGCGCGCGTGCGGTACGCTGCATAAACTAGTTGAGGGTGATTTCTCTATAAATAAAGTATTTATTTAATGAAGAAAGTGTCATGCAGTTCGATGATCATCTGCACAATATTTTAGCATTATAAAAAAACATTAAAATGCAAAGAAATATTAAATTATTTGATTTTTGATATTATAAATATATGTGTTTGACCCAGCGTATGACACAACTACAAGGGTGCATACGGTAATTTTCTTAACATTATCGAATATTAATTAAGCACAGTTTTCTATTCCTATTGTTTATTTTCGTGCTAATTCTTGTATCGCATTAGAATCGGTATCATCGATTACGTTGAAAAATGATAAAAATATAATTTTTCTGTTCTTTTGAAATTTCCACAATGCGGTCCCTAAACATAATGATCAATTTTGCGGTATTTCTTTGCTCGGGGGGGGGGGGACACCGTTCAATCCCGTAGTGTACGCCGTGGGGTACACCACGGGGTAGAACCTTTAGAGGGGGTAACCTGCGAGCTGTGACCTCTAGACAGGGTATGCCCCGCGAGAATATATGTCCAACCCGCTAGGCACACCGTCCCTTCCACGCCGTGGTGCTCCTCGCTGTGTACCCCGCCAGATTTGGCCTCTTAACGCTGTGCCCCGAGAGCAAAAAATTCCGGAGTTGTTTATCTTGACTCTTTATTTGTTTAATAAGAAAGGTTACCTATAGAAAAGGGCGAACAATAGAATGGCGATAGCTAGAACAGCTCCATATGTGTAGAATACAGAAGGCCAACCAACTTCAAAAGGCCAAATCATTTTGTTGGTAATAAGTAGAGTGAGTACCATGACTGCCGATAGCTGGAGCAATAGGCATTGTGAGCAAAGCGGCGATCTCCACATGACCTGAAATTGTGTACGTTGTTAGTTATTGTAATCACGTTCTTACTAACCAGTCAGTACGGCAACAAATATTCCTCGCTCTTCCAACGGAGCCCTTTAAAATTAATTTCATTTAATTTGTCATACATCAAAAGATGTGATTTCCGAAAGATCATTTAAATGAATGAAGTGTTTTTGTAAGGGACGGAAGGGAGGTGCAGGCTGATTCATAAATATACTATAAGGCAAGACATAACGTGGGAACAAATAAAGTGAGCGTACCATTTATTGCAAATGATACCAACCACTGTGAAGAGCATGGAGTTAGTCAATCCCTGAATGAATTTACTTAAACAGCAACTTTAGAATCCCATACATTTAAGATTCGAAGCGCTAGAAAGAGTATAAATGACGATGATAGAACTAATGGTGTGAATGATACAGCTAACACTGCTATAGAGCCTGCAAGAGTAGGTCATTGTGGAAGTTATAGCTGTAATATTTTATCATTTCATAAAGGTGGAGTGTTCATGCGAATCTCTTGCATCTCGCTTATTGAAGTGTCAAGTGATATGAAAGAAGTGATTACTCATCAATCCTTTAGCGCAGTGGCATTTCTTCTGACTAGATAGAGTATGTTCTCGGGTTCGAATCATATTGCCGAACTTTCCTATTTTCAAAAAGCGCGCCGTTGCCTGTGATTGCAAGCATGATTCATTAATGATTCTAAAGATGAATAAGCTGAATTTTCACATAATAAATAGTATACGGTATGTAGAATAAGTACACTTTTAATGAGAGATTTCTTTTGGGATAAATATATTGAAAGATTGAACCGTGGTATTAAAAATGAAAAAAGTATGAATGTGATTACTGACATACCAGTGACTATCATGTATCGATGAACACCAAATTTACGAAGTGGAAAAAGAAGTGGTTGCACACCTATTATAGCTCCAGCAAACGAAGCTGAGAATATGCAAACTCTTTGACAGTGATTGAGAATGTGATATAGAAGCAGAATGCAAACCAGAAAATGCCAATCCTTTCATGGTGGAATTAAAAATATATCTTCTTTCTGCCAAACTAAGATTACGCGAAGCCCATTCCTGAAATTTATGATAACCATTGTTCATATGTAAATAATAGACTGACCTCATCGCTTCGAGTTGGATTTATTTTGTATAATGGAGATGTTTCCTTGTTCTGTAAACAGATGAAGCAGGCGTTAAAGGCTACCACACTATAATGGAATATGTGCATGATCTAAGGATGAAGCATATGTACCTGCTGAGTATCAAAGATAACAATGATCCTGATAGGGCGAGAATCACATATCGGAATGACTTCATGATCGACCCTGAATAGTATATTGTCATCCTGTTTCTGTTCATCTCACGCCCCAATGTTATGTCTATCGCAGCTTTAATTAAGAAGATTCGTTAAAAGGATGAGGCAAACACGACCTTATTGACCTTCCGAAAAAAAATAGATATTTCAGTTTCAAACTTGTAGTTCCCTTATTCCTTCTACCCTTTAGACTTGATCTTTGATCGCTCCTTCACTGTTCACTCAGAGAGCCAATAGGATATAGATTTGATACCTTGAAATGGGAAGCGACCTACATTTTTAAATAGCTGTGTTTTTAAAATTGTTAGTTTACTATGCAGCACCTTTTTCAATTATGCACGATTAGAATAACAAAAACAAGAGAATGAAGCGTTAAATACAAAACGAGCGAAAGGACGTAATTAAGAATTCAAAAGATCAAAAAAAATTTAACGACTGCGAGAGGAATTAATTCTCTGAATACCGAAACAGCGGCAATTTTCAATCAATATAAATATATATTAAATGGAAATAACGGCAATCGATCAGCATGTGATCTTGAAAATGTATGAGGAACACTTTTTTAAGAACGTTTTTGAGAATTGACGCCCCTCCCTCCCAGTGTGTCATCTTTTTAATCATCAAGTATCATTATTCTTTTGACCATTAGAACACGGCACAAGATAACATAAGGCGTATGATATATGTTTCAACAAATGACTAAAAGGGGCAACAATACTGATTGAAATCAAGACGGAAATCAATCGATGAATCATTCACTTCTAGCACGATCCACTTTTCTGTATTACTATTTTCTTGTTGTGTATCTGCCATTCTTATATCTTTGCTTGAGCTTCACTAACACTGTATTCAGCGATGGACAATAGAGTCAAGTGACCAAACAATTCCATTCCCTTTATGTTCATCATAGCTGCCTGAACAATTGTAGAATATTTATCATGCAAATGGAAATGAGATCATAGACAAACCCGAACAGAATGAGAAACTTACATAAGCGTGAACAGTGCATTCATAGAGCATGGTATAAGCTAGTTGATAACTTAGAGATGTCTTAAATCACGCTATTTTAGAAAATCGACATATGTGAGGTATCGATGAAAAATGAATTTTCCTGTTTTATGTGTGATAATTACAGGCTCCATGAGTGAAGTACACTGGTACTTGGAAATTGCTTCCAATTGAAAATTCGCTTCAGGGGGTGACCACACAACGGTTTGGCGCCTTTTCCTAAAAAGTTTATTTCGAATCCAATCGATGCGGGAGTGGGCGCAATGCACTCCTTGGGTAATTCTAAGAAACTATTGTCTAGGTGAGTTTTTGGATCAACGGTCAACAAAGGCTGGAATTGGGAATTTTCGAAAAAAATTTCACATTTAATTAATTTTCACTTTTTCACTATAACAAGCCTACAACTTTTTATTTGCTCAATCGCTTCTGCATATCGTAACACATCTTCACTGTGAAAATCTTAATTTTTTTTTAAAAAATACGTATAATACGAAAAAATCGTTTTTATAACGAAAATCGTAATTATGGTGTGCACCCACAGTAATCCTTAATCGGTTAATTTGGAAATTTGGTAGTTTTAAACATATTTCACCGCTGTTCTTCACATGACTGAGGTATACGACTACTCCTCGTCTTCGGAGTGCATCTATTCCCAGGTGCTGATTTCGCTGAAAATTGGCATTTTTCGTAAATTGATCACTATTTCGTTGTTTGTTATCCATAATCGATAAAAATTGGATCACTATACCATAGTATAATCTATACAAACATACTAAAAAATGAAGAGAAACGGTTGACTTTGAAGAAAGTTATTGCTGAAAAACCAAAATATCATAAAATATTGACAAGCACTGAACCGTGCAGGTGCACTCCGAAGACGTGGAGTAGTTATATACCTCAGTCATGTCAAGAACAGCGGTGAAATATGTTTAAAACTACTAAATTTCCAAATTATCCGATTATGGATTACTGTAGGTACACACCATAATTACGATTTTCGTTATACTATACGTATTTTATATTATCGTTATATTATACGTATTTTTAAAAAATTATGATTTTCAAACTGAAGATGTGTTATGATATGCAGAAGCGATTGAGCAAATAAAAAGTTGTAGGCTTGTTATAGTGAAATAGTGAAAATTAATTAAATGTGAAATTTTTTTCGAAAATTCCCAATTCCAGCCTTCGTTGACCGTTGATCGAAAAACTCACCTAGACAATAGTTTCTTAGAATTACCCAAGGAGTGCATTGCGCCCACTCCCGCATCGATTGGATTCGAAATAAACTATTTAGGAAAAGGCGCCAAACCGTTGTGTGGGCACCCCCTGAAGCGAATTTTCAATTAGAAAGAATTTCCAAGTACCAGTGTACTTCACTCATGTAGCCTGTAATTATCACACATAAAACAGAAAAATTCATTTTTCATCGATACCAAAAAATATTCCAGTTGTTGAATTCTCTCAGATAGTGTTTTTTAAAGATAAACAAAACGGATGATACCTTTAAGATAGATAAAAAGAGCAGTGATTAGCATAAGGCAGTCCTAGACTCACTGCGCATTGTCTCAGAAGCGCTGATTCGCTGATTCAAGCTTCTTATGTATGATGCAATTACTCTTTCATATATGATACATATACTGCAGCTGACCGTCACTTCAAAGAAATTTTGCGTCCATTGAAAAGTCCTTGCCTTATATTTAAGAAACTCCAAAATCAGCGCTTCTGAGATAATTCGCTGTGAGTGTTCACCTTCTCATTATTATCCGGAGGAATTTTATAAACATTTATGGTATACTCTCTCCACTACAGGTCCATCTAGGAAGAAGACTCAGTTGGATAGATCTAGAATAGAATTATTTTAGCACTCATTCTAATCAACAATCAGACCTTGTTTGACGTCGTCCATTTGGCGGTTGCTGATGCGAGTATGACAAAAACAGTGTTGGAGAAGACGATTAAGATACTGAAGACCTAAACTTGTATTACTTTAAACTTATTTTAAGATAAGATAAGAAATCCATTGAGCGGGTGTAATAAATGGGGAAAATGATAGGAATCGTAGGTCTTGGATGATTCTTGTCATTGAAGAAAAGGATGAGCAAACCTTTCGTAATTAATCGAATGAATCACCGGGAGATAGAAGATGAACAACGAAACAGCCAACAGGAAAAAATAAAAATAAACTCTAAAAGAAACTATTCATTGCTGTAAAAAAAAGAAAAATATGAGACTCTGAAGCGATGGATAGATTAATAATGATAGAAATAAAATGGAATGGAAGAGTATTACCGATTATGAGAATGTTTTAGGCAATGGAGAGATCATTTTCTCTTTTCTATTCTCAACATGAGTGAATGATAATTTTCTAGTTAATTCTTCTGCGCACTCCCACATAGAATGACAAAGATGACTTTATAAGAGGAAATTGATTCAGTCATGAATGAGAAATGATTTGAATTTTTTTGAATTTTTTTTTTCGATTTGAAATCATCATAAAATTAAACGACGCAAAAAATATAATATATGAATATAGTGAACTTTATTAAGTTATGTCGACATGAATGAAATACGATAAGGCTAATATGAAGTCCAAAGATCGACAAAAGGAATCTGAAGAACTGCATTCCATCATCAGAAAAAAAACATTATACTACTACTTTTACAGCTAGAATGGTTTCATTCAACCTCCTTTCTCGAAGATGTCCAATCGGCCGGCTTATTTGTGGCGAAGATAACGAAAACTGTGTTAGAGACAACGAGAAGACAGGAGTACATGATGAACACCTATGATCATAAACTGTAGGCATAAACCACTAATTCAGAAGCTATAATCTGTATTCAACCAATTTCAACCACTTCATGCATTGCACATTAGCATAAACAGTTGAATCTGGTCCGGTAATCTAATTCACCATTCTCCATTCCTCGAAAGTCTCATGAGGTGTTAATATTGGTATTATGAATGAACCACACAGCATTGTACTACAAGAAATTACCTGAAAAGCATAGCTTGTCTTTTTGAAATCAGCGATATAAACCTGAAATATAGACATGACAAAGCCTATATGTTTCTGCGAGACCATTATTAAACATTTCGGGAAACCTCCAGAATGAAATCCGAGAAGTGCGATAGGAGTCACTGAACGTATGGTGTATTTGGTAAAAGCGGTTTGAGTTGCGCTCACTGATTAGAATAGTATCCCATTTATTCCCTGTCGGATCAATTAAAACGACAATAGCAAATAATATAGCACACCCTCCGAGAGCGATTGAATTGAACACACGAAATTTCATCACCTGTGTGAGGATTGTCAATATACTGTTATTTTCGTAGAATACCTCGCCTATGAAAGTCATTTTATCAGAGAGAAATCCCGAAAGAATTTTGAATGCGAACTGAAATGAGTGAAAATCAATTATAGAACGTTTAAGAAGATGACTCAACCTGAGAAGCAAGAGGAATTATGCAAATAAGCCCCGCCTTAGTAGGTGAATGGCCGAGTACTTTTTGGAGGTATCTTAATATTTCGCTAGTACTAGCTTTTTACCATAAATTTTTTAATCGAAATAACCATGAACTTACATGAGTGCCCATGAAACGCTGAATTGAGCAATAAAGAAGGTGCCTATTATTGAGATCCATGAGGCCCATATAACTGGAGTAGATAGAATAGCACGATAAGGTGTCTGAGAGGTTGTTTCTGAATGATTATATACAGATATGATTTACCGGCTCTGGTTTGGCAGTTTCGCTCGGTTTGCCATTAGTGATTAGTTCAAGCTCTTCCTTTGAAACGAACGGATGAGTTGATGGATCATCTCTGAACAAAAATGACCGCTTTTGAAATATAATCAACACTATGATCAATTCTCCGGTATTTTTCGCTCGCGGGCACACAGCTCAATTCCGTGGTGTACGCCGTGTTGTTGAATCTTTAGAGGGGGTGTGCCCCTCGAGACCACCCCGCGAGGCACACCGTCCCTTCCACGCCGTGGTGCTCCTCGCTGTGTACCCCGCCAGATTTGGCCTCTCAACGGTGTGCCCCGCGAGTAAAAAAATACCGGAGTTGTTTATCTTGACTCTTTACTTGTTTAATAAAAAAGGTTACCTATAGAAAAGGGCGAATAATAGAACGGCGATAGCTAGGACAGCTCCGTTAATGTAGAATACAGCAGGCCAACCAACTTCAATAGACCAAATCATTGTGTTTATATCCTTCCCATTATTGAATATGCATCCCCAGTATGGTCCCCTTCCTCTAATGTGGTGTTACATTTTCAAAACGTGCGCACGGCGTGCGAACGTTTTGAAAATGTAACACCACATAACGGTCTTGTTCGTAAATTAGAGAACGTGCCCCATTTATTTACCCGTCTCCTGTACTATCGGTGTTTCCATACAGGTATCTTCCCCCATTATCTTGATAGATTAACCTTGTTCAATCTCTCTACCCTCTATCATAGACGAACAGTGATCGATATTATTTAAGATTCTTCGTTGTGAAGTAGATCTTCCATCTAGCCATTTCTTTGTTTTCAAACCTACATTTGGTCGATTATCTTGTTTTGCATTTCATATTCCTGTAACTAGACGTGAAAACCTCCGTTCATCTTTTTCTGTTAGGTGTGCCCGTTTATTGACCAAATTACATTGTGTTACTGGTTCACCCACCCTGTTACATAGCACCCCAATCATTAAAGCTAAATTAATTTTTTGCCCTGACCTTATTGCTAAATTAGGAATTACCATCAACACACTTCCTCATAGTAGACTCGATTCAATCCGATATATATTGAATCAATGCGGACTCCTCCCCAGCCAGGTCTTGCCAACCTATCTTAGATCATGTTGATCTTTGATCTTATTAAGTCTACATATGAAGACCCGCACTCCCTCCCACTTCTCCCCTAATTCCTACCACCCACTTCCCGATTCTCCTATTCACTTATTTATTATTCGTTTCAAATGTTGTCACATCTTTATTGGATGTATGATAAATAAATAAAATAAGTAATAGAAAGTTCAGTGAGTGAGAGTACCTTTACTGGCGATAGCCGGTGCAATAGGCATGGTTAACAAAGATGCGATCTCCGCATGACCAGAAATATTTTATTTTGATGTTTCGCTGTTATAGTAATCACGTTCTTACTAACCAGTCAGTACGGCGACAAATATTCCTCGCTCTTTCAACGGAGCCCTTAAAAATTTTATTTTATTTTATTTGTCATGTATCAATTGGTCTTTCGAAACATCATATTGGGGAAAGGGTGTAATTAAAAGAGTTAGAGGGAAGTGCAGGTAGTGTTAGTACCATTTGTCATTTTCTTATGCAGGTACATTTTATATGCACAATAGATTCGTAAATACATATATCTACCATAGATAACGTGGTAAAAAATAAAGAGAACATACCACTTATTGCAAATGATACCGATCACTGTGATGCGCATGGAGTTAGTCAATCCCTGAATGAATGGGCTTAGATTGAAACTTATTGTTAATAATCCCCTTACACTTATGATTCGAGTCGCTAAGAAGAGTGAAAAGTATGACAGAGCTAATGGTGTCAATGATACAGCTAAAATTGCTATTGAACCTGCAGGAGTAAACCTTTGTGGAATTAATACTTACAATAGTAATAATTTTGGGTTGAGTCATAAGTCTTGTCGCATCTTTGGTCCTTTAAACAAATTAAAACAATCTTACTTACTTAGTTACTTAGTAGATCCATCTTCAGCGGGCGGGGCCGCGTGGATCACAATTCCTCCATATTTCTCTATTGCGTGCGCGTGTAGTCCAGTGTTGATAGGGCGTCCGTGAAGCGGAGGATCGGGTTGATCTCCCGGTGCTGTAGGGCATCTTCGCGTACTCCTCGATTGAGTCACTCCATCTGGCGGGGGGTCGTCCGGGTGGTCGTATGAGGTCGGGAGGGGGGAACCACTGCGTGACACGAGTGGACCATCTGTCGTCTTCTCTCCTTAGGACGTGACCTGCCCAACGGTGTTTCGCTCGTCGTATGTAGTCCATCGGATCGGTTACGAGAGAGATCCGGCGGACGTCCTCGCTCGTAATACTTCTTTGTCGCATCGTGTGGAGATTCGTGCTGATTAGTGATCTCTCTAGTGCACGATGGGAGGTCTGGATGAAGGAGGTGACGGTCTTCGTGAGGGGCCACGTCTCGGCGGCGTAGCATAGAGCGGGGAGCACGTGAGAGTCGAAGAGAGATGAGCGAAGTTTGGGATCTTGGAGTTGGCTGGTGATCTCTCGAATACTGCCGTATGCGGCCCATGCCGCTCTCTTCCTCCTCAGAAGTTCAGTATGCAACTGACCATCTGCTCGGAGTTCGCGTCCGAGGTAGACGTACGAGTCGGTCTCTTCGAGTGGTTCTCCGTTGAGAGTGATTCCGGGTCCAGGACACCACGCGTTCTTCATGAGCTGCGTCTTCTTCCTGTTGATGGAGAGGCCGATCTTCTTTCCTGATTCCGCCAGCTCGTTCAGCATTCTCTGGAGTGCGGTCGTGTCCGTTCCGAGTAGAACGATGTCGTCAGCGAATCGCAGGTGCGAGAGCCATTTCCCATTGATCAGCACTCCTTCTTCACTCCAGTCAAGGTTCTTCATGCAATCTTGGAGAGCGGCAGTGAAGAGCTTCGGCGAGATGGTGTCGCCCTGTCTAACTCCTTTCTCGATGGGAATACGGACTGGTCGCTCAAAGGGCTTCATCTCCGTGTAGCATCCAGAGTTGAGCGCCTCCAGGCAGTGTACGTAGGAGGGGTCGGCTCCTTGATGCGTCAGGGAGTTGAGCACAGCAGGAATTTCGACTGAGTCGAAGGCCTTGCAGTAGTCGACGAAGACGAGGGCGAGTGGGAGTCGGTATTCACGGTGGTGTTCAATGAGGGCGGAGAGGGTGTGTATGTGGTCCATACATCCGAATCTTCTTCGAAAACCAGCTTGCTCTACTGGTTGGGCGTCGTCCAGAGTCGTCTCCATTCTTGTGACCATAACCTTAGTGAAGAGCTTGTAAGGGACGGAGAGAAGGGCGATAGGGCGAAAGTTGTTGAGGTCACAGCGATCTCCCTTCTTGTGGATGAGGATTGAGGAGGAAGATTTCCATTGTCCTGGATACTGCTGTGACTGCAGGTATCGGCTAAACCGCGAGGAGAGTAGGGAATGAAGGAAGCTGCCTCCGTGTCGTAGCATTGGGCCCGTAATCTTGTCCGGTCCAGCTGCGCCGTCCTTCTTCGTACTAGTAATGGCGGTGCGGATTTCGGAAGGAAGGATGGGTAATGGTTCGTCGGCTGGTGGGGTGGGGCAACGAGGAATCGGCGTTTCGGAGCGGAAGAGATCTGAGTAGAACTCCTTCACACGCTCTTCAATTCCAGTTCGACTCGTTACCGGTGATCCGGATTGGTCGTACACTGCATCCATCGGAGTCCTCGCTTTCGATAGGCTCTGCTTGGCCTTCTTGATCGACCTTCTCTCTTCTGCAGCCTTCAGAAGTGTCTTCAGCCGGTGCTCCTGAATGTCCTTCTTGACGAATGCACGGCAGGTTCTCGAGGCCATGATCTTCTCGAAGGTATTGCACTCAGGGTCCCTTAGGCATCTTCCTCTCTGTTGAATCCAGAAGCGGGATGCTTCGGATAGACGTGGAGGAGGAGGTGTTGGCGGGACTTCTGTTGCTCGAGCACACTGAGATCGACCACTTCCTTGTAAGTAGAAGATGGATGGTGCATGACGTCAGTGTTGTCAAGGGATTCGCTTTCCCTTCCGACCACCGCCTACTCCGCGCAAGAATCCGACTTGACGCCAAGATCGAGAAGAGTTGGAGATACTCGAGACGCCAACTTCCTCGTCCAACCATCGACCCTCATCGATACGAGGAAGCCATCAAAAGCTACCCCTGGAGCACGGACCCTGATCCAACGAAGGACTACGCCCTGCTCTGTGTCGGTTTGAATCAAGAAGGCCAAGCAGAGCCTATCGAAAGCGAGGACTCCGATGGATGCAGTGTACGACCAATCCGGATCACCGGTAACGAGTCGAACTGGAATTGAAGAGCGTGTGAAGGAGTTCTACTCAGATCTCTTCCGCTCCGAAACGCCGATTCCTCGTTGCCCCACCCCACCAGCCGACGAACCATTACCCATCCTTCCTTCCGAAATCCGCACCGCCATTACTAGTACGAAGAAGGACGGCGCAGCTGGACCGGACAAGATTACGGGCCCAATGCTACGACACGGAGGCAGCTTCCTTCATTCCCTACTCTCCTCGCGGTTTAGCCGATACCTGCAGTCACAGCAGTATCCAGGACAATGGAAATCTTCCTCCTCAATCCTAATTGTGGGTACATTGTGGCTAACTGTGGATGCATAATTGTGAAAAAAAACTTTGGAGAAAGTGAGTCTAAGCAGACACTTACCTTGGCTGATTTGCTTTTGCCTAGATTGTTTTATATTGCTCACCTGTCCCTACTCTCAATCTACGCACCCACTTCGGCAGCACCTTTAGAGGAAAGGCAGTCCTTCTTCGATGAGCTCACCTCCCTCTACAACAGCGAGAAGTCTCACTTCTACCGTATAGTGGCCGGCGACTTCAACATCCGAGTGAGCCCACAGAGAGACAGCGACTTCAGAACCGGCCCATTCCACTCCGACCCCCACGGTGACCCGGACGATCTCATGAGAGATCTCCTTTCCTCTACCCGCTCCTTCCACGGGAATTCCTTCTTCGATAAGAAGTTGAACAATCGATGGACATGGGAATCGCCTGGAGGTACGACCAAGCATGAGATCGACCACTTCCTTGTAAGTAGAAGATGGATGGTGCATGACGTCAGTGTTGTCAAGGGATTGTTTTGGCAATCTTTGAACAAGATGCACGAGAACGAGCACGAATGGTGCACGGGGTATGCTTCAATAACGATGTGATCAACATCAAAATAAGTTTAGTCAATACTATATAATGCAACAAGAACGATTGCAATCAAGAAGGAAATCAATCATTGAACTTCTAGCACGATCCACTTTTCTCTAGTACTATTACTTTATCCTATAAAATGATAATATCTGTCTGTATGCATGTGTGTTTGAGTGTCCGTCGCACTGTTCATATTCAAAGCTAAGAGGTAAAATTCCCGTCCATGAAATCAGCAAATTATCAAATCGCACACGTTCATATTCATTCTCTTATGCATTTTTTTGCACCAATCGCGGAAATTTTCAACAACAACTGTACACATGATTTTTGGAAAATTGACTAGGGTCGCAATGCCCAGCATAAGCAAGTGGGTTATGCCGCAAAAGTAAACTATGTCCGCTTAGAGCTTCTTCTAGTTTTCTTGTTGTGTATCTGATATTCGTATATTATTGCTTGAGCTTCACTAACACTGTATTCAGAGATGTGCAACAGAATAAAGTTACCAAACTGTCCATTACCTTATGTTTATCATAACTGCCTTTAAATTTGAAGAATATTTATCATGCAAAAGATAAGAAATGAGATCATAAATAAACCCGAATGGAATAAAAAACAGGAAGCGTGAACAACCAATTCATAGAGCATAATATATGATGATTGATAAATGAGAAATGTTACGATAACATTAAGATAGACAAAAGGAACAATGATTAACTGAAACTCCAAGTAGCGAATCAGCCCTTCTGAGACAATTCGCTGCGAGTGTAACAACTTTGTTTTAACTTTCGGTTATGATCCGTAATGGTGAGAAGACAATTTTATATACATTTATGTTATACTCTCTCTATTACTGGCACGTCTAGTTGAGATGAAGAAGAAGACTCAGTTGGATAGATCTAGAATAGAGTTATTTTAGCACTCATTCTAATCAACTATCAGACCTTGTTTGACGACGTCCATTTGGCAGGCTTTGCTGATGCGAATATGACAAAAACAGTATTGGAGAAGACGAGTACGACGGCGTAGATAATGAAAACCTGGAATTGTACTAGGATAAATTTAATTTAAGATATGATAAGAAATGCAGTTAGCGTGTGAAAGAAAGGAGGAAAATGATAAGATTTTTAGGTTTATGATTTCACGTCACTCAAGAGAAACATATGTAAGCATACCTTGCGCCATTCATCGAATGTATCACCGGGAGTTAGAAGAGGAACAACGAAAGAACCCGCAAGCATTGTGCTGCAGGCGACCATCTAAACGAATTAATAGTCTTGTTTTTTTTATTGTCATGACGAATTACCTGCACAATAGACATGACAAATGAAGAATATTGTTGAGATACCATAATGAGACACTTAGGAAAACCACCCGAATGGAAACCAAGAAAGGCTATCGGAGCCACTGTAAGAAGGTTAACGTGAGCAGGGACGATCAGTCATTGCACACAAAGAAAAGAGTTGTAATCTACCGCACATAAGACTTATGAAGTGTTATATTTAACACTTTTTGGGTGTTAAAATAGCTCAAAAAGTGTTAAATATAACACTTCACAGGTCTTATGTGCTGTGGATTACACCTCTTTTCTCTATGTGTGAACGTACTGGTTAGTACGACATCTATGACACTGTCTGAAGGGGGAATGATTGTAACGATGCAGAAGAAGAAAGCAGCCCCGACCAGGGCAATGGTATTGAAGAATCGGAGTTTCATGACCTACAAATTAGATTAATGTCACAAGAAATGACGTTATGATTTACTTCATTAAAACATGTCAGTTTGTCTGAGAGAAATCCAGTTAGAAGTTTAATGACCAACTGAAAAGATATGTTTCTTTATGAAGTTCATTAATTAAAGATGTAACTATAATTGCGGTACCTGACATACTAGAGGTATCACAGTAATTACACCGGTCACTGTTGGCTGGTACTTGAGGATCCTATTGAGATATCTGAATAAATGAATAGATTGTTGTTGAGATTTCAGTGACATACACAGGCGCCCAAGTGATCGTGAACTGGGCAACAAAGAATGTTCCTATGGTAGCAATCCATGAGGCCCATACGACTGGAGACGAGAATATGGCACGATATGGAGTCTATAACAACTTGATCAATGCTATATGCGAATATTAAAATATTCTTTGTGAAGCCAATGCTAAATTATGCATATCAGGGCTGGGACAAAAAAATATTTCGACCAAAAAATTTTTTGTTTGGGTCTAACAAAAAATTTTTCTCACCAAACAAAAAAAAACCAAAAAAAAAACAAAGAAACAATAAAATTATTTTTTCCCACTTTTCCAAGAAAATTTTTAACTTTATCTCGTGTTGGTCTTCCTTTAAATAACAACTACTCTTAATTGAGAGTCAAAATTCTTAGAATTAACAACTAAATCAAAGATAGAAGCTAAATTCGCTATTGATTCGTTATCGGCTGAATTTTATTGATAGGTCAAATAAAGGAAACCTGGAAATTTTGGTGCGCTATTATCATGAAGAACGTGGGACCAATTATGTGACATTTTGTTCTCTAATAGATTCGAGAGACGAAAGCGTAGACAGTATAGTTCAGTTGTTAGTAGTCAGCGCTCGTAGCCGCGCCACGCATTTTCGATTACCGTTTACATTTTTATATATATTCATCTTTAAAATTCGAATTGGCGCGTTGTCCCTGGCATTTCCTTCGCACAACAACTAATTTTCAGCTCGGATTACGATATTCCGGTGCGTTTATAATTTTACAGAAAATTAGTTTTGTATTTATATCTATAGTCCTGTCGGTCAGTTTGATCACGAAAAAACGTAGGGTCCCCTTCTTTAACACTGTTTCGTAATATTACACTCCCCAAAATTATCTTGCGGTAAAAAATTACCAACAAAACTGATCACAAACTAACTTTTCAAGCAAATTTATGTTGATTTTCTATATCCGTTTTTTTGTTATTTTTTTGGTTTTTGCAGAAAAACCAAACAAAAAAAATACCAAACAAAAAATTCACAAAAACCCAAAAAAAGCCAAAAAAAAACAAAAAAAACCAAACAAAAAATCGCAGCCCTGATGCATATGCAAGCAGATTACCTTAACTACTGCATTCGAAGCATTAGTTGCTTTTCCTTCGATAATTTTTCCAACCTCGAGAGGACTCACAAATGGATGAGTACACGGGTCATCCCTATAGGAATAGATTACAATTGCATGGAGTACTCGGATTGGCTCACCTGAACAATAGGGCAAACAAAACAGTTATACCAGCTAGAATTGCTCCATGAACGAAGAAAGTGATCGGCCAGCCAGCTGAAAAAATAGATTCGAGATACTCGTGCATTCCAACAGTGTCTTTCACTAATATTTTTTTTTAAATGAAGTACCACTGCTGGCAATGGCTGCTCCTATGGGCATAGTGAACAATGCAGCGATTTCGACATGACCTAAGAATATTCGATGAAAATAGTAATACATATAATGAATGGAACCAGTTAGAACCGCAACGAATATTCCTCTTTCCTTCAGTGGAGCCCTGAATTTGTAAAAATAACTTGAATGTGGTCGTTGCTATATCAGCTTACCATTTAGTACAGACTGTACCAGCTACAGTGAAAAGCATGGAAAATGTGAACCCCTGCAATACTCAATTGAAATGATGAAGATTTCAGATAATAATAATTACGTTGATGAGTCGAATAACTGCGAACAATGGGAAAGACCAAGAAATGGCAAATGGAGTGAAGGCGACGGCAAATGCACCAATTAGACCTGATAGATATTGAGATATTTCACAGATCAACGATGTACTCTCAATATATATTTTATCTACGCCCGTGGGCGCGAACAATGTAATTGTGTTTGGATTTGGATATCTCACCAGTGACAGACATCGATCGATGAACTCCAAAACGATGAATAATAAATGAAAAAGGCTGAACGCCTAAGACTGCACCACCGAACGTGGCTAAAACGAATACTTCTTTACAATTATTCATAAGTGCTGAAGCAAACCGGCGAAGGACACACTCTTCTGAATTGGAGTGAAGACAAATCGTCGATCAGCCATGGGAAGATCGAGAGATGACCAATCAGGAGACTGAAATAAATAGATAGTATACTATCATTACAGTGAACACTCACATCTTCAATTCCATTCTCAAATGATTCATGGAGAGGAGAAGTCTCTATATTTTGAATCGAGGTGAAACATGAATTAAATGCAATAACGCTAAAATAAAGAATATCATAAAAAATACAAAGCGAACGAAGTACCTGCTTAAAATAAATGAAAGAAGAAGTCCTGTAATGACAAGAATGATATAACGATAAGAACCACAACCACATTGCATCATTTTTGGAGGCGAATTCAGAATAGAGTGAAAAGAAGATAATATGCAGTGCAGAGTTGCACAATCAAAGGATAGAACCGTTGAACTGAATAATGAAAAGAGGAAGTGGTTAGCCCGAATTATATAGGTGATAGGAGATGATATAGGATGTAAATCTACATAATCACTGATCACTGTTCTATGATAGTGATAGACTCGATATGCACCATCTCACTATCATCGCCTTCTCGTGAGAGATGAGCACGAGGAAATGGTAATCATTTTGATTCAATGAATTCCAACACATGTTCTACTTCATCTCTGGAGAATGATAATATCATTGATCATAGTTCATACCATTATCTATTCCTTGTATTTCGCAGATGATTGAACTGAATGTCATTGTGTCTCCATGGATTAATCAATTGTGTATAATTTGTACGAAACCAATAACTGTTAATGACCCATTTTTATTCACGACAGCGTATTAACAAAGAAAGGTGAAGTTAGCGATTAAATCTCAGTAGAATAATGAGATGAGTTTAAAGAGCAGAACTGATGAATCTGAAGATGATACAAATTCAATGAGAAAGAAAAAATGAAGAGAATTGTGAGAAAACGATGAAAGCCTTGATTAAGCCGAAGTAAAGAGAAAAAATAGGACTACCAAGTATACAATATGAAGAACAATTGAATGAAATCCATCGATAAGAAATCCATGACCATTATAGATACACACACGGAGAATAAAAGAATGAACGACTACAAATGATGAAGAATCCATATATGGTAACGTATTGTGAATAGAAAGAATGGTTGAGAGCACCATAGAATGATGAAGTCTAGACGGTCTCTTAGAATCGGGACGAATTGATCAAGAACAGTAATAAATGAACTCGAATACTAAATGGAAAATGACATTGAATCGAGTTAAAAGGGTAACTATATGAATTGGTTGACTGGATTGAATTGGACCTGTTAACAGATAGAATGATACAATTCTTCAAAGAACTTGGACAATTGACGGATTAGAACTAGAATCGACCTGATAGTGAATACATGTGACCATTGAAGGTAGATTAAGGGTCTCGAAGAGTGGTTAAGGAATAATGATACCAGTGAAGCATAAGGAAGAACGAGGAAAGAGAGAGGATCATACGAAGTCCACAGTAAGCATCGATGAAGAAGGGGAAGGAGGTGAATATCACGTAATAGGGAAGCAGTAGTAGTAGAAGTATCGAGTATAAAGAGCATGAGGAAGCGATGTTGAACAGTATGGTATGAGCGATTAGATTAGACATCCAGTAATCAATAATGAAGGGGACAACAAAAGGCGGTACTTGAATGAGGTAGAATACGGATGAGGAAAGGGGAGAAAAGGACCACTGAGGATGAAGACGGAGTATGCATATGTACATGACAGAATGGGTACCTCACAAGAGACAAGCACAGACTAGAATTAATGTATAATATGATGAAGAAGTGATTAAGAAGATGAAGAAGAATGAGGAGAAAGAACAAATTGTACATAGTATCTACAGTTTGTGTACAGGCCATATCATCGACAAGACTAGGGCGAAGTCTACGACAATTCAATGGAATAGCATATTAACAATAGTCAAGGGATAGGATATAATAGGATAGGACATATTAGCTTAACATACAGGGGCGGAGCTTAGGCGCGTAGAGTGGGCATACATGAAACTTTCATGAATGAAGGATCGAAGGCGACGGGGACAACATCGACTCGATAGACTTGAGTATCCACAGGGAGACTGTACCTGGAATGGGTTAAAGAGTGAATGATTTGGTCTTGGGAGAATTAGGTGCGTAAAATAACCTAAGAAACGTTTTAGTGAAAATAAGATCTAAATTTGAGACTTTGCTGAATGATCGGGTCATTCTGATGCACAAAGTAAAAGAATGACATACCGATTAGTAGCTTTCTTGATGACACAAAGATCGACATGAGCTACACGTGCGAGGACCCAGTTCTTACGGACATTCGACTGAGAGAATGGACTAATATCAATTGATACTATGTCTTTGGGTACCTCGTCTGAATTGGATAGACCCAGACGACGAACGCTGGTCTCTTTCACGAAATGAATGAAGTTGGAGATACTGAATGAACGGACATTATTTACATCGTTCTAGTCCACCGAATCAATGAAAAAAAAGGAGCGTGATAGAGCTACTAAAGATAAAAAATTAAGTATAAACTAAAACGTACCAGAACAGAATATACGCATTGTGCCTATCATCCCAGACAACGAGGACAGTCGATCCTTCTCTGATATCATTGAGAGACACCATGAATTCCATTGCTCGATTGGTTACTTTCGTCTGCACTGACACACATTGACGCCCATCTTCTGTTACGGAAGTGGCTGACATCGGATCATCGAACATCTCCTCACTGGGACTGCAAAAAGTTAATTTCATAAATCGGATCATCATGTTTATTCATCAAACAATTCGATTAGTATTGCCATACATTGTACAAAGAATATTTGAAATATTTAACGATAAATTCCTATCCAAAGTCTAACGTCGTTTGTCAGATAAATGATAATTAAGCAATATCTATGATGTGAATATATTACCTTTCTGGAGTATCAGGAGCTCCACGACTATCGTTGGTACTAGAACGATGACCGGGAATGAAACTCTCCTCCATAATCATAGTCTTCTTTCCTTCGGCTTCAGATCGTTCAGTCGATCGTCTCTTTTCTCCTCTCTTCTCTTGTCCTTCCTCCTTCTTTGTGAATCCATCCGAGTCTTCCTTCTCACTTGCAAGAGAGGACGAAGAGTCTTCTTTCTGACGAGGAGTCAAATCTCCTGGTGCTATGATCTTAGGCATTGATACAGGAGGAATCATCACTTGAGGAGGGGACATCGCCATTTCCTGTAGTAAACATGTTTCAAATATTACGCTGAAAAGACACTACACTGCATTCTGAGTATTTGGTTACACACAAGAAAGCAGTGCGTTTCGTGTAAACATAGTGAACGTCAATATGTCTTGTTTCTCACTATTGCGTCAGGATTATTACAAACCTCGGGTGGAGAATCGGGAAGTGGGGAAGTGAGAGAGGTAATGGATAGATGAAGAGAATCAGTGAGAGTTGGACGACGAGGAGATTGGCGAGGCGATGTTAGATACAGAGACGAGACTAGAAAAATAATAGATTGTCAAATAATGATCTTTGATTTTTCAAATAATGATCTTTGATTTTTCAAATAATGATCTTTGATTTTTCAAATAATGATCTTTGATTTTTCAAATAATGATCTTTGATTTTTCAAATAATGATCTTTGATTTTTCAAATAATGATCTTTGATTTTTCAAATAATGATCTTTGATTTTTCAAATAATGATATTTGATTTTTCAAATAATGATCTTCGATTTTTCAAATAATGATCTTCGATCTTTCATTGAGGAGGATGGCTTGAATAATGAAGTACTTACATTGACTTTCTTGCATCATTTTCTCTGCGTGAGATTCGACTTGTTTAGTGATCTGTTGGGTGGTACGATACATCGCATTCGGATCATCCATAGCTGCACGGAGAAGATCTCTCTCAAGGACTGCCAGACGATAAGCGTGATCCTGATAAGAATAACATAATATTGACAATCGAGACGATTAAGTGAGGAATGCTTACCTTCTCCGCTTCTCTCTTCTTATGATCAAATTCGAGATCTTTCTTCATTCTAACGATAGATTCGTCCTTCTTCTGATCAAATCCTTTAGCGAGTAGATCGATTCTCGTCTGAAAGTGTAAAGTTAATTATGCTCAATGGCGTCGAACTTAGTTATATAGTTTCCTGTTTCAACTTCATACTTACATTGTACTAATAATGAAATGATTGTTTAGCACAAACCTTGAACTCTTTCTCGAGAGTCATTCTGGTATCACTTTCAATCACTTTTCTGAATTCTTCCGAAGCCGGTCCATTCTTGAGCTTATCGATCTCATTCTGTTTCCTTTCCAGTTCCTTTTTGAGTGTAGCCAATTCACTTTCTTTATCATCAATCATTTCTCTGTATTCGCTCGCTTCACGATCTTTCGCCAATTCATATTCGATGGTCAATTTCTTGAAGATATCATCAGTTGCTTCCTTCAGACGTTCTTCGCTGTTCGTCAGCTCCTCTTCCAACCTTAAACAATAATGGCATTATTTAATTGTACTGTTAAAATGCGAGTTTATGGTTAGTCTCAGGCTTTCATTCACTCTGTCCTATGTAACATAATTGCATGTTGCACTAGTAGATTATTCATGAGTCTAGACGTAGTGGCCGAATGACCAAATAACACATTATTAGCGAACTTATATATTTTAAACTTTTACATTTAAAGTGCATGTAAACTTATACTTGTACTATATCTATACTACATCTATGAATATTATTAATTCAAGTGTACATACTTAGCAATGGCGATATCTCTCTCAATGAGTGATTGGCGCAGTTCTCCCTTTTCCTTCTCTTTCTGTTCAATCTCCGAATCTCTCTCAACAACGACAGCTAGAGTCACTTCGATCTGCTTCTTCAGTTCCTGAATAATATAATTATAATCCATTATTGGTCCAGAAATGATCGCCACCAACCTTGACTTCACTTTGCACTACGCCCATTTCTCTTGCATGTGCAGCCTCTGCCATTTCTTGTGCTTCGATGAATTTGCGTGCCACAGTCACGAGAACATCTTGTACATCCAATTCCAATCGATCTTTGTACACGAGAAGATCAGCTCGAGTATCAGCCAAGTCTTTGTTCAGATTATTCAGATCAGTCACCATTGGACGAAGAACTTCCATCACTTGAGATCGAGTTGAGATGTCATCGATGGGGAACTGTAATAGTTAATTTGACGTTGATTTCTTGTACTTGTATTAACCTGTTCTCGATCTTCTCGACTATCAACCAAATGATGTCCTTCTCCCGAACTTTCATTCGAGTCCGACTTGTTCGCATTATCTTCCTGAAAGCGTACTAATAAGAAATGAAAACCGTTGTTTTTTCCTAATTTGGTTCACTGGAGGATAAAATGGAAGACACGACTATGTGGGTGGGACAGTTACAATTCGCAGTTTCAGTATTTAGCGTACCCGTCTCATTTCAGATCGGGATGGAATTTGAATAGGAGCGCTTTGGATGGAATGTGGAAGCATATGGTGATCCGTATCCTGAAATGGCGGGATATCAACGAAGTCATACGCATCTACTTTCAGGAGTATGGAGTGGGATGTACGTACGTGTTCGTGGATATCGTGAAGAGAAGGCAGTCTCTGTCCGGTATGGAATGGATTACGTTGTCTATCACCAGCGGGAGACTGCATCATGAGCAGAGCCGTATCAGTACATGGAGACATATCCATAGTATCATCAGCGCTTAATTTAAATACATTAATTACAGAAATGTTCATTTTCGATATGCTTCCATATTAGTATAATTAAAATCGTAAATAACAAGGAGTAGGATACTTACAGCCATGGTGTTGAAGGAAATGCATTATGGAGATTGGTAGTGAGATTGGAGGCCTGCTCGTAGGATATGAATGATTCCTCACGCCTGAATAAAAGATGATTATTAACCATTACAAGATATTAGATGAAACAGTGAATCGTACTTTAATTGTCCACTCGAAGCACAAGATACGAGAGAAGATGGACGACCGCTCAGTCTCTGATGAACTTGAGGAGAATTCACACGAAGAACTGATTCAAGGACACCGACCGCATTGCGGAGATCTCTGAATGAATCAAAAGATAACAAATGTTCGAGAGATCAGAGATCAAAAGATCAAAGATCAAACTTACTTGTAGTACTCAGTGTCGATATCCGGTAGCTGCTGATCGAAATCAGGTACATGTTTCACGAAGAATATCGGAAGTTTATCGAACATACCTAGAATCATTATCAGTTTGGGGGAGTTCATCTTGATGTTTAATACCTTGGAAGACAATTCGTAGGAAGTGTTTCTCGAGTTTCGCCGCGAATACAGTGCGCAGTTGATTCTCTTCACCCGAGAAGGTATGGCATCTCTCCGTGTGCTGACTGTGCCATGAACGGAACTCCTGCAGATGTTTTGCACGTTAATAAATTCAGATCAAAGGTGGTAATACACAGGAATCATACCTTGTATAGCTGCTTCCTTCTGACGATTTCAGTGATACAAGTAGCAAACATTAGTGGTGTCTCCTTTACCTGGAACCAGATCGGTTTATGGCTATGTTTCTCATTTACGGTCATGTCAAATGATCAACTATCAAAAGATAAAAAATCAATACCTGTCTAACGAGATCGAGTCTCTGTTTGAGTCCATGGAACTTCTCATCGAAGACGACGACATTCGCATTAGTGATGTGTAGTTTCTCCGATGCAGCCACAACCCACGTATTCAATCGAGTCCTCACATTCTCTAGTACTTCTCCTTTGCTCTTGTAGAAGAGCACACACGAATCGTTCATCTTCCTCAGATTATCATGAATCTGGATGACAAGTGCTTGCTGCTTTGCCAACGAATCCTGCAAATAATTCGATCATTATTACTTCACCTATTCGAACGTATTCTGTATTAGGTATATCGAAAGTTGCGGTAACCAGATGATCTTGAAAAACGGTAAACTTACAGCAAGTACTCGTTCGTCCATTCCTACTGGATTGTGATATTGGATCGATTGACCGAGCTCAGAGATGTTGTCCTTGTAACCTGTAATGGTACAGATGATCTCTCAATTATCGATCGATTTGACGGTTTGGTCTCACCTGATAATGTACTCAATGAATGTTCAATCTGTGCTATTCTCTTATTGATTCCTCGTATCTCTCGATGATCAGACTTTGTGATCAAATCACGAACAAATTTCAGATCTGCTCGAATCTGTTCAATATCTGTCGATGTGATCTGAACGAAAGCGACCATTATAAAAAGATCCTCGCTAGCTTCATTACATATAAGTGCACTTTTCTCAAAGTGTCCATATCTCTCTTTTCTCATTAATAATTTACTGAATATCCCTTGCGTATTCAACACGTAGATAAATAATATTTCAAATGATGAATGAGCACTTACAGTAGTGAGTTGTTCGTGTACTTGTTCGCCCAAATCCTTGAGTGAATGGGTGGGATCACTGGCTGTTATCCAATCGTATAATGTTGCTTCTTGTCCATTCACTTGAAGAGATACTGGCAATTTGATCTGGAACGAAATGAATATGATTAGATCACATAGGAGAATGGACTCTCACCGTTTGGAGTAGCTCAATGCATTCATCGAAGCCAATCATGAAATCCTCCGCCTTTTGTTTCAGGTCTTCGAGCTGCGAAGAGATGAATAGTGAATAAATGTATAGATAGCAATTAGCGTACCTTCATAGCGTGTCCATCGAATCTCTTCTGTTTCTTATCCAACTTCATCATGGTTTCATTCATGTTGGTCACGAGTGCATTCCATCCCTGAAGACATCACAAATCATTTCAACCTATTCACTTCTCAATATTTATGGTGCAGTACAAAAGGATTATCCCTGACAGCCCTTCTGAGAATCTACAGCTGTATAGTAAACATTCATGATTATCTCCGTAATCAACACATCTAGACACGTCGGCGTCAACCTCTCAAAGTTGTCTCTTCTCTTCTCTTCCACTTTCTCTCCTCTATCCATCATTCCTATGATTATTTACCCATACAATGAGAGAAGAAGACAGAACGGAGACTAAATATACACGACTCTTGTTTTTTCTTTCTTCTTCCTAGTGAATCAATAGTTGAACGAAGCAATTAATGACCCTATCTCTTTGTTAGCCCGTCTCCACCCGTCCGCCCATCACCTAACTCCCCCTTCTATCCATCTCTCCACGTCCCTGATCCTCTTCCATGTCCTCAATATTCCTGATATTGTGATAACGAACGGAACGGAGGAGGACGGAAGGATTATCGGCACGATGCCAACAACAATCTTTACTTTACTCTTTTCCACGTACACTCTTCGTACATCTTCTCCGATTCCATGCACTTCTTCAAGGGGGGGGGACTATATGATACAGTACTTTCATCTCTCACAATAACTACAGTAGTCGAGAGTTCCCAAATAGATAGATTTTCGTACACACAACAGGAGACCTTGACAAAATACAACATGAAAATGTGTTATTGTAGTTCCTTTTCGTAGAGTCGCCGACAGGCAGTCATATTCAATTGAGTACTCTCTAAGGGAGTGAACAGAGAGAAGAGTTCGGAGAGAGGACTAGAGAAAGACGAGGAAAGGGAGAAGGAAACCGATAAACAAAGCAATAAATCTCGATATAATAATCACCCCATTCAGATTGTGATGCTCTTGTACGATTCTCGCTGTCGCTTGTACCGTACGATCGGCTACCTAAAAATATCAACTAATTATCAGAAAGCAAACATCACTTAGAGTGTATGTGTGTGTTCTTGATTGTTCTACTTTCATCGTCCTCATGGTCAGAGAAACAAAATATATACTGCAGTATTGTATTGACTGATTGATGAGAAGAGTGTGCCACTTTGAAAAAGTGAGACACAAATTGAATAGTAATAGTAGAGTGAGTAGAGAGGGGGGAAGAAAGAAGGACAAGGTGTGTTCACAATATTGTTCAGGGACACGTAGGTGAAGAGAAAATGTGATGGGAAGATTTAAAAAGAACGAAGAAGACAGAAAAGAAACAGACTTATGCAATCGAAATAAGAGAGGAACAGAGCAATGAGAGATCAGAAAAAAACAATTAGATGATGATAACAACAATGTTTGCAATCAACTGTAATCTATCACCTCTCTTGCAGGAACACGATAACTTAATGATCTTGTCATTTCAATAGTAATCAATAATTCTTACCCTGAGACAATTCCGCGAGTGTTCAGCCAAGTACATGTATTGTCTGGATGCATCTTTGAGTCGAAGAAACTTATCACCCTAAATGGAGACATATATAAATGATATTGAATGTGTATGCTCGATACCTCTTCGATCACTGCACGGATCTCTCTTTCTACTTTCTCCTTCTGTTGAGCGATACTCACATCATCCTGCAATTGTGAGAACTTCTGATCCTTGATAAGTTCATGAAGTTTCACTCGTCAATTTTATGCGTTTCGTTTCGTGCATACGCACGTTGATAATATATATATATATATATATATATATATATATAACGAATTCACTTCCATGTGAGACATTCACACCGTGAGTACCACCAAAACCTATAAATGATAGTGCGTACCTTGTCTGATCTTGAAGTACGCGCGAAACAGTAGACAGGTTTATTCATAGTGCCCACTCCCTCAAATATTGATACTTTCTTGTCTCCATCCATTCTCGCGCCTGCTGGAGTGAGGAGCAGTTGCTCCTCTGGTGCGAAGCTGATCTCATCTTTGATTTGCCTCTGAAAAAAAAACGTCTGTGATAGTTAATATTGAGTTCTCTGGTATATATAAAGTAGACTAATAATATTTGCATGATTTTCAAACTCCGCATCCACGGCGGAGAATTGGAGCTCCGTTTCACGTGGAGCTTTGCGAAATACTTCAATGCAGTGTGAAATAATTTATTGTCGATGGTACCACTATAACCTTCCTAACGATGTATGGCTGGACCATTCTCCCACACTCTTCAAAATCAAACGACCTTGCCCCCTTCGATTATCACCTGCTCTCGTCACTCTATCACTTCCTAAAACAATATCACTTTTCGAACAAAGACACTATCGAGACTGAACGGATAGCCTTCTTCATTAACCAGCCCCCGTATATTTAGGATACATAAACTTCCTGGATAATGACAATACGCCATACATACATATCTTGATTATTGCTAATCGATAAAATACTCTACAACGATTAAAATTGAAAAGTGTGAAAATCGAGCAAAATTTCCCCGATATTATATATATATTTATCTACGTGTCGAGCACGCAACAATACATATGAATGATAAAATTAATGATACGGGTAATAAGGGTGATATTGGGAGAGCACTGAGAACAGGAACGAAAAAAATGACAACAATTAGCAATATTCCTTGATGTTAAAAATCAATGCTTAAAATTATGTTTCTTTTCCCCATTCATTCGAATTAACGCAGTAAAGCTGAATCAATCAGGCTAATGTCACCCAGATTAAGCCATTTAATCGGTCTCTGATTTATTATAAGTGAGAGAGACTAATAATTGAGAGGATAAATAGAGAAGAGATGGACTTAGTCATTCTTCCCAGCACTAATCTTCTTCTCTCTTCATCTTTGGTCCTCTCCCCCTGTCATCCCCCTCTGCATGAGTCCTATCGTCCGACCTCTCATCTCCTATTCTATTATGGGACACCTGGCCATGTTCACAAACACTCAATCAGAGAAGAAGAAGGAACGTCTATCGATTGATTAGATACGAATACGTTCTTTGTTTGGAATGATGAGCAATGAGGGAGGCCATGATAGGAAAGAGAAAACAAACACCCCAAAATTACTACTGGTATACCTGAAGATGTTTGACGGTTCTATTGACATCGAAGTCGAGACCGAATAGGCAGCCTTTGTTCACGTAGAACACCTAAACAAAATCATTATATAGTAGATCAATGTGGATTTGCATGATGTGAATTCCATAAGTATTGAGTAGCACAATACGTTTTCTTTTGATCTAGTGATCGATCAATACCGATCAATATAGTTATTTCAATATTAATGATTATGTTAGAGTACAAAGCAGAGACTTATCTACACCATCGGTTACAACACACATCACGAGTTCTATCCCACTGCGTGCAATCATTCTTCTATCTGTCTCTTTAGTTCACTCTCCTCCTCTCACACACTATCTCGCCTGTCAAACGCACAAAAAGAAGCTGCAGGAGAAGAATGAATAAGAAAGAGTATCTAACGTTTCTCTCACTTATCGTCATCCTTTTTATATACTAAAGTCACACGGAAACAATGGCCAATACACAGTGGCTACACCTACTTCGACGATTGTCTTAATATTTAATTAAAGATGACTTACGAAGAGACTGGACATAATTGAACCGAGCCGTTGTCACTCGCGGTCCTCGCTCCACAAATGAGCGGTCGTCTTATGCAGGCAAATTGATTATAATGACACGATGATTGTTGATGACGACGAGTATAGAGTGTGCGTGGTAGTGATGGATATTATAGTCGATATCTCGTTAGAGGTGGCCCGAAGCCTCGATCGAGAATGACCACATATCTTCTGAAGAAGAAGAGGTTGTGAATGGTACGGAATGAAGAGAGAGGGAAGAGAAAAGAGACAAGAGACTCACTCTCTTTAGTGATGAGAGAGAGAGGTAGAGAGACACGGGGAGAGCATAAACAAAAATGGGTGCGAAGTTAGTGTGGAATAATAGTCTTTTATAAAGGTGATCGGGGAAGGAGATTGGATAGGGCTAATATAAGAGACAAGGAAGAGGAAAGATGGACACACCTGCTAAGTGCGTTGATAGAAAGCTGTTAATGGAGTGAAAGAACAGATCGGAATGGACTGAGAGCAATGTGAATGATGATATGTTAGCGATAAGAAGATGATGAAATGTGAGAGCGACAAAATAGAAATGAAATGGATAGGAAATGATGGTGGCTGTGATTGACTAGGAGGGTAGAAGAAGCCAAGGGAGATGGTCACATGAGAGAGATAAAGATAAGTTGAACGATAAGATAGAACGAAAAGGGCACGCGATTCGACCAGATCAACAAATTTAATGGAATGAATGAAATGAACAACTGCGTAAATGCCGTAGAAGAAGGACAACGATGAGTCCTCCATCGTACAATCGCGATTACTCTTGAACAGCTGACTTTCTCAATGTACCCCTCTCACGTATCCATCCTCCCTTCTTCCATTATGAACACAGAAGACGAAGACCGAGTCGATAGGAAGAAAAGGGATGGGCACTCTCCTCCTCTCCCCTAGTCTATTCTCTCTCTTCGCTGTCGAGGGTCACATCAGTGCTGGGGGCGGGGCCGAGGCGTAGTGTGTAGCCGCTAACCAGCACAAGTTTGCGCGCGCTATAGCGAGAGGTTGAATCAGAGGCTGTAGATGGTTTGGAATATTTCAAAATGAGATTTTGAAAGATAATGCAATATGAGATGATTTCGCAATTAAAAGTGTGATTTGAAAATAAGAAAAATGTGATATGCGTGATATGCACTCGTATTGCAGTCAGCGTCATAGAATCTGTTGAGTTAGTGATGACAAAGGTCATAGATAACGAAGCAGACGATAGGAAATGTGAGACAAATACGAACGGACTCTAAATGTAGTAGTAATGTTTGATCCCAAGGACAGATTGGGTGCGAGTGAAAAAGGAGAGGAAAGAACTGGCGGCTAACAGATTTGTTTTTAAAATTGGGTACGGCAGAGGAAAATAAAGAGCGAGAGTGAGGGAAGTGGTCGTACTCTCTGTTCGTTCTCTATAATCTACTATGGTAGTTTTCAGGAATAATCACATGTGACGATTCGTGTGGAAAGAGAGGAGAGAATCGAGATGAAGAGAAAAAGGAAAGTGGAGAGTGCAGAGAAAGTTAGGGATAGAGAAAGTTCCTTATACATCTGCACTTTGTATCAAATCGGTTCAGACATACTCCAGTCATTGTACTTTATTCTACTCAAAAGAGGCACTACTTACATGCCCTTTGATATTTTTTGATGAGTTGAGGCCCCCTTGTCAGTTAGAGCCTCTCAAAAAAAATTTGGGTGAATTGGTATTGGTGCATGTATCCCTTGTCAATCTAACATAATATGCGTACACGCAAGACCCTTCCTGAAGAGGAAGAAGGGCGAGGATAAAAAGTTTCCGCCTCCCATTCAACTACTCTTACTACTGATGCACGAAGAGGAGTAAAGAGAGGGAGTAGAAGAATAAATGGAGGGAGGTAGGGAGAGGGATCGAGAAGGGTTTACGATACGTCTTGTTCACGCTGGAGAAAAACGATGTTTGATACAGAGAATAGGCGTACTTTGAAGTAGGCGAAAGAGGGGAGGGAAACAAACAAGAAGATAGAATAGAAGAATACGGGGCTGAACTAACGATGGAGACGATACTATAGACACCATTAGATGATCTGATTGAGAAGAAATGATTAAAGACGTTGAAGAATGAAGTGAACACTATGATTGGTCAGTTTGATAGAAGAAGAAGAGTGAAGAGGAAGGCGACATACAAGTCACACAACATATGTAGCGAAAATAAACTCGATATCTTTGTTGGAATCGCATAAAATTCGTTTCGCTCGATTTAATTTTAGATACATGTTTTTATACAAAAGCAAATAGAAAACATCTCACATAAGCGAACATCACAAATTTGAAATGGGCGCTTGATAGCTGCCAGAGTGATGGCTATAAATGAAGTTGACTGAAGATACACACTGAGCTATTTTTTTTCTCTGGCAATGCTCTCTCACTTTATTTGTCCGCGAGAGAGTGTAGGAGAGTATAATTAGCTCGTGGCATGCCGTTAATCGTATAAACGATGAAATATGTACTACGGGAATGAAAGGGAGACGATGAAGACGAAAGAATTAATTAGTTTCCTTCCTTCGTCTGAAACAGAATAGACAACATTCATTCATTCTATTCATATCTGATGTAGACCGCCGATGTCTCATATTCTCTCCCGTCGTCTCTCCTCACAAACTCTTTTCTTCTCTCCGAGCTCAGTCTGGCAATTCTTAAAGGACATTAAAGTACAGAAAGATCAATCCGAAGGAGTAGAATGGAGAGATAAATGGGGAGAGGAGGGATTGAAGAGAAATGGACTGATGCAAATGATAGGAAATGATCGTCGATGATAGTGAGAGGGACGAGGAGGAAATGGGAGAGGGGGAGGAACTAGAGAGAGAGAAGAGTGAGAGGGAGAGAGGGAGAGGGAGAGAGAGAGAGGGAGAGAGAGAGAGAGAGAGGAAGAGAGAGAGAGAGACAGAGAGGGAGAGAGACAGAGAGAGACAGAGAGGGGGAGTTCATAGACGATAAAGAATCAATCACATGATCGTTGTCTGCTGGTGCACACTCGTGTCAACTAATGGCAGAGATGAAGAAGAAGGAGAAGGAGAAGAGAAAAATTATCTGGAACACAGAGAGATCGGTTTTTGGTATACATACATTTTTTAGCATTGTCAAAGCGGATAGGCGGCTCTACTGTAGATGGACAATGCAATAGACTAAACGTACCAAGCAGCAGAGCAGAGAAGAGACCGCTCCGAGACGAGAACTCAAATGAAAATGAATGGAAAAAAATGAGATCGAATCAAATAGTAAAAGAGAGAGATGGAGAATGAACGAAATATAGCGAAATATCAGCATCAGGCAATATAGCGAAATGTTGTAAGCATCACATGATCGAATAGAAAAAGGTGAATAGACGTTGTATTTCTCCATCTCACTAGTTCAATATATTGTGTATTGAGTATCATTTATCGTTCTATTCAACATACTTTCTATCTATTCAGCTCTCACCCCTCCCTACTCTCCCTCTCTCGCGTCATCGAACAAAAAGCGCGGGACAGGTTCTTCTCTTTGACTTTTTTTCTGCCATTTCGATCATGGTCTCGTACTTTCGAAGGACATGATGATGATGAAAGATGAACATCTGCCCTGCAAAGAAGATGATAAGAGAAGAATGACCATATATGTCTCTTCATTGTGTATACTATCCATCTCTTCGTCTTCTTCTTCTTTATTGTCTCACATGACCAGATCTTGTTTCTTTTCTCACTGAATTATCTGACCGATTTCTTCTCTCAAATCTTCTCCTTTTCTCTTCTCTCGTTAAGATTCTCCCCTCTGTGCACTCTTGTGGAAGTAATCGAATTTACACAAATTTCCAATCCGAGAAGACAAAAAATTGAGATACTCTAGGAAAAAATGGAGATGATTTGATTTTGAATGTAGCAAAGTGCAAAGATAGCAAGCAGTCTATGAGAGAGACGATGATCTTCGTAAACCTGTTGCAAAGAAGAAGAATAAAAAGTGCATTAAGCGTCGTAGACACTTTGTGCTTTAATTCACTCTATCCCTAGTCACTCACAAAAAGAGCCATGTGAGATGAAGAAAAGAGTCAGCTGTGCCTCCCTTGGGATGAAGGTGGGGAGGAGTAGGGGAGGAGGGGAGGAGGGGAGGAGGAGAGAGGGTGAGGAAGCGAAGCAGAAGGAGAAAGTGAAGTGAGGGGAGAAAAAGAATGATGAACGATTTATGGCGATACTCCTGATGTACATGTGGTATTCATGTGCAAAAATAATGGAGAAATAGAGAGAGAGAAGAGAGTACAGAGAGACAGAGACAGAAGATACAACCAAGGACGTCTTTATGAAGAATGGTCTGTGGCTGTGCCAAAGGGAAAGTAAGGGGAAGAGACTAACAAGTCAAAGTCCGATGTTTCAGCCCTGGGTTCTAGACCGGAAATCATCTATTAGGACTCAGTAGTAGATGCACATGGAGGAGTTTTGAAAAAAATTTGGTGAAAAAAGGAATAAACTTTGGTAAAAGAATTTTGGTAAAAGAATGATAAATTCATAAAAAGTGATGTCTGTTAAACAAAAGTGAAATTGGATCGAGGGATAATACATCTTTTTTTCCCAATTTTTTAAAGCATATATGCTTTCACTCCACCTTCAACTTGATAAACTTGATCTTGATCTTTCTTCTTCAAATTAAAGCATTTCCAAAACGAATTGTAGTGTCAGATATATAGATAAATTTCGGCTTTTGTATAAAAACAAATCTTATCACGCCTGTCACGAGAGAATCGAGCTGAGTATGGGAAAAATTGAAAATTGTGAAATGAGATAGGACCATTTTTGGATATCTCTAGGCATGCCCTACCAGCCCCCAAAGTCTCATTACGCAATTTTCATTTCGGAGCTCAATACACCGGTTCGGTATGGTGAAGACCCAACTTTGAGCACGAATTTCTCGCTTCTGGTGTGTTTTAGCGAAAAAGTGTCACAAGAGTGACACCCGCTCTTTTTTCTTGCTCTATCGATCTCAACAAACCAGAGGACATGAAAATGATTCTGAACAGAGCTTCACTTCGATGCATATAACTCAAAAATTTAGGAAAAGGGGGTGCTCTTCTTCCAGTATGTTATTAACTTTTTCATGCGCTTTCGAATGAGGGGCTTGCGAAAAAAATGCGTTAATGCGTTCGTATGGTTCATCCCCTTGGAAATTTCATGATGATTTGAAGTCATTTTCGCTACCCACAATCTCTCATTTCGCACACTCTCTCACCCATTCCTTTTCATTCCATTCCATTCCAATCTTCACCGCACGGTTTCGAGCGCGCGGTGCGGAATGAAACATATCGTTTTCACCCTTTTCACTCTCCGGGGAGAGAGTGTGCAAAACGAGAGATTGTGGGTGGCGAAAATGACTTCAAATCAACAGGAAATTTCCAAGGGGATGAACCATACGAACGCATTAACGTATTTTTTTCGCAAACCCCTCATTCGAAATCGCATGAAAAACTTAATAACATACTGGAAGAAGAGCACCCCCTTTCCTAAATTTTTGAGTTATTTGCTTCGAAGTGAAGCTCTGTTCAGAATTATTTTCATGACCTCTGGTTTGTTTAGATCGATAGAATAAGAAAAAAGAGCGTGGGTCACTCTTGTGACACTTTTCCGCTGAAACGCACCAGAAGCGAGAAATTCGTGCTCAAAGTTGGGACTTCACCTTACCGAACCGGTGTATTGAACCCCAAAATTAAAATTGAACAATTAGGCTTTGGGGGCTGGTAGGGCATGCCTGGAGATATCCAAAAATGATCCTAACTCATTTCACCATTTTTGCATTTTTCCCATTTTTTGTTAATTTAGCTCGATTCTCTCGTGACAGGCGTGTGATGCTAAATACTTAGAATAATGGAAAGATCAATTGAAATACTTTCTTTATCGTGTACTAATTCTTTAAATATTATTGCAAGTAATATGAATTGAAAGATAAAAGAGAAGAGACATAGCCCAATAATGTTCCTTTTTGTATCCTTTACCATTCAGAAATGGAAGAACCACAATCCATATATAGAAGATGAAAGGAAGACGATAAAGAAAAGGAAAAGGGGAGAAGATACGAGATTTCAGTTGAGAGATGTTAAATAATGATACCTAAGGGAGAGATAAGAAATGAAATGAAAAGGAAGAAGACGAAAAACGGAAGAGATTGCGGCATGTGGAGTGTTGTATGAGTCGAGTTGGAATTGTTAACGTGGAAATGACCAGATGGAAAGTACCGAGTCAGTATGTTAAGGACAAAATGATAAGAGACCATTTCAAGGACATACAAAACGAAGAGGAGATAACGGCATTATTTAAATTATTTTATCTAAAAAAATGAACACACAACTATACATTGAAATGTAGCTGTAATAGCGATATGAGCACAAAACATTAATATTACAGTGGATAGTCATCGTCGTTTCCTCCACATTGTCCAAATGTACGGGTGTTTTATGATCGTGGAGGAAGTGGGAAATGACTAAGGAGCGACCAAAGTAATTACTTTCCTTCTTTCATCTTCACATGAATGACCGCACACACACACTCATCGGGGTTAACGACTACTATCATCGTCTTATCTCCGTCGTCATCGCTAATTCAATGTGATATCTGACATTTACGAGAGTAAACGGGAGGGATATTGTTGTTTCCCTCCTAGTAGTAGGCCTACATATTTGTATTCTATTCATCGTTGATCACGTTTACTACTCTTAGCAATTCAATGGTAATCATACGAATTAGAGGAAGGGGGACTAATGTATTGAATAATATAATCGGAGAGCAAGAACAGACACAGTTTATTTTTAAATTCAAATTGTTTATCATGTGTTTATTCCGAGAACTCTTAGAAGGAGATAACATTTGATGGAGAAAAAACTGAGGAATACGCTTAGAGATGTAGAAGAGATATAAAAATAATATGCAATTCGAGGTTCATGTTATCTAAGCGTGAGTGTAGTTGCACGCAATGGGGACAGAGTACATTTATTCATTGATGAAAGTAAAAGGGCAAAGATCATTGAGAAACTGGTCATTTATAAGGAATGAGTGTACTATGTTCACACGTAACTAGATGACATAATGCATACCGAGATCAGTTTCAGAATGGGAAAAGAAAGTCTTCGGCAAACATGAATTTACTCTATAGAGTGTAGATTACGTGTAGTTCACATCCTGATTGAATGACTAAGATATCTAATACTATGCGATCAAGAGTAGGCGATTTTATAAAAAAATAAATATTATTCAGATTATTTCATTAATGATGTTTCGTCTGCTGACACGTAATTTATTACATGTAACGATTGAACCTATTTGTCGTGTTAAGCCTTTAGTATTCCATATAAATACTACGTAAGAAGAAGCAAAAGACGCCACCCCTCATCATATTTTTATGTTATTTAATAAGTTATAGGATCATAAAATCCAGGTAGATATGTACGCGAAGAGTTGCGGAATTTAAGTGGCGTTTATCACAGTTATTTTTGATACTAGAAAAGGTTAAATTATAATACAGTACAGTCGAGTTTTGTACATGCATTCCGCTGCGTCGCGCAGTTATGTGAGCGCACTGACTATGAATTGTCTTAGAAAACGGGTACCTAGCCGAGCTAACTCAGAATAAGTTAGCTTACTTTGTGAATATCTCTCACTTTTGACAGATGGGTTAGCTCACTTGTGCTTTGAGACACCATGACTCTTACAAATGAGAGATATGTCGGTTATCCTACTTTCCAGAGTTCCGCCTACGTTAATCATATTTCTTTTTTTCATACTTATTTGCTGTATTTATGTCTAATTTTTATTTTTTTACTTGTGAATCCTCAATTGCTTTCATTCCAGATTCTAAAACAAAGGCAAACTTCCATTATGGGAATGTTCTAATCTAACAACATAATTTAGGTTTTCTAGTAGTTTACCATTAGGAAAAACGCCTTCGATTTCTCGATTATGTAATCATTCTCTGAGCTGTAAACATCTAACGTTCGTGATTCTTTTCAAGAATCAATGTGGTTTCATCACAACCATATATACTTAATATATTTCTATATATTTCAGAAACAGTTATGTCTCTTCATCCTAACAGCTTTTGGAAGCCTTGTGTAGGATTAATCATCACATTCATTCGTAGAATAGTGTGTTTCCTTCTTAGCAGTTCGCAAATATTTAAATATTTTGCAGCGAAATCAATACTTGTTCTACTTGTAGTAGACAAAGTTGTGGGAATTGAAATTGTAGTGAGTTCGGGAGGTACAATTATGGTGCTTAAAGATATTGGTGTAACAGTAGTGGTTATCAATAGTGATGATGGAGGAGGCTTACCATACCTAATCTTTGGTCTCTTCTCGCGAAAGATGAAATAAATGGGAAATTGCACAGGAATTTTGATTGAAATATTATACGTTGACCTGATATAGCTAATTGTCTATTGGTCATGAATTCAGCAATATTATGATCTCTTACTGCTTTTGGTAGAGTTCTGGCTGGACAAAATTCATTTTCTAGTACTTTGTCTAAATAATTATGATTCATTGTAATAAAATCTTCCGCTATTAAAATAGCACCGATTTCTTCTAATAGTTTTGGTGTTTCTTATTAGAATCCGTCAGATTGTGCCCATTGAATGAATTCATCGGTATTTCCTGTAATATCTCTTTTCATGATATCCATTAGCTTCGAAATTGGCCACGTATTAATACGGACTTTGAGTTCATTTTTTTATCGAGTCCTAATGGCTCGAAAAAATATCTTAATTATTTCCATATCACTACCGTCAAAACAAAAAAAAAGTGATACATTTGTCAAAAATTTTAACAAATTTTGACAAAAGTTCACAAGATTGCCTATTTCATCATTTTTCTCGATCTTGATGTATTATCTAAGGTTATTCATTGTGGATGTTTGTTTGCACAATGCAGAAATGCACGACAAAAATGAAAAAAAATTAATCGGGAATGCACCGGAGCAGAATTGGTATACTGTAGCATACTGTAGAATCTTACTGTAAAATTGCTGCCATCGAGCTCTTTTCGCTTAATCATGGTTATATCTAGCATTACCTGACTCCCTATAGCGAATTTTCACTATTTAGATCTTGGCAAAGTTCAGGCTGCAAAAGTGGTATACTGTAGAAAATCCTACCCTATACCAGTTTCACAAAAAAAGTGTTCACAGTGAATTATTTAAAAAAAATTCTTCATAGGTAAATTAGGCAAGCCCAGAGATGCTCAAATACCCTATTATCTAATAAAAAACTAGCAGCCGCGTTTAGATATCATAATTTAAAATTTTCAAAATCTTGTGAACTTTTGTCAAAATTTTTCAATTTTTTTGACAAATGTTTCATTTTTTTTTCGTTTTGACGTTATATGCACCTGCTTGCCATAGGATATCTTCCCATGTCATATTATTTTCTTATACAGCTGATAAGATAATTTTATCTTCAATTGGATTAAATAATGATACTGTTTGATTATTCAAAAATCTTTTCTTCAAATTGTCATGTTCATATGTGAAAAGACTATCATCTTTAGAATACCTTTTCAATCTATATAGATGAGTGATCCCATTCAATGACTTAGCTTCTGAATATTCTGTGAATACCAATGATATATCATCAGATATTATTATTGTTCTCTCTCGTAAACATTCATCATTCTCATTATAATAAGATAGCTGAGTTATCGTCTTCTCAATCTCTTCAATAATCACAGTATTTTCATTAATGATATTTTATGCAAACTTATGGAACCTGGGCAAAAAGGGTTAACCATTTCTCTGTCCCAACAGATGGTTCTATTGAGATTCATACATTGACCAAATTGGATATTACAATCGTTCAAATTTCCTAATGTTGAACCAATAGTGTTAACACCAAGGTCAAAGATCTTATCATATTCAAGTACATGATATACATATTCGGTACATATTGTTCCAAAGAGAGGTATTTCCATTTTCTTTTCATCAAAAGTTCTCCAAATATGTGTATCATGTTCTCTCAATTCACCAAGAGTTGAAATTTTCTTTCTCTCAATCTCTCTACAAGAAGAATATGATATCGGTGATTCGATACTATGGCCGTATGCAAGAACAACAGGAAAACCGTTTTCCGGGAAAATGTGACGTGATGAGCGTAGGCGGAGGATTTTTGGAAAACGCCTCCGCCTACGCTAATGACGTCACATTTTCTCGGAAAACGGTTCTTGCATACGGCAACTGGTTACAGTTGTATCTATTTTTTAAATAGAGCAAATTTATTTATACAAGAAAGTGTTTTCACCTCTGAACATGCGAATGCTTCCATTTGTATTGGAAGTATATTGTTCTTGTATACTTTAGCTATTGTCTCTACCGTATCTGCTGAGATATTAAGTTGAGGTGAACCTCTCTTCTTTTTGCTTGAATACAATATACATTGGTGCACGTAAGCCTTTCAACAGGCTCCACGCGGCATAGCGCCGCACCACGCCCTACCACACCTGGTTTTCTATTCGATGATAAAGAGTTAAAAATTATGTTAATAGTAGCGATCGCTTACCTGTTTTGAAGCTAAAATATGTCTTAGTAACCAAAATTTTTGGTTCTCCCACACTCATAAAAATCTACGATATCTCTAGGGTGGCGAGAACCAGCAACTAGTCACTAATTATTCTGTCTCTCCAACTAGTGCGTAATCTTTTCCACTCTCTCTGCTACTCTTGTGTCCCCTGTGGCAGCCGTGCGTTGAGTAGCAAATATTCTCTTTTTCTACTCTTTTTTTGTTTTTCTCTGCTCTAAGTAATCAAAATGTGCAAATCTATATATTTTTGGAATCTACAAATCAAGGGCTATTCAACAAGCCTAAAATTGACTGTAAAAGGACATTTTTAAATTTCTTCAATTTTTCAAGTCATGCATTGCAGTAATTATTTTATGAAAGTAATTCGAATAACAATGAAAAATAACAATTAAAACTCTTCCTCTTCGTCATCTGAGCAATTTTCTTCGAAATCGCTCTCATCGGACGCATATCCATGGGTCACTTCGGTCTGGGGAGCACAACAACTTGACCTAGCTAGAGTGCCTCCGATATCTTATCCACTGATATGGTAGACTCCGCCCCCAATTGACCTGCCTAAATGACTTACCCAATTGGCCTACCTAGACTGTTTCGGATATTTTTACTTACCTATAATTATCCATGAAGATATCCTCTTACGTTGTTGATATTCGAAGAAAATAATGAGAACCAACCGCTCACAACCAAGACAAACGCAAAAAAACAACGACACGAAAGCAAATAAAAATATTGATTAAAACAATAAATTATATAATCGTCCGATTCCGATCCGAATTGAAGGAATGCATAACATGAAAAATTAAAAAAAAGGTGTTCTTTGACAGTCAATTTCCGACTTGGAAAATAGCCCTTGGCTTGAAGATTCCAAAAATATTCAGATTTGCACATTTCGATTACTTATAGCCGAGAAAACCCAAAAGGAGTAGAAAAAGAGTAGCTAACATTAGTCACTAATGTTTCGATGATCTCATCACAACTAACCGTCGCGAGAGAGGTCGTAAATGTGCCTCTCTCGGTTGTGTATAGAGAGACTGTCACTAGGGCACTAGGGCGACTGGTTGTCGCGACCCTAATCTCTACCCTATGGCCATTCTCGACCTTGACGATGATTTAATAGAATAACGTCTGTACGAAACGATCTCATATAGAGATTTGATCTAGATATGAATCGACGTAGTCCCGACTCTGTGTGTACTCAAAGATCAAAGATCAAAAGTATCTAATCTGATTTCTTGAGAGAAATCAGTCTCAATGAATGCGAATCATATTTAAGTAATTCAACAAGATGATAAACTTCTTAGAATGTATTCTGTATTGCAATAAGATAATAATAGTTAATAATTAACGTATATTTAAATAAACGTGATGTGAGTTTGATAAAGAAGCTGGTACGAAAGATTATTAATGCATGGTGCAATATAAAATTAAGTGCAAGAAATTTTTTTAAAACTAGTAAGATTATGTCTATTAACAGATACTACAGAGGTTCTCAGATTTTTCGGGTAGAAACAGTTTCGTATTCACTTTTTTACACTTCTGTAACACCGACGCGCGCGCTCTTGTTTAATAAAATAGGCCTTATATATATTCTCACAGGTGAGCGCAGTTCATCCGAAGTGATCAACCTGGAGTGGACAAATAAATAAGGGGAGGAGTAACCTGCTAATGAATGAAATGGCGGAAAACGGAAAACATGTAATAGATGATGTTCGACCCCTGTGCTCCGATATTTTTTGGTATCGACGAAAAATGGATTTTTCTGTTTTATGTATGATAATTACAGGCTTCATGAGTGAAGTTCACTGGCACTTGGAAATTCCTTCCAATTGAAAATTCGCTTCAGGGGTGACCACACCACTGTTTGGCGACGTTTCCTAAAAAGTATATGTCGCCTCTTATCGATTCGTGAGTGGGCGCATTCGACTCCTTGGCGAATTCTAAGAAACTATTGCGAAGAAGAATTTTTCGATCAATGGTCAACGGAGGCTGGAATTGGGAATTATAGAAAAAAAATTTTTACATTAAATTAATTATCACTATTTTTCCATAGCCCAGGTAATTTTTTATTTGCTCAATATATTCTACACCTTCAGCTTAAAATTCATAATTTTAAAAAAAGTAAAATTATGAACGAATCAGTTTTATAACGACAATCGTGAATTGTGGTGTGTGTATCCGACTGGGCTGTGTCCGAACCGGGACCTCCATGATGTGATCGAGCTTACGCATTTCAAAAGAAGGAATGCGCGAGAGAAACTGTATGAGAAGGATGGGATAAAACAATAATAATATAGACCCATAACAACCAAAATACAAGAGACTTACAGATGATCCTTTCCCAAGCTCGATCCAATCCAGCGCCTGGAGTTCACCCAGCGCTGTTGGTCAGTCGGCTCTACTAGTGGTGGCCACAACCTTATATATATACGTACAGAGATGGCTCCGCCCACATAGTAGTGAAAGTGAAAAGGCAATAGTGAAAAGGAGTGAGGGCAGATAGAATGACCCTCAACATTGTTGGATTTAGGTGAGAGGAAGGAGGAGAGCGAGAGGAAGAGGGTGAGAGAGGGGTCAGCCAATAGTGAGGAGAAGAGCGGAGGCAAGAGGGTGCTACAGATTCTATAGCATAGAATCTTAACCCCTCTCTCACCCTCTACCTCTCGCACTCTTCCTCCCTCTCACCTATATCCCACAATGGATTGGCGTCCCATTCATTCATTCATTCACTGTCCTTTGACTAGTCAATACTAACCGCTGACTGACTAATCGCATGTTTCGCATATTTGTTATAGACCCCACTAATATATCATAATGATACTAATACATACTATTCATGGAATAGACGTAGATACATGATATTATAATACTAATCATAACTAACACAAATACAATACATATGTCGTTTTATAGTGTACATGTTGTTACTCAAGATAAATATTGTTATTACTGTAACAAGGGAACTATCTCAGCTTGCTTTTTTCAAACTGGATGAAATTTTGCATAGACATAGCTGAACATATTATAAGATCAAGTGTGAAGTAAAATTCTGGCAGGCAATAGCCGAGCCAGAAAATTGGTCCAAAGTTTTGACCCATGTTCAGTTAAGTTTCACACGCTCTGTGTCAAAACGATTTTCCGATTCATGGTCTGTTCCTTGAAAAGAACGAACAAGTGGAGCGGTGGTGTAGTGGAGCGGTGGTGTAGTGGCGAAGTGTCTTCGTTACCTTGGCAACAGTAGTGGGTTCGATGCCGCTATGCTGCAAAACTTTTTTGCATTTTTTAAAGAGATCGAGAAATGTTCATTTTTTTTCATCAAATATAATGAGTAGGGGTGATATGTATAAAGGCAGAAGAGGGATAAATGGATTTCCGTCGCATAATTCGATTTCGGTTTTTGCGCGGTGGCAGTTTTCATGGTAAGGGTTTCAGGTACGAATTCAAATACAATTTAAATATTAAACTATTCGCTGTATTCATCTTGTCAACTGTGCGAGACCAGATATTATTTTTAAAAAACGTAGTGTTATTTAAACGTTTAGGGGACTATTTCTCCATCATCATTGAAAGTAAACTACCTACATTGAAAATATGAATAATATGAAAGCAGACAATTGGACTAGAGAGGACAAGAACACTGTCTATAGGACTCTCACAATTATCCTTGCTCAACTTCTTTGATCACAGTCACACTCTCTTCCTCTCTCTCCCTCTATCTGACCTGCCCTCCCAAACCTCACTCCAACCAAAGCGTCCATGTTTCTCTCATTCTTATTCCTTTCATTCTTTCATTGCATCTAATTCTACGGTTGTGTTCTTGTCCTCTCTAGCCCAATTGTCTGCTTTCATATTATTCATATTTTCAATGTAGGTAGTTTACTTTCAATGATGATGGAGAAATAGTCCCCTAAACGTTTAAATAAAACTACGTTTTTTAAAAATAATATCTGGTCTCGCACAGTTGACAAGATGAATACAGCGAATAGTTTAATATTTAAATTGTATTTGAATTCGTACCTGAAACCCTTACCATGAAAACTGCCACCGTGCAAAAACCGAAATCGAATTATGCGACGGAAATCCATTTATCCCTCTTCTGCCTTTATACATATCACCCCTACTCATTATATTTGATGGAAAAAATGAACATTTCTCGATCTCTTTAAAAAATGCAAAAAAAAATTTGCAGCATAGCGGCATCGAACCCACCACTGTTGCCAAGGTAACGAAGACACTTCGCCACTACACCACCGCCCCACTTGTACGTTCCTTTCAGACCATGAATCGGAAAATCGTTTTGACACAGAGAGTGTGAAACTTAACTGAACATGGGTCAAAACTTTGGACCAATTTTCTGGCTCGGCTATTGCCTGCCAGAATTTTACTTCACACTTGATCTTATAATATGTTCAGCTATGTCTATGCAAAATTTCATCCAGTTTGAAAAAAAGCAAGCTGAGATAGTTTTGTAAGAATACGTTGATTCGTGCATCGTTGACACCCTCTACACATATCGTTGCTAACCACCGTAAGTCCGCCCGTACTAACGAGCACAAGTTGCAGGGCATGAACAACATGAACAGTCCTGCGTCGCATCTGGGCAGTGGTCTGGGCGGAGAGACACCCCAAGGAGGACCATCGTCAATCCTGGGAGGTCACAGTCATGGTGGGCCCGGATCCGTGCTGAACTCGCACATGACCGGACCCGGATCAGTCATGGGCATGAGCCACAATGGACCCGGATCCGTCATGGGACCTGGTGGGTTGTGATTAATCATTATTGTGATAGCTCGATAATGTAAGAGTTAGCAAAGGTGGCAGATAGGTCATTGGTTTTGTGAGGATGTTGAAACACCGAAGTGGCAGGTATTATATTATATATTTGTAATTTGATTCAATTTATCTTTGAATAAATGTGACAACAAGTGATAAGTAAATAGCGTGAATTAGGTTGAGTCGAGGGGGGACCGGAGAGAGGGAGGGAAGGAGCTTACTGTTAATAGTCGCTTCTAAGATCATTCTAAGATCATCTCCGGCGCGGCGGAGGGGGTTACTGCGTAGGCACGTAAGGCAAATGTAACGATGCATTAGAGAGATCAATATAAACAATGTCCGTACAGAGATTTGAATCGAGTGATGCGCGCCACGATTGAGCACATTCAGGGAGCTGAGATACGGTAGATTTACCAGAAACAAAGCCAAATTGTTCATTTGTGATTATTTAAGAGACCGGCTCGGTAAGACTCGAGCATTTTGACCCCCCCGCCGGACATTCGCGAGGACTTTCGATCTGGGCCTCAATACTTTCATCATAGACACATACCGGGGGGAGACCGATGAAAGTTATAATGAAAATGCCCTTAGGTTCAAACCCGGCTCAAATATGTCACATTAAGTAAAAAATTGAAAAATTCATATCTTTTCAATCGTGATAGCTAGGACTTTTATTTCTTTTTATTAGTGAATAACATGTCATGCACTCTTACAAACACAGCTGAACAGTAATATCATATCGTTTTGAATATGTTTTTTCGGGTCTGATTTTCAGATTTTTTTCCTTCTATCCTCGTTGAAGAGATACTGCAAGAAAATTCATAGCGCATATTGTAGCCCTGACGATTATGTACATGTTGGTCACATTCCCTTGGCCAGCCAGTTTGTCATAAACCTCGAGAATTGCAACTGAATATGAGATATGTGTAAATTAGAAAAATCGAAAATTAAATTTCTTGAAATTCGCAAGAGCAAGAGTTAGCTTTATAATGTAATTTTACTCGTAGTGATGCGCGTACATAGGAAAAATATACAAATAGACTTGGACTATATTTTCAAAAAAATTTGAAAAAATAATTATTTTATTTTTATTTTTTCAACTAACCACATTCAGTCGACCGTCAAGGCAAGTTGATTCATAGGGCGGATGGTGGCTAATGCATGTGCCTTTGCAGAAACGGCTACCACGTGAAGCATCTTCGTTTCGCAGATCTCGAATTTATTTTTTAAAATAATTAAACTTGAATATTTATGTTTCTTTAATATAAATCGGTTGGGATGTAGCGTACTACATCCAACGCTGTACCATTTTAATCAGTAGGAGTATACGCTATTGGGCTACCGTCAACGTCAAGAATCCCGAACTGATTTTTTTTCAGTCGACTCATGATTTTGAACCATGACCCCGGGTTCATGGTTGAGAATGTATAAGGTCGAAAATTTCATGATGATCCCAGACCAAATACTGTTTGGCATTATATCAATAGTGGGCCAACTTTTATTTTTATGGATACAATAGCTCGAATTACCGTAATAGTAATGCACGCACCTGAATTTTCCGAGAATCTCACCACATTATTATAGGATACGGTAGCTAGATTACGGTAATTCGAACTATGGTATCCATAATAATAAAAGTTGGCTCACTGTTGATATAATGCCAAATAGTATTTGATCTGGGATCATCATGAATTTTCGGCCTCAGAAATTCTCAACCATGAACCCGGGGTCATGGTTCAAAATCATGAGTCGACTGAAAAAAAATCAGTTCGCGATTCTTGACGTTGACGGTAGTCCAATAGCGTATACTCCTACTGATAACACTGGTACAGCTTGGGTTGCAGTACGCTACCTTCCAACCGATTTATATGAAAGAAACATATAAATATTCAAGTTTGATATATAAAAAAATAAATTCAAGATCTGCGAAACGACGACTCTTCACGTTGCAGTCGTTTCTGCAAACTCACATGCATTAGCCACCCTCCGCCCTATGAATCAACTTGCCTTGACGGTCGACTGAATGTGGCAGTTGAAAAAATAAAAATAAAATAATTATTTTTCTAAATTTTTTAAAAATGTAGTCCAAGTCTATTTGTATATTTTTCCTATGTACGCGCATCACTACGAGTAAAATGACATTATAAAGCTAACTCTTGCTCTTGCGAATTTCAAGAAATTTAATTTTCGATTTTTCCAATTTGCACGTATCTCATATTCAGTTGCAATTCTCGAGGCTTATGACAAACTGGCTGGCCAAGGGAATGTGACCAACATGTACATAATCGTCAGGGCTACAATATGCACTATGAATTTTCTTGCAGTATCTCTTCAACGAGGATAGAAGGAGAAAATCTGAAAATCAGACCCGAAAAAACATATTCAAAACGATATGATATTAGTGTTCAGCAGTGTTTGTAAGAGTGCTGGACATGTTATTCACTAATAAAAAGAAATAAAAGTCCTAGCTATCACGATTGAAAAGATATGAATTTTTCAATTTTTTAATTAATGTGACATATTTGAGCCGGGTTTGATCCTAAGGGCATTTTCACTATAACTTTCATCGGTCTCCCCCCGGTATGTGTCTATGATGAAAGTATTGAGGGCCAGATCGAAATTCCTCGCGAATGTCCGGACCATGCTCGAGTCTTACCGAGCCGGTCTCTTAATGAATACGACACCAATTAACTAGGCGGGGCTGAATCAAACGTTCCAGGACTTAATAAATCAATAAAGTTGTTCTATGTAGATAAATTTCCTTGAATTCATCTTTGATCTTTCTAACATACTATACACACAATGAAGATAACTCAGTATGCCCAATTCATTTCATTTGATCTTTCTCATCAACAGGCTCGATCCTCGGCCCCTCTTCTATTCTTGGTCCGTCAAGCATCAATCTTGGTAGCATGGGAGGATCCCAGTTTATGGCGAATAGTATGTTATTACTATTATTATTATCTTACTTTATTTTAATATTGTCGAAATTTTGACTTTTGAGCTTTCTATGCACGCGATTCATTCACTTAAATTCGTTAATACAAGCAATTTATTTATTTATTTATTTTATTATATTTATCGTACACCGCAAGGCTGCTTCATCAAGTACAAATTGTACAAGTGCAAATAAATTATGTGGAATAAAAATAATTTGTCTCTAAATATGAGACAAATCTAAATATGAGACAATAATTTGTCTCATATTTATTCACTATTGCTCCAGCTGATTTCCTGTTTCGCCAACGTTACAATGGTCAGCGCGAAAATGAAAATGTCGATATTAATCGATGTTGACTTTGATAATGAAAGATCAAAGATCAAAGATGAAAGATCATCATGGAATAATTGCAGACATGCTGCACTCTCAGCAGGGTCCGTCGTCCACGCAAATGTACTCGAATACGGTCGCCGATCGTGGTCCCTCCTCCAATCTGAACATCAATCCGGGATCAGTAATGCACATGGGCGGTCCCGGATCCGTCTATCATGTAAGAATACCTCGATAATGTTGTGCTCTTAGTTATGCAATATTTGCGAAGAGTTATTGGTAGAAATGATTACTGAATGTTTTGAATGTTGGTCTTGAAACGGGAATCTGGCAAGTAGAAAGTATACTTTTTTGAGTCTGTGCTTGAATATATATATATTTTTTTAAATTAAAAATCGTCTTCTTACCGTGAGATAATTTTTGTTGTTAAAAGATCGTTTAATCGCTGACTATTCCTCTTTACGTTTCGTTTAATTCAGGATATCAACCCTGGCTCGGTTGGACCCTCCAATTTGGCCGTTCCGATGACTCCACTCGCGGGCGATATGCTTGAACGATACGCACAAGGTACGGTATACGTATTATTGATTGAATTCCGGTGATTACTGTAATGCTGTAATCGCTTTCATACATGGGCATCTTTCAAATAATTTGTAGTCTAGTAGAGACTAAAAGATCTTTTGATACACTGCGCGCGTTGATACCTTGAAAGACAAAATAGAGAAACAGAGGCAAATTTGAATGCGTAGTATGTCACTCAGGTCTCAAGTCTGATTTGATTTTAAATAGGGCAAGATTAATAGTTTTTTGAAGAAAAACAAAGCAAAAAAGGGGGTTGTCTCATCTGCAGCCTGATGGCAATTTTTGTAACTTAAAAATCTTTGTTTTTATCTTTGCAATGTTGCTCAAAAAACTTTTAAACTTTTAATGAAAGTGATCACTGAAATGGATATATTGCGATTTTCTTCATCTTTGTTCTGATTTCATGAACATTACTCAATCGATAGTTGGCGATTGTTGGTAATCGAACGCTGAAGCGGGTTTAAAAAATCCCAAAATGCGAATACGATTTGCACTTTGTAACGGCATGGGAACAGTATCACTATCAGACATACAGGTAGAACAGCTACGTTATAGATTTGCAAAATGCGGTCAGGATTTCAACAACAAAAAAAATTCCAAACGCGGTCAGGCTTAGTAGTTTGCAACTTACCTTTCGACATATGATTACAGACACGACGGCGCTCTCTCACTCTGCCATCCCCACGAATGCCCTTCCACAGACGCCCGTGTCCACCATGGACATACCCACGCCCACCCTCCAAAACATTGTGTCGACCGTCAATCTCGGAGTGCCACTCGATCTGAAGAAGGTAAGGGTCCACCGTGAACGGTCAAGTTAAAGGCAAGTCGAAACAAGATTGTGACGGGTTTGATTGTTGATGATTAAATAAATTCATTATTATTATGTTAGTATTATTCGTATCGGCTAATCAAGGGGATGCTTATTGCTTCAAGACCGTGAGCAGTGAAGGTAAAGGCAAGTCGAAACGTGAATGTAGCGGGTTTGATTAGTGTTATTAGAATTGCTCTTTACTGTAGAAAAAACGGCATTATTGTAGAACAGTCCAAAAGGGGACGATTAATAAAATAAACACGAAGGTATGGATTTTTATAGGATACTTTTGGTAGGTCCGGTGTTCTAAAATAGTGCCGCCTAAACAATGAGATTCTAATTGTTTCAAGTAAATAGTGAAGCACTGTAGCACACCTGAGGCCGTAGGCATACATTTTCGCCCCACGGGCAATCGCTCGTTTCATACACACTCTCGCGCGGTACATAGAAAACATCAATATCAAACTGAAAGCTTATAATGGCCAACACATTTGGAATTTGCTCTTGGATCTTGGCTCCTCCAAACAGTAGTGATCTCTTCAGATCGCGCTGCACGCCCGTAACGCCGAGTACAATCCGAAGCGTTTCGCGGCCGTGATCATGCGCATTCGTGAACCTCGCACCACCGCCCTCATATTCTCCTCCGGCAAGATGGTGTGCACGGGAGCGAAGAGCGAGGAGTCCTCAAGGTTTGGTGCATTGTAGTTTGATCTTTGACCTTTGATCAATCACTGCTTTATAGATACTTTGTGTTGTGACGGGGTAGATATATTTTTTATAGTTCCTAGTTTGTTCTTTATGGAATAGGGTGTGTGCTTTGTAGTAAGAAGCGACACTGCAGTTTATGTTACATGAAGACTTTCGGCGTAATGTAGACTCTAGAATGAAAGTGTATTGCATGCATCAGGCATGACACCTCTCATTCACATCCATACATTCATACCGTTATTATTCTGGTAAAGATCAAAGATCAATTTATGATTTCAGATTGGCCGCTCGCAAGTATGCGCGCATCGTGCAGAAGCTCGGTTTCGCCGCGAAGTTCAGCGAGTTCAAGGTTTGTATATTAATATGCCGAATAGCTACGCTGCTGAATTCCAAAATGTGGTCGTGTTTTCAACAAAAAAAATTCCAAAATGCGTTCAGGCTTCGTAGTTTGTAACGTACTTTGCGATTTATGTGCTTATTGTAATCTCTGATGCACGTTCTAATTATTATTATTATTATTATTATTATTATTATTATTATTATTATTATTATTATTATTATTATTATTATTATTATTATTATTATTATTATTATTATTATTATTATTATTATTATTATTTTCGCATTCCAGCAAAATAGCTTAAAAATTTGAACAAAATTTATTGTGATCTGCAGGTACAAAACATGGTTGGCTCGTGTGACGTTCGCTTCTCCATACAACTGGAAGTACTATCAGTAACACACGCTGATAATCAGGTATGCTTATAGATCGAAGATCAACTTTCTTATTCTTCATATTCTTATTCTTTATTCCATCATATTATTCGTGACAGGAAAAATAATGACATAAAGGATGGATGTCGCTAAGGCTGCGATATCGGTGAGGGATTTGAGTACAGTGGCAGTTTGGGATTATATTTTCATAATTGATAATTTTAGTTGATTATCAATTATTAAAATTATAAATTAGACTCTTCTTTAATAGATCCAAGTGCAGTTAGTCCGCTTTTTAAAAATATGCTGATAAATGTCTTTTTGACTAGATTTGAAAGGCCTCTCCCCGTGTTTGTTATAATATCACGCGTGTCGCGTAAAGATCGAGACAAAATCGTGGGGTTTCCGGACAAAATATAACCCCTATTATATTGACTTTTTTTTGGATAGCCCTGTGTGCCGGAGAAGATAACGTTTCGATTTTTTTGTCTAAGATCAATTTCGACTAAGATAGACGCCGTTGACTGTCGGAATTTGTAGAAACGTCTTGACTTTTACTCGCAATAGCTTTCTCAGGAGAATCGAAATAACACAAGTAGAAATTACAAAATCAATTTTTCACCACAAATCGAAAGTACACTTTTTTATTGGTTTACATGATAGATATTGTGAAGACTCGTCGATTGATGTATAGATTTGGGGTCGAATCGTGACCACAATATGAGTTTTTTCCCAAAAAACGGGTCTGAAATCTCAATCTCCGATTTCTCGCTCGAGAGATGGAAGGATCACTTTGATCTACCCACTCGTCTCTCGCTGATCAGTGGTCTACTTGGTATTTCTGCACATTGAACTCTAAAAAAACGTAGAAATAAATGAAAATCATTACTACAACCTAATTCAAAGAAGCAGTTAAATTACTCTATAAAGAATGTAAATACGAACAAGCAACAATCTAAATATCAAAGATCTATTCTCGAAGGAAACCCTCCTCATCCTGCTTATCAGTAATTATCTCATCAAATTCGTCTTCATCCGATTCCCCATTCTCCCCATCAAAGAAGTCATCTTCCATCTCCGATTCCTCCTCCGACACGCTTTTTCTCCTGTTGCGATAGATTGTTGCTTGTTCGTATTTACATTGTTATATTATTTACATGGTGCGCCATAATTACCCGGACTGATTTCACCATTATGATTCCCATGCCCCCCAATGCATATGCGCAACCCGTATTGTTGCATCTTGGGTGATGTCGACAACGATCCATCATTCCCAAGTGTACAAGAACAGAGTGACATCGTTCATCAGCTCGGCGTTCACGAGTCGGGTGTATGCGATACCAGTATCAGGCACCAAGATCTTGGTACTGACAAGGATCGTCCGTGGGTAGGTAAACCGATCTCAATTTCCACCGCCACGAACCGAAATCGCATTCGAAAGCTGGTACTTCGAAACCGTAAGCTGAGCATCTGGAGACTCCATAACTCGAACACTTCAGCTCGTCGTCTCCTCAAGTCTCAGCTGACTCTTCTCCCTTACAAGTACCGTAAACTGTATGAACCGAATGAGCGGCAGATCAAGAACCGCTGAGTACGGCACCCTCAACTGTTTCTGCGTTGCGCCAGGTCCGCGCACTTCAGCACGATGTTCAGTAACAAGAATATCTTACCTTCGAAAGCAACCTGAATATCAAGAACAACATAATCATTACCTCTGATCTTGAAGTATCCTACAAGAGATCTAGGGTCATGGGCGGGGATGTGCGGAAAAAGATTTTCGAAAAAATTCGAAAAACGAAAAATTTTCGAATTTCAAATTCGAAAAATTCAAAAAAAATCGAAAAATATTCTATATCACGTTTTTTTCTCTTAAAAATTTTTTTTCTATCGATATGATGAAAACGCAACAATTGCTACTGTGTGATTCTTAATTGAAGCCGCTTTCATGAAAAAATATTTATGCTCAACAAAAATTGTAATTTTTATTTCAGAATTTTCAAAATTAAAAAAAAAAAAGTCACTAATAATGATTAATTTTTTTATGCCTTTATATGTACCAGACCCTCGACTCCCTCAAGGCTCCCCTTCTCAAGGACTGGGACGAACTCGATGGCATTTACCCGCGGGAATAGGCAGTTGTATATGAGAAGAGCCTCAAGGCTTGTGTTAGAGCTAAAAGAGACCACAACGAGATTCGCTAGTACAATACTGCTGCTCATATTCTTGGTAAGCTTTACCATGAACCATATCACTCAAGTCACATTTCCAATGGGAGAATCATATGGAGACAACAGTCCGGGTAATTATGGAGCACCCTGTAGAGTAATTGCTTCTTTGAATTAGGTTGTAGTAATGATTTTCATTTATTTCTACGTTTTATTCGGGTTCAATGCACAGGAATACCAAGTAGACCACTGATCAGCGAGAGACGAGTGGGTAGATCAAAGTGATCCTTCCATCTCTCGAGCGAGAAATCGGCTAAGTCCGAGATTTCAGACTCGTTTTTAGGCAAAAACTCATATTGCGGTCACGATTCGACCCCAAAACTACACATCAATCGATGCGTCTTCACAATCTCCAGACTTTCCGCGCGACACGCGCGCGGGGTAGTGAGAAGTCGCGCGCGGGTTGTGGTGAGTCGCGGCGCGTGCGCGTCGCGAGTCACCATAACCCGTGCACGAGTTGTAAATAACCCGCGCGCGACTTGTTGATAGCCCGCGCGCGACTCGCTTCCTTCCCTTTCTACTTTCCTCTGCCCTATTTCTTTACATAACTTCAAGTATACTGTAATGTTCAATTCCAATATAGTAAAATATACACTGTTTATTGAACGAATAAAAAAGATACAAGATTAATGAGAGCAATTGGAGAAACTGAGTAGAAAAATCGGAGCAAACACAATGCTATCAACATGGTAACAACAATTTACAATAGTGACAACAATTACTGAACATTATCTTGATATAATCAGCAGTTAATAATGAAGTCAATCTTCATAGTTATGATGATAAGCTCTTGATATTATTCGATAGAGTAAGATTCACTGCAAAGAAACGTTTTAATCAAAAAGGAAAAACATAAAAGAATAAAAAAGGTATATTACATGGAAAATAACTAACCATCATTGTCCTCTTCACACTAAGATCAGACCAAACTATATGCTTCCAATAATATATTCCTTTCATATTCCGATTTCTTTTCTGAAACAATTAATTAAACGTGTTAAAGGTAAGATAAATTAATGTCTATTTGTGAAGCTCCAAGATAAACAAAGTCCCACATTAATACTCTCAGTAACAGATAACAGAATATCTTACAGATCAGAATCTCCATACTTGTGCTTGTCCAATAATAATATTACTCCGTGGGCCATATTTCAAATCACAACATTCATTGCCTGTAAATATTATAAGTAATGGACATATTACACCTCGAGTATCATCGAATACGGAATATATCACCCCTTCCATTACACATCAATAAGGAATATACTACACTCACAGAAAAATCCCTTATATGTAAGGGAATAATTCCCTGGCTAAGGACCCCATGGGAATTATTCCCTTACAGGCAAGGGAAATATTTCCCTGACCTGTAAGGGATAAATTCCCTTAAAGGTAAGGGATATAAAATAGATTGAAACAATAAGAAAAATTGGCAAAGTTGATTTGCACGAGGTAGAAATCGAACCTACGAGGTTCGGATTACTACACAAACGTCTTCCCACTAAGCCATGTGAACATATTTCAGCTTTCGTAAAACTAGATGATAGATCTAGTCAGACTTGATCGTTCATATATGAATGAAAAATTGGAAATCCCTTACAGGTAAGGGAAATTTTTAAGGGAATATTTCCCTAGTAAAAATTCACTTACCGATAAGGGATTCTGAGTAGATAAGGGAATTATTCCCTAAGGGAAGTGCAGTTATGAAACTTCCCTAAGGGAATTTTCTGTGAGTGCACTAACAGTTAGTGACTAACATCACTAATTATACGTGATCATGCATGGATTCAAACATCTGAGCACTTTACAATGATACTAAAACACATACTTATTAATCCTTGATGGATATATCCTCCTCAGTCATCCGGCTCCTTCTTCTTCATAATCATAACTCAGTTCATTGACTGCGTAGACACGATGATCAGATTCTGTAACTACAAACAAAATAAGCATTGAACATCTGCTTTACAGAACAGGAGGAATAACTTGAAAGATTAAGCAATTCAGCGAATAAGATATACACGAACAGATTATCGAAGGTGCGGGTAGCTTTATGGCAACATAATAATCAACTTTTAATAAGAAATATAGGTAAATGCACGAATAAATTTATAAAACGTCAAAAGAAGAGAAAAGAAATGAAACAGCCCCTTCATGGAAACGGTAAGAAATATCGTCAATTAGTATCATGAACTGACTTTTTAAACTGAACTTTCATAAATTGATGTGCCAGTTATATAAACTATTTTTTAATGTCACTATGATGCATGATGGAAATTTTTCATTATCCATTGTCACATATGCGAAAATGATCTTGCACATATTTATTTCAAACATAAAGCCATTAGATTTCTAATTTTACTGATTTTTAACACATTTATTGAAGATGGATCAATCATAAATAGCTTAAAATCACTTGCATTTGGTTTTCTCTCCTAAAAAGTTTACAATGTTATAAAAAATCATAAAAGAATATGCAATCGGATAGAATTCTCACATTGTTCTTATATTTGGTTGAAATGCCCTCGAAACATCGTTTCAACCATTCATAACAAACAATTAAACAATTTATGATACGCTTCTTGCATAGGAAACACTCGCAAAAACTATGCTCCTACGCAAGAGTTACAGAAAGTCGCGCGCGAGTTGCTGAGTGCCTTATATAAGTCTCCTTAAGTCGCGCGTGATACCGCGACTTCACTTTAACCCGCGCGCGAGTTGTCACTATCCCGCGCATAACTCGCAAGTTGTCGATATCGCGCGGAAAGTCTGGAGAAGCGCCGTATGCACCGACGCACTTCCTCCAAAGTTATGGTAGGTTGTGGATGCAGTGAACTCAGAAGGACGGCCGCTTGGAGGCGAAGTAGTTAGTCAGACAGATTTCGACCTCCCGCAGATTGTTGAAGTGTACTTCTCCGAGAGCACGCTGCATATCGGAAAACAAGCAGTAATCACTAGGAGCCAAGTCGGGCGAATTGGGCGGGTGGGGTGGGGACACGCCAGACAACGTTCAACAGGACTTTTCGGCCGTCTTTCCCAAAGGGGCCGGGCGTTGTCTTGTTGGAAGTGAATCCGGTCTCGTAGCCATGAAACGGATGAGAACTTGGACTTCAGGGTCTGTATATATATATATATATATATATATATGTGTATATATATATATATATATATATATATATATATATATATATATATATATATATATATATATATATACAGTAGCGCCGGAAAGTCAAAATACACTTTTTATTTCTGGTGTTATTTTGGCGTCAGTTGATATATCAAACTGAAACTTGTACATGATGTACCCACAGTATGTACGTATTCGATCCTCTTATAAGGTCTCACGGGCCTTTCTGCTTGTTACATAGTGATGACGCAACCGAACAACACTTTTTCGAAAATTCATTATTCTTTCAGGGATTTTTTCGTACTTGTCAAACTTCGTGAGCATTCAGAGAACTACAAGGCCTATCCAGAAAAAAAGTTTCAGGTTGCTGCGAATTCGGATATTGGCTGCAGACTTGCTGCAACTTCGCAGTCGCAAAATCATATCTCGGCTTCTAGAAGAGCTTTAAAGGAGTTCAAAGCAGCAAACTGATTCTCTCGGTGAATCCTAATGATTCTGTGAGTATGGTACCGCTTGCATATCATTCACCCTCATGTATCGAAAAAGTCACTTTTTAAAAAGACCAAACTTTGAAAAATCACAATTCTGGGGGGCGGACACTATAAAATTCTGGTTTTTCGATAGGAATGTTGAAAATATATCAATTAATCGATTCCCCGCTTTTTAGAGCGATTGCTAATCTTTCTTGCCTGCAACAGTCGATTATCTGAAGGATAGTCGTTTAGGCCGTGCTCCCTTCTCATCTCGCGACCCGTACACATCTCTAGACTTTTCACACTGTTCAACGAGCTTTGATAGATGAAATCACTCTAAAACGTATTGCCGCTAATGCTGAACATCATGGCCTATAAAAGAAAGCGTTTTTGTTCTTCTTTGATCGAATGAAACAACTTTTCATTATGATTTTGAGCAAAATTTGACGAAAAATGAGCAAAGATCAAAGATCAAAGATCGAAAACACAAAGATCACATACCAAAAAATGGATTCATGCAGTGTCTCTCTATTCTGACTAATCAAATCACTAAAAGCGGCTAAATCGTCATTGAGCAGTGTGAAAAGTCTAGAGATGTGTACGGGTCGCGAGATGAGAAGGGAGCGCGGCTTAAACGACTATCCTTCAGATAATCGACTGCCGCAGGCAAGAAAGATTAGCAATCGCTCTAAAAAGCGGGGAATCGATTAATTAATATATTTTCTACATTCCTATCCAAAACCCAGATTTTTACAAGGTCCGCCCTCAGAATTGCGATTTTTCAAAGTTGGGTCTTGTAAAAAAGTGACTTTTTCGATCCAGGAAGATGAATGATGAGTTAGCTCTACCATACTTACAGGATCATCAGGAATCACCAAGATAATCAGTTTGCTGCTTTGAACGCGTTTCAAGCTCTTCTACAAGCCGAGATACTATTTTGCGACCGCGAAATTGCAGCAAGTCTGCAGCCAATACCCGAATTCGCAGCAACCTGACATTTTTTTCCTGGATAGGCCTTGTAGTTCTCTCAATGCTCACGAAGTTTGACAAGTACGAAAAAATCCCTGAAAGAATAATGAATTTTCGAAAAAGTGTTGTTCGGTTGCGTCATCACTATGCAACAACCAGAAAGGCCCGTGAGACCTTATAAGAGGATCGAATACGTACATACTGTGGGTACATCATGTACAAGTTTCAGTTTGATATATCAACTGACGCCAAAATTACACCAGAAACAAAAAGTGTATTTTGACTTTCCGGCGCTACTGTATATATATATTTATTTATTTATTTATTTATTTATTAGGTTGAGTCTTGTCGCATTTTTGGCACTTTAAACAAATTTAAATAACTTTATCTCGGCAAAAGCAAATCAATCAAAGTAAGCGACATCTGCGTCGACAAACTTCCTCCAAAGTTCGGGTAGCTTGTAGATACTGTGCTCCCAGAAGAACGTCTGCTAGGAAGAAAAGTAGTTGGTCAGCCAGATTTCAATATCCCGCTGATTATTTAAGCGTACTCCCCCGAGAGTGCACTATATCGAAAAACAAGCGGTAATCGCTAGGAGCCAAGTCGGGCGAATAGGACGGCTGGGGGACGACGTGCCAGCCAAGGTCCAACAGGGCCTTTTTGATCGTCCTTGCCACATTGGGTCGGGCGTTGTCGTGCTGGAAGTGAATCCGGTCGCGCAGCCAGGGAACGGAGGGGTCCCTGTACTTCAAAGTCTGTAGTTGGAGAGAGTATACCGCGACGATAATAGCCGACCCCTGAGGGAGCAGCTCCCAATGCAGCAAACCGCCTCTGCCCCACCATTCAAACATCATGAACTTTTTCTGGTGAAGTTCGGATTTTGCGATGAAATTGGGCTGCTCAGCTCGATCGATCCACTGACCCCGGAGGACTACGTTGTCGTAAGGGATCCACTTTTCATCTCCAGTCATGATCCCGTCGATCCAAGATGTTGCACGAGCGTACAAAATTAGATTCAGACACGGGTCCGCACGGTTTCACTTCTGCTTGTCCGACAGTCAGAGGGGTAACCATTGACACAAATTCTGGACCTTGCCAAGATCCTGTAGGCAACCAACGATGGTGGGTTGGCTTACCCTACACAGAGATTAAATTTACCCGAATGCCGTTAGTTGGCGAACGATTTGCCCGTATTCAGACAAATGCTAGCCTGTATATGGGCAAATCGGTGGTTTTTGGGCTACCATTTGCCCGAATGTGGGCAAATCGTGTACACAAGTATTGTAAGTTGGCAAATCTATTACCCATATTTGGGTAAGTTTGCTCTCAGTGTAGGACTCGTCGTCATATCACGGGTGGTAGCATCCGCTTGGACGTGGTGTCCCAGCACGTCCAAGTCCAGCTCGGGGGCCGTCCGGACCTTTGACGTCGTACTCCCTTCTTCGAAGCGTTTGAGCCAATGTTACACAGTGCGCGTACTAGGGGCCTTAGTGTTGTGTACTACCGCCCTACGGATGTGGACATCGGGAAGTTTGAGCTAGAATAGGAAGAAAACAACATGACGTGTCACATGTGCACAAAACTGGGAACGAATTGAAGAGGCGTTTCAGCTACTAGACTCTACGTAGGCACAATTCACTAGTACACTCAAAGAGTAGTAGTAGTGACTTATTTAGTGCCAGAACGGACGGGGTAATTGATAACGTAGGACTGAGCAGTGATGGCACAAACATACTCTTCCAAAATGCGACAAGACTTATGACTCAACCTAATATTCACCACAAGGTAAACGTGTATAAAACAATAAATATTAAACAAATGAATGAAGTACAATTTCTAGAAGGGGATTGAACATTGAATACGAGTATAATAATGATAACGGAGTTGTGGCCAAACTGATCAGTCATTGGTTTTTAAAAGTTGATTCTATTCTCTGGACGGCTAAGTAACCGAGCCGCTCGCAAGAAGAAACTGTTATACCTGTATTGGAAACGAGACCCGCAATTGGAGAAGTTTAATCCATTTCTAGTAACGTAGGTTTTGAAATAGTGGTTTTTATTATTTGAAATCCTAGTTTTCCCTCTAAGTAGTTTGATGGACATTTAAATGTCAATGTTTAGCCTGCGCTGCTCGAGAGTGTCAAGACCGAGTTTTGTGTTGCGTGCACTGCTATTCGGCATGAATTGCCACGTATATTTGTGGCAACGTGCAAACAGCCTTCTTGTGAAATAATTCTGTACTTTTTCTAACATTTTAATGTCTTTTTCTGGTAGGGATTGAATACAGTGCAAGCGCTCTCTAAAATAGGCCTAATATAAATTGAATATGCTTTTAGTAGAATTATGTAGTTGGCGAGATCACAAGGTGGCCGTAATAGTCGACCCTACGGGAACAGCTCTCAATGCACCACACCGCCTCTGTCCCACCACACATACAGCGTGATATTCTTTTGATCAGGGCGGGGGTTTGGCGATGGGATTGGGCTGCTCATCTCGATCGACCCACTGAGCCCGGCAGACTGCGTTGTCATAAATGATCCACCTCTCATATCCAGTAATGATCCCGTCGATCCAAGCTGCTGTACGAGCGTACGAAATTAGATTCAGACACTGGTCCGCACGGTTGTCGTTCTGCTTTTTCGACAGTCGGTGGGGTAACCATCGACCCAACTTCTGGGCCTTGTCAAGATCCTGTAGGCCACGAACGATGGTGGATGAGCTTATTGACCGTATAAAATACACTTGTTTATTTGGTACGAGAGTAGCCAATCACTCCCACAAGCGACTTTCTTGTTTTGCATGGTTCAGAAACTATGCCGATCTCTTTTATATATGATATAGCGCGCGGCGAAGATCAGCCGGGTTAGAGAGAGGCAGCGGAGAGACAATCGAGAGGCGGGGCGAGATGTAGAAGGCTACATCTCGCTCGCATCTCGATTGTGACTTCCGTTCGTTAGCACCATTTGTCATTTTCTTATGCATTTTATACGCACAATACATTTTATACGCACAATACCCCAAGACTCGTCGCCATACCACGGGTGGTAGTATAGGGGTCCGCGTGGAAGTGCTGCTCCAGCACAGCCAAGTCCAGCTCAAATGGCCGTCCGGAAATGCCCTCGTCTTCGATGTCGTACCCCCTTTTAGAAGCGTTTGAACCAACATTGTACAGTGCGCATACTAGAGTGTTGTATACTACTGCCGTGTGGACATCGGGTGGTTTGAGCTCGGATAGAAAGAAAAGCTACATGGTGTTTAGAATGTGCATTAAATTGGGAACGAACTTAAGAGGCATTCCAGTCACTAGACTCGATGTAGGCACAATTCACTACTACGCTCAAAGAGTAGTAGTAGTAACTTATTAACTGCCAGAACGGGGGTAATTGATAACATACGACTGAGAACGATACGATACTGATTAGGATAACACAAACATACCCCTCAAGATCAACCTAATATCTTATTACTATCTCCCAATTGTTGTATCTTATGATAACAATTACCCTTTTCAGCTCTTGTCATACGAGCCCGAGATATTCCCCGGACTCATATACCGAATGGTCATGCCGCGTGTGGTTCTTCTCATTTTCGTCTCAGGAAAGGTATACGGTAGTCTGATTTTTGATTATTGATTACTACAGTGGTGCACGTAAGCCTTTTCAATAGGCTCCACGCCGCATCACGCCCCAAAACGCCTGGGGTTTTTTCTCGATGAGTTAAAAATTATGTTTATAGTAGCGATCGCTTACCTGTTTGGGAGACTAAAATATGCCATAGTAACCAAAATTTTTGTTGTGTCTGAATAGTTTTTTTTCCAAAATTCGTACTTTTGTAATTTTGAAAATTTAAATATTCCCGCGCATATACAACGCTCGGTAAATTCAAATTTAAGCGGGAATTCAAATTATTATAATGGTGTGATAATTTTGATAATTTTGGAAAAAAACTATTCAGACACAACTAAAAATTTTGGTTACTATGGAATATTTTAGCTTCAAAAACAGGAAAGCGATCGCTACTATAAACATAATTTTTAACTCTTTATTCATCGAGAAAAACGCCAGGCGTGGTGGGGCGTGGTGCCTCGCTATGCCGCGTGGAGCCTATTGAAAAGGCTTACGTACACCACTGTATTTACTGAGTTTTCCACAAAACATACAGTAGTAATATAGTATAGTGCTTTCGGGATAAATTAATCAATCGATAAATTAACACCGTACTCCCATGATACCGTAATTCTGTAGGTCGTCATTACGGGTGCCAAGCACAAGAAGGACATCGACGACGCGTTCTCTCAAATCTATCCTATATTGAGGGGATACAAGAAGTAGACTACAGTATCTATCGATTGATCGATCGATCAGAGTGATCTACCGTAACCTCATCACTCCTCCCACAACATTCCTTAGATAATATTAATATTGCCCGTGTTACTGCCGTTGTAGTCGACTAGTATATTCAGTTCACTAGTATAGTATGGTAGATTAGTACAGTATTCACAAGGAGTCTCATTGGCCTTAATCCGGCGAAAAGCGACGGGTCATAGCTTATTAGAAAACCCTTTCTCTGTAGATTAAGAAGGAGTGCTTAAAAAATTCTGAACAGTTCTGTACCCGGACTTAAAAAAATTCAAAGTTTGTACAATATTTGCAACGAATTTCTCTTGTAATGGACACGATTTTTACACTTGAATTTTTATGTTTTTTTTTTAAATTTCCCAATGTATTTACTGATATCCATGTATGTTTGTTCTTATTGTTTGTGATTCATTTTTAAATAAATGAATTCTCTGTTATAATAATGTACGGATGAGAGATAGCAATAAGTTCTTAAAGGTGGTGTCCGGGGAATATTTTCGTGAATAAACTGTGAAGACAGGATGATTGCAAAACTTATATTAGTTACCGTACACCAATTCATTTATGATGATTCTATGTATTGATCGCTAGAATCATGAATGAAGTTCACTTGTACAGGGAACAGCGCGCTATTTGAAATTCAATTTTCATAATTGGAAAGTTCAGCAATAAATATGTCTCGACAGGGATTCGAACCCATGTCGATGCGCTAATTAGACGTCAGCTTTGTCACTACACTAAGGCGATGATGCGAGGGATCAGTGACATATTCCTTATAGCGCGAGAGGCTGTAGAATTACAAATTACAAAATATTGTCAAGAGGTATTTGAGTTCAAAATGGAGGAAGTATTCCATGTAAAATGAATTCAATGACATTCAACGTACACAAATCACAATTAAGAAAGATGGCAATAGTAACACTGAGTGTAAATCATGAAGGAAAATAGATGTGGAAGCTAGAATAATATTATAATTACTGACATTCAGTATTTTTCTCTCTTTTTATTGTTTTATATTCTCATTTTTGCTATTTTCTTTTGTAATATGCTGTAATACATTCCAAATCGATCCCCTTCCAATTAGAGAAGAAACATTTCCTTTAAAAATAGTTCATTGATTCGGAAAGTTAGACTACTGCACCTACCGTTTGACATGAGTACGATTTGGTACAATCTTTGATGTTTGTCTAATTTCTCTCCCTTTGCCTTTACCAATACCACTCATTCTCATGTCTTCGTAAAATACAGTGTCATATAACAAGATACATTACATTTATAATACTTTATTCTAAACATGTACAATAAAAACGTCACCTTTATAGGGAGTGTCTCCCCCTACACTTCCACAAACTCATATACCTAAAAGCCCATCTTCTTCCTTATCAATCCCTTCTTCTTCAAACCTTCCTCATCCGTCTCCATATCCTAGTTGCCGATGATGGTGTCTCCTTGCTCTATAAGTATTATCGATTATTTTGGTATTGTACTATTTATTAAATAGCATTTGCCCTTTGACATCAACTGGAACCCATCGGAACCCACAACAACGGGAGCTCCCTCAACTGAGTAATGCATCATTGAGATGGATTGATTGATTTATCTTGTCTGGCTTTGCACTAATCACTGGACCTGCTGGCAACAAATTTCCTAACTTTCCCCACACGATTTGGCCACATTCGGGCAAATTGTAACCAAAAAACCAGCGATTTGCCCAAATAAGGGCTAGTATTTGCCAGAATACGGGCACCAATAATCCCTACTCGGACAATTTTAATCTCTGTGTAGGTTAACGAATTTGTACTAAATAAATAAAAGAATAAATAAATAAAAATAGTCCAACCGTGGTCAGGAACAAGCTGAGATTGATCCTACGTAGGCCGTTGAGAAGAAAGAGGTCCTGGAGAGGAACAAGGTAATACAACATATTGTATGTAATCTTGCAATGTTTATATAATCTATGTATAGGGCAGAAAGACTCGACCAATCACTGCCTATTCACCCAGGTGTTCGAATCCATGCATGATCACGGATAATTTGTGCAATTAATGCACGGAATATACTCGAATCACTTATAAAGGATAATCCGTGATCTTGCATGGAATCTGAGCTTTCATACAATATCACGGGAAATACGCGCATGGACACAGAAGATCCATGCATGATCAAGAATCATGAATGACCAAGTACGGTCATTCATGGAATTGACGAACCATCCATGTTGATTTTACTTGTATCGTGATCAAGCATGGATACATGAGCATTGGATTGTAATGTAGAAGAAAAACTACCTGATAAAGAAGATGAAGAGGAGGTCGACAGTTCCTTGCTCTTTCCCCCTTCCGCGGTTGCTGTGAAACTGCAAACGCTCATGGATAACGTAAAGGTTAACGAAGTGGGCGATGAATATTCAGAGGAGGAGAGAAGAGAATAAAACTATCCAATCCAATAAAGCATATTATACAACCAGCACTCACATAAACCCTACAAATTAGACATAATCAAGGCACTGGTTTAGCAAAATAGTACTAATGAAAAAGATTGGATGAGGCTAAGCAACAAGGTTTATAGGCGTGTATATTAAAAGGAAAGCAAGAAAATGCAGAGATAAGGTCATGATGAATTAAGTAAAACACGCATGTTCGTAAACCTGGATCAATCGGCTACACACAAATATCACATAGATCATGAATGCACATTACCCCATGATATAAATACAAATACATACTGAAAACGAACGAGAAATAACAAAAAAATAAGTAAAACTGATGAGAGTTGAAAGGCTGAGTGCCGATCGCAAACTGAACGCATTGCACTTTTTACTTACAGTATATTCTGTGTGATTTGACAGGCAAATCGTGGTAGGAACCCAAATTTTTTTTCCTCGTCCTCCATCTTTAAGGCATGATACCAATAGGATATTTCTTAAAACAGTGTTAAAAAAAACAGTGCCTTGGTTGAGTAGTAATTAAATATGATTTTTAAAAAAACATAAAAATTCAAGTGTAAAAATCGTGCAAAACAAGTCGCGTCGGCGGGGATCGAACCCGCAGCGCAAAAATTGTAAGCGACATCTTTGCCACTACGCCACCACTAGCTCGGAGAGGTAGCGCGCAGAACTACCACATTATTTCACGGCAATTGCATGGCCATTACAAGAGAAATTCGTTGAAAATATTGTACAAACTTTGAATTTTTTTAAGTTCGGGTGCAGAACTGTTCAGAATTTTTTAAGAACCCCTTCTTAATCTACAGAGAAAGGGCTTTCTAATAAGCTATGACCCGTCGCTTTTCGCCGGATTAAGGCCAATGAGACTCCTTGTCAGTATAGTTCAATATACTATAGAAATCCTCTTTCAACATTGGTCCTTACAGAAGTTTGGGATGGCACGTCAAACATTTTCGCTCGCCCACAATATGGGTGAGCACTTTTTTGTCGATGAGACTTGAAACCCATCTAGGAATATGCAGGGAGATCGAGATTAGTAAGAATCACCCCATGTCGGAAAAAATGCATGTGGCACGTTGTCACCCCCCCCCCATCGAGATTTTCTTTGCCATACATTTTCTGAGCCATCTCAGCATTTTATAGTGGGTAGATTTAGAAAAATCGTCTCTTTTTTCGCTTAAAATGAGCCTTATGTATATACAGGGTGAGGATTAATTATGGTCACACCATAAAAACGGAATACCTGTTTTGAAAAAAAATATCGAGTTCCGTTCAAATGTATACAAATAATCTTCAAACATCTGGGAATACAATAAAACAATCAATGCCCGATTCTGCCTTCATTGGGCTTGATGACGTCCTTGAGACGGGAGGGGTAAGCCTCGCTCACTGTACGCAGGTAGGTGCTGTTCATCTTCGATCACTCCCTCTCCTAGGATTTCTTCAGGACACCAGCTTTGAGTGGGTAGTAATACAGGACCTATCATCCAAGGTGCACCAGGTTGAGTAGACCAGGGGCTAGATACTTTGATGTTCACAGCTGAAGATTACCGTATAGTTTGTTGAATGAGAACTGAAAACTATGTAATCTTAGAACTGTGACCGGATTTTGAAAGCCGTTAACCTAGCAATTCGACCTATGGTCGAAATCTGCCTACGTTAGAGATGTTCGCTGGGTTTTTGAAAATAGTTCCAAAATGCGGCCAGACTTCGTAGTTTGTAAAGTACTTTTTGGGCTATGCTCGCTTCAATTTGTATTTTTTTTTCTAAGAATCTATAAAGCCGCGTGTTTCTTGTCACAGCGATTTGTCATATTTCTATGTCGATTAGTCGGGTGCTCTGCAAGATAAACGCGGGTGATGCAAATCTTTATGACCTTTCAATGCTATTTTCTGTGAGAATTGATCAACTTTGATTGGATGGATGTAGTGGGCAAAGGGTTGTCATATGGTATCCTACATTTTCGAGTAGGGGTTCCGCATCCGTGCATAATAATAATATTATTATTATTAATTTTACTATTTTTTTGCAGGTTGAACAGTATCGTAACGGCGATCGATGACTTCGGAATCAAAATTTAGCAAACTACTTTTGATGAAAGTTTGTCACAGAAATAAAGTTAGAAAAACTTTGATTTGAAATCAACTGATTAAAACGACTCCTTAGGGAATCTCACCGCTAAAACTTTCACATAGACAATTTTCAGCTTGGAAAGGACGAAGTAATTACTATCTATTAAGAATTGCAATTGAAGAACTGATCATTTGATCAACGAGCGCGCGGAATGATCTTTGCATAATCATCAATTAGCTCACTCTCTATTGATGCAAATTAGTTTTGGAACCCGACGATTTATAACCGTCGACTGGAAACTAACTATTTAGAACCATAATTTCAAAACTTGAACTTCGTAACCAAGTTGATAAAAATGGAATAACTTCAATATTATCGTCTAGCCATGCGGATTTTGATCGTTTGATCTCTGATTGAGATCCAAATTTCATTGTTTTACATACAAGTGTCTCTTACGTTTGCAAGATTTGCATATATGGGATCGCGTTAAATATATATAATATTGATCGATAATATTGAAGTTATTCCATTTTTATCAACTGGGTTACGAAGTTCAAGTTTTGAATTATGGTTCCAAATCGTCAGTTTCTAATCGACGGTTATAAATCGTCGGGTTCCAAAACTAATTTGCATCAATAGAGAGTGAGCTAATTTATGATTATGCAAAGATCATTCCGTTCGCTCGTTGCTCAATTGATCGGTTCTATAATTTCAATTCTTCTTTCTCGTTTTCTGAGTCTCGATTCCTTCGCATAATTTACAAAATAAAAGTATTGAAAGTGATCTTGCGTATTCTGATAGTATACAAATCATCGATTTCAAAGTCAATGTTACAAGGCAACGGTGATAAAAGTCTGGATCTTTAATGATCAGTGTCTAAGTTATGATTCCGAAGTCATCGATCGCCATCGTAACGAGCGAGAGAACGAGAAGTTCCCAGATGAGATCGATACGCCCCTAGATAATATCTAGTAGATATGCCTGCCAGAGTGCGCTTCCAGAAGTACCGAGGACTCAAGAACTTCCGGTGAGGGATTATTGTTATAGATTGATTGATTAGTTTCGAAATGTATAGGATTATTGATTAATCTGTAGGTTGTCTGTGTATTGCTGGTATGGAAAGATTAGGTGATAATAATAATAATAGTAACAGTTTATCTATATAACAGCACATAACAGAAGAGTAAGTCAGAGATTGAGATAATCTTATTATTTTTTAATATTGTAATGATTACAGTACGTCACGATGGAACGTACAGGAGAATCTTCCCTTGGACTACACGCGCATCTTCTAGTTTGCCAACTTTAGAAGAAGAAGGTGATCCGATGTTTCACGCTTCCATTGATATACCGATGTTTCTTGTGAAAGTCGATCATACTTGAACATTTGTTTACTTTTATTAAATTAGTAGGATGAATAGCTACGGTGCAGATTTGCAAAATGCGGCCTGGTTTTCGCAAATAAAAACCCAAAATGCGGTCAGGCTTCGTAGTTTGCAACGCACTTTTCGGCCTATGACTGTATTGTTGTTTTCGAGTGTTTTATTACGATTTTGGCCCAATTTTATCGAGGTCAGACGGCAGTTCGGGGTCAGTATGCCGTAGATACTTATGAAACCGACACAGTTAGAGTTTTGTAGGGAATTGTAGAAGATTTCTTGATGTGTATTCAACTCTGTTTGTGTAAATGTAATTTTGCTGGCTAGCACGAGGATAAAGGGGGATACTATTAATAATAATATTTTATTATAATAATTATTGCATTCTTACCCATGCTTTATGGTTATATCTCACATCCTTTGTTAATTTCACCTTACTACCTCGTTGTGGTATTGTATTTATGTGCCCTGAATGTATTCTCTCTGTATTTCATTCTCATACTTTTCTGAATTCCACATAGAGCAATTTCATAATATTCTCGTCTCACCTTTACTTTTTGTTTAGCATACTTCATCTCTACTAATTTCAGTTGGAATAGCCTAATTACGTAATCACTAGTTAAATCATGATTTCATTAGGTTGATCTTAGTTTTTATCTGCTGGTTTTTTTTCATTATGAATGTGCTCACAGAAAATGGATGTCTTATCTCTTTGATTGTTAATTGTCAGGGCGATGTAGTAATTGGATGAAAAGAATTAATTAGAATAATACATTGTGACAGCTATAGTGGTCGCCGTATACTCTTACCCTTTCCTTTCATTGTTTCCTTTAATATATTTATAAATATATTTATAAACATAAATGTTCGACATACATATGCTCTGCTAATGAAGATGAGATATTTCATGAGAGTGGTTTTATTGAGAGAGAAGAAGGTTTTTTATGTGTTGTTTTGATGTGTCTCGATCAACTTGTATTTAATCATTCGTAAACCTATATTTATATCTCTTGTTGTTGTGATTGGTTATGGGAATGAATGGTAATAAACTAGTAGGTAGGAAGAAAGGGATGAGAGTAATTAATCATCTTCTGTAAAAGAAGAGCCTTTTCCCTCTTATCTGTGCATAGGAGCCGCTAGGAGAGACCGCAAAAGGCTAGGGAGAGGGATTCCGAGAGAAACGAAGGCAGAGGAGGGCCCCATCCTTCTACCGAGTCCAACGAAGGTCCTTCTTCTTATCCTTCACTCCTATCGTGACAGGTGGACAAGGGCTTAGAGAAAGGGTGTAAGATATACCAGGGGCTTAGAGTGAGAGAGGAAGATACCGCAAAAAGGCGAGGTAGAGGGAGGCCGTGGTATACTGTAAAAATCGGTTTTATGTAAAGTGCGAAATGATTTATTATAGTTAGATGTAGAGATAATGTAGAAGAGAGAGGTTATAGAGAAGCAGAGTGGGCGGAGTTTCAATGTATGGGAGGAGGCCCCGCCCACAAATAGTTTAGTCTCTAGTCTCGTCAGTCCTTGCGGTTGTGCTGCTGTGGTGAGTCTTTGTTAATTACTATAGTTATTATTTCAATTGATTTTATCATTGACCTACAAAAAATCGATAATGTGACGATTATCGATTTTTTTCCAAATTGGGTGATTACTGTATTATTGATTACATTACTTGTACCGTACTTGTTGATAACTGTTGATTACTGTAGTAATTGATTGGGATGATTTTATTGATTGACTGATAAGAGTTGTCAATCATTATTATCATTTTGATTGATCTACAAAAAATCAATATAAAAAATCGATATAAAAATCAATACAAAAAAAACAGTTTGGCCGACAAAAGCCCTGCCCCTAAAGGGGGCGTGGCCTAAATGGCGGTCAAACTGTACTATACTACTACTAACAAATTGTTTTTTCTTCCTATTATAGTAGTTATCAGTATATTTACTCACTAATTGCTTTTCGATCTCTCCCGCATTATTTGCATTTTTGCGTTTCTTGTTCATACGAGTGATTATCGATTAGTTTCGTTTATTGATTTTTGGTTCTCTCATACCTTTCCTTCTGTCATCTCACAGCATATTCTCTATCTATCTCTAGCATCCATGGCAATATATCGATTTTTCGGTTGTTATTGATCGCCTATCGATTTTTCGATCCTCTGATTAAAGCACAACTTATGCCCAGTATCTGCTACCTTATATCCCTGCTTCGCTATTCGAAATACAAGAATTATGACTGACACGCCGCATTCTTCCATTGTTCGTATCCATCCATGATTATCGATCTCATTCGATTAGCGAACTCTTTATCATCATCAAGAGCGCCGAACGATTGCTCGTAGAAGTTCTGAGAGAGTTCAAAGATCAAAGTTCAAAGATCAAAGATCAGTCGACTGACTCATAACGAATGTGCAGCAATGATATGTGCTTCGATGGTCTGAAGAGCAACGAGGAATGGTCTCACTATAAGACTGATTGTAAAAGTTGAGGTAAATTCAAAGTTGAAGATTGTTACTTTAGAAACGATTGATCACCAGATATCTTCCAATCAATAATGAATAATGAAATTAAATATGTTTGCCTGATAATATATTTTCTAAGATATTTTCTACTGTATCAGCTTGCACGATTTACATTATCGATTTATACCCCATCTCAATCCTTTATCGTTAAAGGTCTCCGGGGGGGGGGGGGGGGTAAGGGGCCAAAGAAAGAACGAAGTGTACCACTACTGTGTATTAGGGTGGCGAGAATGACTCTTCACTCACCAGTTCCCCTGGCAGTCTTGTGCAAGTACTCGCGAGAGAGGTCATTTACGACCTCTCTCTCGTCAAGTACTTGCAATGAGATCAGAAAAACACTGGTGAGCAGAAAAAAGCAATTCTTTTTTCGATTCACTTGGGTTTTCTCTGGTCAAAGTGGTCAAAATGTGCACATCTGAATATTTTTGGAATCTACACACCAATAGCTATTCAACAAGCATAAAATCGACTGTTAAAGTACACTTTTAAATTTCGTTGATTTGTCATGTTATGCATGCCATAAATTCGGATCAGACTATGATAATATCATATATTTTTATTATGTTAGTACAGTAAACTCGAATTACAATTAAAACTCTTCTTCATCGTCTTCTGAGAGACTCTAATTGATAGTATTCATTACATGAGAAATCAACGAAATTTAAAAGTGTACTTTGACAATCGATTTTATGCTTGTTGAATAGCCACTGACATGTAGATTCCAAAAATATTCACATTTGCACATTTCGACCACTCAGAGCAGAGAAAACCCAAGTGAATCAAAAAAGAACTGTTTTTTCGACTCACTTGTGACCTCAGCGAACGGCTGCCAGGGGGAACGAGTGAGCAGTTAGAGAGACTGCTCACCAGTTGGAGGGAGGCAAAACAGGTGAGTGAAGAGTCATTCTCGCCACCCTACTGTGTATACACTCGAGGTCTACAGAGCCCATTTATCGATTAGTAAGTAATTTCAAATGTCTCCATTCTTCCAGACTTGGGATCCACATCAGCGTAGGTGTGATAGTGCTTCACGAGCGAGTGAACACTAGGGAACTGAAATTATTCATTGATTGTCGATTTTTTGATTATTGATCGATACCGTCTTAGCCTCGTGAGTATTCTGCAGGACAACAAAGTACTTCTCACTGCTTCTCTCGGAACTTTTAATGGGGAAGTGGTAAATCTGAAGGGATAGTATTGATTTATTGATTAGTTGATTGAATACCGTATTAGTCGAGCTCATGTAGGCAAGTTTGAGGTCGATAGTGAGAGGAATGGATGAATCACGGGGTTTCTCGTAATAGATCAAGAACTCTCCGCACCTACATAGGTCAAAGATTAATAAATAGTATTCGTTATTAAAGAAGGGGACCCACGAGATTTGGGGTCCGCTATTGACAAAAAAGAACGTGGGACATAGGAAGCGACATTGTGTTTTCTATTAGATTTGAGAGTTTGAGCGCGTAGAGCGTGTAGCCCAGTGGTTAGTAGTCAGCGCTTGTAACCGCGCCACGCGGGTTCGATTCCCGTTTGCAACTTTCTATATATTTGTCCTTCAAATTCAAAAACTCGCGCCTTTCCCTGGGGGATCAATGAACTTTATGCTCGGTTTACTACATGCCGGGGCACCTAAAAAAGGAAGATGTGATCTATAGTTATGCCTGGCCAGTTTAGTCACGAAAAAACTCGTGGGTCCCCTTCTTTAAAATCGTCCATAGTCAACTTAAAGTATTTAACCATTGGAATACATGACAAGAATTATTTTAAAAAAATTGGCAAATAATATTTTTGCACTCCCACTGTATACAGCTGATCAACGACATAATTCATGCCCGTATTCTCCGTGACATTAAGGCGTTCGAATCTTTAATTCACTCCGAGTCCGAACTAACATTATCACCATCAAGATACATTCAACCATATGAGTGTAACTTGTGCGAGCAACTTTGTGAAGAGTTCTTTGCTACATATTATAGATAGCTGAATGGGAAGCAGTATATGTCAGAATTATAAAGTTTAAAAGTTTTAATCAATGCTCTGTATTCTGCTCCACACCTCTAGACGAGGTTTCCTAATTACCGTACACTGACTCCTCCAAAAACATTTAAAAAGTTGTAGAGTTCGACTCTTAATTAATTTAAATATGATTTATATATTTCGAATAAAAAATTCAAGATCTTTTTTATGAGATCAACTTGTCTTTTCGTTTCCGAATCACTTTAATATTCAGTAACTGAGCCAACTTCAATAGTGGGCGGAGCCGATCATTCGGAGATAGCCGTGCCTCCCTCACTAAGTGGCCCGACGCTACAAGTACCGTCAGCATACAGACCGAAGACACCCGCGAACCAAGAAAAAGTGGAAACGGTCGAATTACCAACGGGAGATGTGGTTCGTACAATACCGGTTAAACCAACTCAATTGGACATACTTGAGCTTCTTCTCCACACGTCTCTTCGAACAAACACCCACATAATGACGGGAGACATCATCGGAAGGAACGGTGGACTGAAAGATGCGGTTACGGTATCCATCAGGTTACGGTATCCTAGGACTATGGTACTCCTACCATATCAGAGATGGATTTCCTCTCGCTGACAACATCCTACTTACTACACATTTCGGGGGGCGCCCGTTTCGGCAACGCCCGTTTCGGCAACGAGTTATAAATCGGTTGGGAGATGGTCTATGGAAACAAAAGTTGTACCATTATTATCAGTAGTGATGTACGGTATGGTGCTACCGTAACCGTCGGGAATCGTGAACTGATTTTTTTAGTCGACCCATGACCCGGGGTTCATGGTTGAAAATGGCCAAAGTCGAAAAATTCATGATGATACGAGATCAAATACTAGTTGCAATTATATCAATAGTGAGCCAACTTTTATCTTTCTGGATACCGTAACCCGTACTACCGTAATCTAGCTACCGTAATCTGCAATAATATGGCCAAATGCACTTCAAATCCCGGTTTGATTACGGTAATTCGGGGTGCGGTAACCAGAAAGATAAAAGTTGGCTCACTATTGATATTATGGCAACAAGTATTTGGTCTCGGAGTATCATGAATTTTTCGACTTTGGCCATTTTCAACCATGAACCCCGGGTCGACTAAAAAAAATCAGTTCACGATTCCCGACGGTTACGGTAGCCCCATACCGTACACCACTACTGATAATAATGGTACAACTTTTGTTTCCATAGACCATCTCCCAACCGATTTATAACTCGTTGCCGAAACGGGCGTTGCCGAAATGGGCGCCCCCCCCCCCACATTTCGGATCTCTGAATTATTGATTATTGATTAGGTTATGGTAGATGTACCGTATCGTAGATACGAGAATCGATAATGATGGGCTGATCATTTCTGTCAGTCATGAAGGGACTTACTTATGGATGGATTCTTTCGATAGAGCGCTCAGCGACTCGCCGCTATGGGTAAAATTCTCGTACATCGTCTGTTATGTAGTTCATGGTAAGCCCCGCCCACAATTGACCACGCCCCCTCTCACCGGATTATTGGAAGTGTCGAGACGAATCTACTGCGCATTCTGAATTATCGGTTTATCGATTAGGATCGCTGTACAGTAAGCGCAAACCTTCTCCCGTCTCTCGTACTCACAGGACGTGTCGATGAACTTTAACGAATAAATACGATAAATCTTTGATTCTTTGATCTTTGCACTCTTGCCCATTGAGACCAAACTGTTAAGTTTAATTCAATTATCATCCCAGACATTTCTTTGTCTGTTCACCAATTTGTATGATTCAATTATCTCCCCATTTTTCATTCTCCAAATCTCCACTCATTCATTCTCCTCTGTCCTAGTAGTAGGTAGCGGTTTCTTCGCTGACAATGGTATGCTCTCAACATTATTTTTGTTCTTTATAGATTTGTTGGGCGGTCGGTGCGCGGTGTACAATGTTCCACCATTTAATGGAACCCGTCCGTGTACGTGTCCGTCCCATCCGTTGCCGAAATTGCCGGCAATTGCCGATTTTTTATTTTCCGGTTGCCGGCAATTGCCGGTTGCCGAAAAAAAGTGGTTGCCGCACACCCCTGCTCCAAACCGAAAGCATGATTTTCCTTGGGTGAATATCGGGTATTGGCTCGTCTTTTGGCGCTTCGTCTGCATCAAAGACATTGGCGTATGCGCTTATCATTGTCGCCGAGGATCCACTTTTCATCCCTATTGACAACATGACCTAACCAGTCGAATAGGCTTCTTACGGTTAGAAAAGATACTGCTGCATCAACCCTCCGATCCTGGTCCAAATCGGTCAACTTGTAAGGAACCCATCGACCGAGTTTTAACACCTTTCCGATCGTCGCCATTCCTCGAACGATAGTCGATTGATCAGTCCTAAGGGTAGTGGTTTGATTAAGGGTGGTTAGATAGGGATCATTGTCCACCTCTTTCCACAGCTTGTTCTGTCCATGTTTATTTTATTTTATTTATCATACATCCAATAAAGATGTGACAACATTTGAAACGAAGAATAAATAAGTGAATAAGAGAATCGGGAAATTATGTGGTAGGAATTGGGGAGGGAGAAGATGGAGGGGAGTGCAAGTCTTCACATGTAGACTAAGTAAGATCAAAGATCAACATGATCTAAGATAGGTTGGCAAGACCTAGCGGGGGAGGAGTCCGCATTGATTCAATATATATATCGGATTGAATCGAGTCTACTATGAGGAAATGCATTAAAGTGATGTGATGGTAATTCCTAATTTATCAATAAGGTCAGGGCATGAAATCAATTTAGCTTTAATGATCGGGGTGCTATGTAACAGGGTGGGTGAACCAGTAACACAATGTAATTTGGTCAGGAAACGGGCACATCTAACAGAAAAAAGATGAACGGAGGTTTTCACGTCTAGTTACAGGAATATGAAATGCAAAACAAGATAATCGACCAAATGTAGGTTTAAAAACAAAGAAATGGCTAGATGGAAGATCTACTTCACATCGAAGAATCTTTAAAGCATAAATAATATCGATCACTGTTCGTCTATGATAGAGGGTAGCGAGATTGAACAAGGTTAATCTATCAAGATAATGGGGGAAGATACCTGTGTAGAAACAACGATAATACAAGAGACGAGTAAATAAATGGGACACTTTCTCTAATTTACGAACAAGACCCTTAGAGGAAGGGGACCATACTGGGGATGCATATTCAATAATGGGAAGGATATAACATTTAAAGGCATGAATATAAACATTGGGTCTAGTACAGGAGATCGAACGAAATAGAAGATACACTAAAGAGATGGCTTTCTTTGTGATAATGGAAATGTGAGAGGAAAAATTGAGAAGAGGGTCAAGAAAGACTCCTAGGTCACGGGTAGATAGAGATGAAGGAAGTGGATGAGAGTGGATACAGTATGGCAGAGAGGTGTCCGTAACGGACGGATGGCCAACTTGCGGCCGCAACTTGGCCGTCCGTCGGATAACTATCCGACGGACGGCCAAGTTGCGGCCGCAAGTTGGCCATCCGTCGGATACGGACACGTATGGCAGAGAGGGGTTGTTTTTGCCTATATAAAGTACAGTGCATTTGTTTTGTGCAACTGTGTCTCCACTTATGTCAAAATGACTGGTCATCTGCCTTTTCAAATCGTCGCTCAACCGATATTCTATACCTTGATTTTCACATGCGTTTGATACCGTATCCCACACAGAGATTAAATTTGCCCGAGTTACGTTAGTTGGCGAGTAATTTGCCCATATTCTGGCAACTATTAGCCTTCATATAGATAAATCGATGGTTTTTGAGCTAGAAGTTGTCCGAATGCGGGCAAATCGTGTTCATAAGTAGCGCAAGTTGGCAAATCTATTACCCATATTTGGGCAAGTTTTCTCTCTGTGCATACCAAACTCATCGCCAAATGTTCGTATAACAGGACAACTTCTCCATTGGCCCAAATCACTGATCGTCTATTCAGTGTTCGATTAGATTGTATTTTGCCCAACTTTCGCCCTGTTGTGTTTGGAGTACCCCTCTGTTCTCGGCCGTATCCGCTTCATAATATACATTGTTGATATCTCATCTAGCATATCCTCCTTACCAAATGTTAAGATTCAAGCTTATGCCGATGATGTTAAACTTTACAGTACCGTCCAAAAGTATACCAAAAAGTACATTTTTCGTCATAACTTTTTTCAAACTCAACCGATCATGTCCAGCTTTTCAGGGAATGTTTTGAGAGTGTTTTTACGTGTTTTGCATAAATAACCACCCCGGTTTAACTCTTACCTATAAAATTAATATCGAATTTATCAAAAGTCAGAAAAGTGAGATTTTCGTTTTCTTCGTTTTCTTCAGAGTATTTCACTCATTTCGTTACCAATGTGTGTTATATCATTTTAAAACCATGTCACGGCCTCTTGGGAGCAATATTCCACCGATATCTGTACTAGAATCCTTTCGTCGTGAACGTCAGATGGCTCCGTCCGCAGCAACCTGTTGCAGGTGTTCCGGATGTCTGTTTCGACTATCCCCAAGGTCATTAAAACTCCAATCCGTGCCCAAACAATGAAAATGACTAATGAACGACCTCTCAAGACGACCACGACATCTCATCATATTATTACACGCGTCGCGATGGAGAACTCTAGGCTCACTGCAATGGACACCAAGCAAGAACTGACGAAATTTCACCAAATTGAGATATGTGAAGCTTCTAACTTGAGTGAAAAGACGTTTGAGGGAAGGAAAAAGGTCTTTAAGATATCAGTGTAGTCCTGCTTCTTCATAATTCCCTTCACATGGTCCAGGGGACCAACCCTAACTGCGGGGAAATAACCCCACAAAATCAACAATACTCCACCAAGCTTCAAGGTGAGCAGCTGGTAGTTCCCATCAAATCTAGTGTTAACCGGATGACGAAAATGATCTATTCCCACCGTATCAATCATCAGAGACTTGTTTTCATCTGAGAATACAACCTACTACCACTGCTGTGGGGTCCAATGCAGATCGTCGATGTTGTGGGGTTGTTTCTCTGTAGATGGGGTTGGTCCCCTGGACCATATGAAGGGAATTGTAAAGAAGGACGAGTACTTCAATATCCTGGAGACCCATTTCCTTCCCTCAAACATCGTTTCAGCCAAGTTTAGAAGCTTTAGGTATCCAAATTTGTTGAAATTCCGGAGTTTCTTGCTTGGTGTCCGTTGCATTGAGTTTCGGATTCTCCTTCTGGATGCGGGCAATCATACGATCAGAGGTCGTAGTCGTCTTGCGAGGTCGTCCATTAATCTTATTCATTGTTTGAGCATAGATTGGTGCTATGATGACCTTGTGGATGGTCGAAACAGACACCCGGAAATACTGTGAGAGGGTGACTGCGGACAGTCCCATGTGACGTTAACGACGAATGAATTCTCGCTCGGATATCGGTAGATTCTTGCTCCCAAGAGGCCGTGTAATAGTTTTACAACGATATAACACACATTGGTAGCGAAATAAATGGGAAAACTCAGAAGAAATCGAAGAAAACGAAAATCTCATTTTTTCGACTTTTGATAAATTCGAAATAAATTTTACCGTAAGAGTTAAACCGGGGTGTTTATTTGTGCAAAACACGTAAAAACACTCTCAAAATAATCCCTGAAAAGCTGGACAGGATCGGTTGAGTTTGAAAAGTTATGACGAAAAATGTACTTTTTGGTATACTTTTGGACGGTACTGTATGTATTTTTTAATAAACCTTCCCATCCTCTGAATTTGCCTCTCTCTGAATGCCAGAACGCTATTAACTCCTTCCATGAATGGACTGTTATCAATCAACTATCTCTTTCCGCTCCCAAATTTTATTTAATACGTATCGGTTCTCGATCTTTGATCTCTTTCTACTCCATCAATAATTCTCATCTTGATTACTTATGCATCGTTACATTTGCCTTACGTGCCTTCGCCGTAACCCCCGTCCGTCGCGTCGGAAAGGAAGCGGAGGGGGTTACGGCGTAGGCACGTAAGGCAAATGTAACGGTGCATAACACTTACTTACACTTACACTTAGACTTACACGCGACTTTATTAGGCGTTCAAATAATGTCTACCCTTTGCTCAACCGCATCTATTGATGATAGAATAAGTAAATCTCAAATTGTTCTTCATCTTCTCCTCAAAGGTGTCTCTATAAACTCTCCTTAAATATTAGTTAAATGCTATTAGATTGTATAATATATAGAAGTACAAATTTAAATGGCATGCACTATAAAAGTAATACATATTTATTCTTAATTTTTAATAGTAATGTGCTTCATGGTGTTTCGGCCGCTACGTCTAGACACATATACAATCTATCTCTCCTTTGCATCATCTTTCTGGTATCCAATCAAATCTAAAAACAGTCTTCGTCTTGAAAAGGTTCAACACCTTCTTACTAGAATTGTATTCTTCCGTTGCTTTCATGACTCTCCTGAATCTCTTCCTTCTTAGCCTGACAGATTGAAAGCACTCTCAATGAAGCCTATAAGTGAGCAAAGGGTTCTAAGTGATCTTATCCTCGCGAGAAAGATACTGTATGGAGAGTCGATCATTCCGATCGATATGAATATCATCCTCGTCCGCAAATTTCACCCATCGGAAATCTCAATTCTTTTTTAATCTTTCGCAGATTCATAAGCTAACTTCTACGTGAAAGTTTAACTGGAAAAACTCTCAAAGCCATATCTAGACCGTGAGCCAATGCAGTTTCTACAAACTTCTTACAGTACAGTTACAGTGCAATACTTTATCATGTTCGCATTTTAGTACAGATGCTTCCATTTTTTTAACTGTCTTCCAAAGCCTTGATGTCAGCTCATTGTCTTCCTGTTCATTAACTATGCGCCCGAGATGTGAAATTCTTTTTTTTAAATTCACTCATTTTGTTGTTAAAGTTCACACTGATAAGATGTTCTCTTTTCTAGTTTCATAATCACGACAAAAATTTAAATCTTTCGACAAGAACAAAATCAGGAAAAGATTATTGCGGCAGGGGGGATCGAACTCATATACATATATTATTCGAATCAGCATCCGATTCTGATAATACACCGTTGATAAGCAATCTCAAATGTTTATGAGCTTCGAGAAAATTGAAATTTAAATTCGGCTATGTGATTTGGAATTTCCTATGGTATCCATCCATCATCCATCCATCCATCCGAACCATCCGTCCATCCAAACCATCCGGATGGGTTCATAAACTCATCTATGAACTCCTCAAACAAGTGCTTGTGTGGTGTAGTAGATAATGTGGCTGCGTTTATTTTTGACTAACATGAGTTCGATCCCCCCTGCCGCAATAATCTTTTCCTGATTTTGTTCTTGTCGAAAGATTTAAATTTTTGTCGTGATTATGAAACTAGAAAAGAGAACATCTTATCAGTGTGAACTTTAACAACAAAATGAGTGAATTTAAAAAAAAGAATTTCACATCTCGGGCGCATAATTAATGAACAGGAAGACAATGAGCTGACATCAAGGCTTTGGAAGACAGTTAAAAAAATGGAAGCAAACTGCATTGGCTCACGGTCTAGATATGGCTTTGAGAGTTTTTCCAGTTAAACTTTCACGTAGAAGTTAGCTTATGAATCTGCGAAAGATTAAAAAAGAATTGAGATTTCCGATGGGTGAAATTTGCGGACGAGGATGATATTCATATCGATCGGAATGATCGACTCTCCATACAGTATCTTTCTCGCGAGGATAAGATCACTTAGAACCCTTTGCTCACTTATAGGCTTCATTGAGAGTGCTTTCAATCTGTCAGGCTAAGAAGGAAGAGATTCAGGAGAGTCATGAAAGCAACGGAAGAATACAATTCTAGTAAGAAGGTGTTGAACCTTTTCAAGACGAAGACTGTTTTTAGATTTGATTGGATACCAGAAAGATGATGCAAAGGAGAGATAGATTGTATATGTGTCTAGACGTAGCGGCCGAAACACCATGAAGCACATTACTATTAAAAATTAAGAATAAATATGTATTACTTTTATAGTGCATGCCATTTAAATTTGTACTTCTATATATTATACAATCTAATAGCATTTAACTAATATTTAAGGAGAGTTTATAGAGACACCTTTGAGGAGAAGATGAAGGACAATTTGAGATTTACTTATTCTATCATCAATAGATGCGGTTGAGCAAAGGGTAGACATTATTTGAACGCCTAATAAAGTCGCGTGTAAGTCTAAGTGTAAGTGTAAGTAAGTGTTATGCACCGTTACATTTGCCTTACGTGCCTACGCCGTAACCCCCTCCGCTTCCTTTCCGACGCGACGGACATGTGAAATGGTTTTTGTAACAAATAAAAGCATTGAGAAAATTAGGGCAGTCAATGATTTTATGACATTTTCTGTTTTTCTTTGAATGTCCTATTTTTTTTCAGCTTTTTGAAAACAGAAATTTCTGTTGATTGTCTAAAAAAAATTTCTGTCCCAGCCCTGACCAGTATACCTGTTGCCAGTCACTCCGGTGACCTATGACGAGTTAAAATATGGTGAAAAATCGAAAAAAGCGAGTTTCCGAGTGTTAAAGGTGGTGGCTGTGAAGACTGGATGGTTGTAAAAGTCATATACATAAGTCACCGCATACCATTTCTTTTATAATGATTCTGCATATTGATCGGTATAATCATGAATGAAAGATGTTCAATAGGGCAGGAAATGGAGAAAGAGAGATGGGAAGGCGGAGTGCCGGTCGCAAACTGAAAATCAAAACACTTTTTACTTACCGTATATATGTATGAGGGGCTCATTCTAATCGTCGTAGGAACCAATGATTCTTTTCGAGGTTCCCCATCTATAAAATGTGCCCGGGAAAATAGAAAATAGAAAGTAGTGAATTCACGGGCGCGAATAAGATGCTGGAATTCAATTTCTGACTTTCCGACAGCCAATTGTTATGTTTAAAAAATGAAGTAAATCAGGTGAGGAAAATCATCAGGAAAATGTATTTAAAAAAAAGAAAAAAAGGAATTTTCACTTTTGACATCGCAAACATCAAAGACATCGAAAATTTGCGACTGCGAGGGCAAATTTGAATTGGGTTACTATATATTTGAATTATTTAAATAGATTTTATTAATAAAGTTTATTCAGGACTCAAATAAGGCCAATTCCAATGCTCAGGCCAAGCAGCATAAGATTGCTCAGGTATAAATATTAATGGTTAATTGAATTTAAAAAAAATTTTGTGACATTTTCTATTTTTTCTTTGAATGTCCTGTTTTTTTAGCTTTTTGAAAACAGAAATTTCTGTTGTTTTTATCTGAAAAAAAGATAATTTTCTGTCACAGCCCTGAACAGTATACCAGTTGCGTGCCACTCCGGTGACTCGTTAAAATATGATGAAAAATCGAACAAAAACGAGTTTCCGAGTGTTAAAATGTGCCCTGGAAAAGCGAAAATAGAAAGTAATGAATTCACGGGCGTGAATAAGATGCGGGAATTCAATTTGTTTAAAGATGAAGTAAATCAGGAATTAACAGGAGAATCAGGAAAATCAGGAGGAAAAGGAATTAAAAAAGAAAAAAAAAGAATTTTCACTTTTCATCTTCTTTCGACATCGAAATCTTTTAAAATCTAAAAAAAAAACTAAAAGACGCAAATTTGATTTCTCTAGTAATTTCTCTATCATCCTCCTCCACATCGACCTCGTCCTCGATATGAATATCATCCTCCTCCGCAAATCTCATCCATCGGAAATCTCAATTCTTTATTAATAGAGTGAAGTGGTTATACTGGGTTATCTTCATTGTGTGGAATCGTATGTTAGTATTGTGCTTGGTTATGCCATAGGTTAAACGAAGAGTTGGGTCATCTAGTTTATCGGTCAGACGCGTTTCGGGTACTCAACCCATCATCAGTGACATAATTACCTACAAATAACCAACATTGGGATATACAGGAATGAAACATGACAAACAGAGGACACACGGAAAATGACAAACGGCTGCAATAGATGACAATTTAGTGAAAAGGATGAGAGTGAGAGATAGATGGGTTATGTTAGAGAGAGTGAGAGGAGAGATAATGGTGTGAGGTCAACAGTGAGTTCATAGCGGGCATTGATAGGTGGTTTAGTGGTCTCAATGTGAAGGGCCTCGGCTACTTTCCGTCTGACTACATTGGGTTCGATGCAGATGACAGTACCAGACAAACGAATGGGTTGAGCATTATGACAATCAATGGAATGACGAGCAAATGTCTTGGTTGAATTAGAGGCAGTGAGGGGATATCGACCACTACGGTAATGTTCTACTGCACGTGCATGGAGGGGTCGGCCTGAATGGCCAATGTAGAAATCGGGACACAATGAACATTCGAGACGATATACAACTCCTATAGACTGACAGATTCCTACTCGATTGAATGGACAGAAACAACATCGATCACCGAGGACACAAAACGAGTCAAGATACCGGTTGCGAGAAAGAAGGGACGGGCCAATAGATTCAACTACGGTTACGTCAAGATCAGCTTTGGATAAAGCTTCTTTGATGTCCTTAGTGAATGCATCGGAAATATAAGGAATAGAAAAAATGGGACGGTTAGGAAGAAAAACAAAACTTTTTTAATAAGTCGCAGAATCATAAGCTATCTTCTACATAAAAGTTTAACTGGAAAAATTGTCAAATCCATATATGGTATATACAGTAGCGCCGGAAAGTCAAAATACACTTTTTATTTCTGGTGTAATTTTGTTTCTGTTAGTCAGTTGAGATATCAAGCTGAAACTTGTACATGATGTACGCACAGTATGTACTTATTCGGTCCTCTTATAAGGTCTCACGGGCCTTTCTGGTTATTGCATACTGGTGACGCTACCGAACAACACTTTTTCAAAAATTCATTATTCTTTCAGGGATTTTTTCGCACTCGTCAAACTTCGTGAGCATCGAGAGCACTACAAGGTCTATCCAGAAAAAAATATTTCAGGTTGCTGCGAATTCGGGTATTGGCTGCAGACTTGCTGCAACTTCGTGGTCGCAAAATCATATCTCGGCTTCTAGAAGAGCTTAAAACGCGTTCAAAGCAGCAAACTAATTCTCAAGGTGATTCCTGATGATCCTGTAAGTATGGTAGATGTAGCTCATCATTCATCTTCATTGATCGAAAAGTTACTTTTTTACAAGACCCAACTTTGAAAAATCACAATTCTTAGGGCAGACCTTGTAAAATCTGGTAATCGGTTGGGAATGTTGATAAAAAATATTAATTAATCGATTCATCGCTTTTTAGAGCGATTGCATATCTTTCTTGCCTGCAGCAGTCGTTTATCTGAAGGATAGTCGTTTAGGCCGCGCTACCTTCGCATCTCGCGACCTGTACACATCTCTCGGCTTTCCATACTGCTCAGCGAGCTTTGATAGATGAAATCACTCTAAAACGTATTGTCGCTAATCCTGAACATCATAGCCTATAAAAGAAAGCGTGTTTGGTCTTCTTTGATCGAATGAAACAACTTTTCATTATGATTTTGAGCAAAATTTGACGAAAAATGAGCAAAGATCAAAGATCGAAACTCAAAGATCGAAGATAAAAAACTCTATTCATACAGTGCACTCTTTATTCTGACTATTCAAATCACTAAAAGTGGCTAAATCGTCATTGAGCAGTATGGAAAGCCGAAAGATGTGTACAGGTCGCGAGATGCGAAGGGAGCGCGGCCTAAACGTCTATCCTTCAGATAAACGACTGCTGCAGGCAAGAAAGATAAGCAATCGCTCTAAAAAGCGGGGAATCGATTAAATAATATATTTTCAACATTCCCATCCGAATACCAGATTTTTACAAGGTCTGCCCTAAGAATTGTGATTTTTCAAAGTTGGGACTTATTAAAAAGTGACTTTTTCGATCAATGAGGATGAATGATGAGCTAGATCTACCATACTTACAGGATCATCAGGAATCACCGAGAGAATTAGTTTGCTGCTTTGAACGCGTTTCAAGCTCTTCTAGAAGCCGAGATATGATTTTGCGACCACGAAGTTGCAGCAAGTCTGCAGCCAATAGCCGAATTCGCAGCAACCTGAAATATTTTTTTTCCTGGATAGACCTTGTAGTGCTCTCGATGCTCACGAAGTTTGACGAGTACGAAAAAATCCCTGAAAGAATAATGAATTTTTGAAACAGTGTTGTTCGGTAGCGTCACCAGTATGCAATAACCAGAAAGGCCCGTGAGACCTTATAAGAGGACCGAATAAGTACATACTGTGCGTACATCATGTACAAGTTTCAGCTTGATATCTCAACTGACGCCAAAAATGCACCAGAAATAAAAAGTGTATTTTGACTTTACGGCGCTACTGTATTATAGAATTAAAACTGTCCGAACAATACAAATTCCGCTCTTTGCCGCGCAATACTCAGACTCCGCCCACTTCTTCGCGCGACATACCTTTTTCTCTTATTTTATCGAATTTTATGGCGTTTCCTCATCATTTCACAGGACTTTCAATAATAATAAAATTATATGCATTGAAAAAACGTTCGAAAAAACCTTCCGAAAATTTGGAGTGCGTTTTTCTCAACGGTGGAGAAGTTTACTATATTCGGCATTTGGCGAGGTGTGTGCAAAACTTTTGTAATTTTATAATATCTAGACCGTGAGCCAATGCAGTTTCTACAAACTTCTTACAGTACAGTTACAGTGCAATACTTTATCATGTTCGCATTTTAGTACAGATGCTTCCATTTTTTAACTGTCTTCCAAAGCCTTGATGTCAGCTCATTATCTTCCTTTTCATTAATTATGTGCCCGAGATGTGAAATTCTTTTTTTACTTCCCTCATTTTGTTGTTAAAGTTCACACTGATAAGATGTTCTCTTTTCTAGTTTCATAATCACGACAAAAATTTAAATCTTTCGACAAGAACAAAATCAGCAAAAGATTATTGCGGCAGGGGGGATCGAACTCATGTTAGTCAAAAATAAACGCGGCCACATTATCTACTACACCACACAAGCACTTGTTTGAGAAGTTGATAGATGAGTTTATGAACCCATCCGGATGGTTTGTGTAGGATACCACAGGAAATTCCAAATCACATAGCCGAATTTCAATTTCAATTTTCTCGAAGCTCATAAATATTTGAGATTGCTTATCAACGGAGTTTTATCCGCATTGAAAGTACAACTTTTCTGGCAAGTAGAGAGTGGCTATCCGATTTGCATACTTGACTCACTCAGTTTCCCATTGTCACTTGCGTTAATTTCCATACAATATTAACATTCTATCCCATGTTAATCGTTGCGGGAGTCAGTCATCTCAACTCAAGGGTCTCCTTCTTTAAAGCCGCCCCCGTTAATTACCCTGAAATCCTTGTCAAATGTTATAAAACCTATGTATTACCCCTCCTTGACTTCGCTTCACCCTTTTGGAATCCACATTACCTTTCTGATATTCGTCCCCTTGAGAATGTCCAACACACTTTCACTCGTCAAGTTTTCTACCGTTGTTTCCCCTCCCCTACATATCCTGAATCTATGCCCTCCTACAATGATCGGATGAAAACCCTAGGCCTGCGCGCGTTAGTTGAGAGGAGAGTCATTAGTGATCTTTGTACAGTACCGTGCAAAAGTATGGACGCAAAATTCGAATCGTTATTACTTTTAACGTACTCGACCGATCGGCCTCGGTTTATTTTTATTAAATAGTATGAACATTGGAGAAAATTGTGAAGGTATCGATTATTACCTACGGTGATGAAATGATTTCATCATTCTTGAAATTCCGAGGTGCGATCGTAAAAATAGGTTTATTCTCAGGTAGATTTTTTCTGCGAGTCCAATATTTTTGTGAGGAACGAACAACTATCAGCGAACATTTTAAGCCATTAACAACGTTGATTGCTTACCGCAATAAGGAATGCGCTAATTTCGCCTGACCCATCAAAATTTCGTAAAAATGCCATAACTCAGTCAGTAGTTGAGCTACAGGCCTATGATTCAACAAGTATTATCGCATGGTCATGGGGCAGCACTATGCCAATTTCAGCAGGTTTCCGGTTATTGAAGAGAAAATTCGAAAAAAATTCCAAACCATATTTTGGACTTGGCCAGGTATTTCCGAGCCGGTTTTCTAAAAATCTAAAAAGTTGCCATGACGTGCCTAAACATCTACCTAACACATCTACAAAGTGGCGAGATTACAGCACTTCAATTACGACGTTGCCAATAAATATACCATTGGAAGTCAAAGTGCACGGAACCTAACTTCTTTCGCTATGGAGAATTATTACGGGTGAATAACACAGTATTTCGTATCAATTTTGATCGGATTTTGAACCAAGTGTTTAATAAGCACATTTCCTACAATTATCCTCAATTTGGTTCCACTATTGGACATTCCACCTTTTTTATCTGTCTCTTTTCTCGCAAAATTCCACTTTGACTTCCAATGGAATTTTTATTGGCAAAGTCGCAATTGAAGTGCTGTAATCTCGCCACTTGTGTTAGGTAGATGTTTAGGCACGTCATGGCAACTTTTTAGATTTTTAGAAAAACCGGCTCGGAAATACCGTAAGTCCAAAAAATGGTTTGGAATTTTTTTCGAATTGTCTCTTCAAGAGCCGGAAACCTTCCGGAATCGGCATGGTGCTGCCCCATGACCATGCGATAATACTTGTTGAATCAGAGGATTGTAGTTGAACTACTGACTGAGTTATGGCATTTTTACGAAATTTTGATGGGTCAGGCGAAATTAGCTCATTCCTTATTGCGGTAAGCAATCAACGTGGTTAATGGCTTAAAATGTTCGCTGATAGTTGTTCGTTCCTCACAAAAATATTGGACTCGCAGAAAAAATCTACCTGATAATAAATCTATTTTTACGATCGCACCTCGGCATTTCAAGAATGATGAAATCATTTCATCACCGTAGGTAATAATCGATGCCTTCATAATTTTCTCCAATGTTCATACTATATAATATGCTGCCCCATGACCATGCGATAATACTTGTTGAATCAGAGGATTGTAGTTGAACTACTGACTGAGTTATGGCATTTTTACGAAATTTTGATGGGTCAGGCGAAATTAGCTCATTCCTTATTGCGGTAAGCAATCAACGTGGTTAATGGCTTAAAATGTTCGCTGATAGTTGTTCGTTCCTCACAAAAAAATTGGACTCGCAGAAAAAATCTACCTGATAATAAATCTATTTTTACGATCGCACCTCGGCATTTCAAGAATGATGAAATCATTTCATCACCGTAGGTAATAATCGATGCCTTCATAATTTTCTCCAATGTTCATACTATATAATAAAATTAAACCGAGGCCGATCGGTCAAGTACGTAAAAAGCTATAACGATTCGAATTTTGCTTCCATACTTTTGCACGGTACTGTATGTGTTATTCGATTATGTCCGGTTCCACCATTATCGATCGCTCATCTTTTTTATTTATACAAATCTTTACGAGATCGAACGTCCTCGTCTGGCATCCACATCGAAGCGACCACAAGCACCGCCCGACTCCACTCCTTTCCTGTTCGAACGGCCCTATGGTACTCCCAATTACCTCCACTCATCACTTCATCAACCAATCACAGTATATTCAAAAACCGGCTTACCCATCACTCCATCATTCACGAATTACGTCCTTTGTAAATCCCCCCCCCCCCAGTCTGGAGTGTCAATATTTTAATATATCATGTTCTTTATCCCTTTAAATTTTCTCATGTCTCGTTGCGCCTCGGGCGTAGATAAATTAATTAATTAAGAATCGGATACTGATTCGAATAATATATGTCACTAGTCATATCTCCGCGGGAATGTGCTATGGTTCCCTTGCTAGATAAAAATGCATGTGAAATGGTTTGTGTAACAAATAAAAGCATTGAGAAAATTAGGGCAGTCAATGATTTTATGATATTTTCTGTTTTTCTTTGAATGTCCTGTTTTTTTCAGCTTTTTGAAAACAGAAATTTCTGTTGTTTTTCCGAAAAAAAAAATTCTGTCCCACACTCACAGAAAATTCCCTGATCTATTAGGGAATATTTCCCTACAATCGTCTTTCTACGGAATTCTTCCCTCATGGGTTAGGGAATCAATTGCCTTACTAATAAGGGATATATTCCCTCATGAGTAAGGGATTTAGAAAAGATTTGAACAATAAGTAAAAACGGCAAAGTTTATTTACACTGAGCGGGAACCGAACCTTCGAGACTCGGATCAATACGCAACAGTCTTGCCACTAAGCCACGTTGGTACATCTCTGATCTTGCGAAACGTGATGATAGCTCTAGTGACGCGCACGTACGTACGTGAATGACAGAGTAGGGAAATATTCCCTAGTATACTAGGGAATATATCCCTTATTCATACTTCCCTTATACATAAGGGATATCGATGATAGTAGGGAAAAAAATCCCTTAGGGATATCCACATGCCAGATATCCCTAAGGGAATTTTCTGTGAGTGCAGTATACCAGTTGAGTACCACTCCGGTGACTTATGACGAGTTAAAACGAGCATGAAGAAGAAAATGCCGCTCCAGTTTTCCAAACACCTTCTGTTCAACTTTGTTCCTTATCTCTAGAATAGTAGAGGGCGGATAGTGGGTGATAGTCAAATGGGCAACAGTACCTATGCAGTTACTACACATTTGAATTTTTTTAAATCGATTTTATTAATCAAGTTTATTCAGGCTACATCTACAAAGAAACACAACAAGCGATACCAGGTAAGTAAAAAAATTAATGGTTAATTGAAATTAACATTTTGATTAAGAATACTCGCAACTGCATAGAAGTTCTTTCTGGTAAAGAAAAGAAGATCGGATCCGTAAGTCTCGCTTTTTTATGGAGAGGGAGAGGGAGAGGGAGAGGGAGAGGGAGAGGGAGAGGGAGAGGGCTCAATAAAAAAAGTATCTAGACCATTTAAAAATATCTAGATCGCCTCTTCCCCTAACTCACCATCTCCCTCTCCCCCTAACTCTCCCTCTCCCTCTCCCCCTAACTCTCCCTCTCCCTCTCCCCCTAACTCTCCCTCTCCCTTTCCCCTAACTCTCCCTCTCCCTCTCCCCCTAACTCTCCCTCTCCCTCTCCCCCTAACTCTCCATCTCCCTCTTCCCCTAACTCTCCCTCTCCCTCTCCCCCAAACTCTCCCTCTCCCTTTCCCCTAACTCTCCCTCTCCCTTTCCCCTAACTCTCCCTCTCCCTCTCCCCCTAACTCTCCCTCTCCCTTTCCCCTAACTCTCCCTCTCCCTCTCCCCTAACTCTCCCTCTCCCTCTCCCCCTAACTCTCCATCTCCCTCTTCCCCTAACTCTCCCTCTCCCTTTCCCCTAACTCTCCCTCTCCCTCTCCCCCTAACTCTCCCTCTCCCTCTCCCCCAAACTCTCCCTCTCCCTTTCCCCTAACTCTCCCTCTCCCTTTCCCCTAACTCTCCCTCTCCCCCTAACTCTCCCTCTCCCTTTCCCCTAACTCTCCCTCTCCCTCTCCCCCTAACTCTCCCTCTCCCTCTCCCCCTAACTCTCCCTCTCCCTTTCCCCTAACTCTCCCTCTCCCTTTCCCCTAACTCTCCCTCTCCCTCTCCCCCTAACTCTCCCTCTCCCTCTCCCCCTAACTCTCCCTCTCCCTTTCCCCTAACTCTCCCTCTCCCTTTCCCCTAACTCTCCATCTCCCTCTTCCCTAACTCTCCCTCTCCCTTTCCCCTAACTCTCCCTCTCCCTCTCCCCCTAACTCTCCCTCTCCCTCTCTCCCAAACTCTCCCTCTCCCTTACCCCTAACTCTCCCTCTCCCTTTCCCCTAACTCTCCCTCTCCCTCTCCCCCTAACTCTCCCTCTCCCTTTCCCCTAACTCTCCCTCTCCCTCTCCCCCTAACTCTCCCTCTCCCTCTCCCCCTAACTCTCCCTCTCCCTTTCCCCTAACTCTCCCTCTCCCTTTCCCCTAACTCTCCATCTCCCTCTCCCCCTAACTCTCCCTCTCCCTTTCCCCTAACTCTCCCTCTCCCTTTCCCCTAACTCTCCCTCTCCCTCTCCCCCTAACTCTCCCTCTCCCTCTCCCCCTAACTCTCCCTCTCCCTTTCGTCTAACTCTCCCTCTCCCTTTCCCCTAACTCTCCCTCTCCCTCTTCCCCTAACTTTCCCTCTCCCTCTCCCCCTAACTCTCCCTCTCCCTTTCCCCATCACCTGGAATAACAATTAATAATTATTCATATATTTGATCTTTGATCATTCTTGTGCAGCCTTCGTCGCTGGAAATAAAAATTGAGTGGGTTGGAAGCAAAAAATGGAGTATTTAAATTATTTTTTTAAAAATTCATTTTTGAGTGAATTTTGGTTAAAAGGCGGAGTCTGGTGCTAAAATCGGGTGGCTTTTTTTTGAGAGAATGCAGTGAACGCTCGTCGTCCGTTATGTTTAAGCGACCCTTGCAATTGAATATCATAAAGAAATACTATTGTTAATCGTTAATGCTATATGGACTCTTGTTCGCGCTCAAAAGTGCAATATAGAGTGTGATTTGCACAGCGTTTCGACAGCGGTAATGGTGTAGCAGAGAGAAAAGTAGAGCGAAAAAGACAGAGAGCACGCAAAAGTGAGAGAGCACAGGCGATGAGATTGCACAATGGTGCTGTCATACCGTAATTTTTTAAAACATTTTGCCTAATTTTCGAGGCGCGCTCATCCTGTGTTAGAGAAACGCTGTATTTGAGGCAGTGCTCGAGTTGTCTATCAGATATTCGACACACAACTAGCGGGTATTTCCAGCAGTCTGCCGTCAGTCAAGGACAAGGGCCGCCAGTGCCGCCTCGTCGCGTCGTGCCAGCGCCAGAACAGAAGTGAGAGCTCTAGCTATATTTTACCCATGTTATCTTTAGTTTGGCTTCCTATGCGACTAACTCGATCTATCTCTACTCATCAGTTACACTTAAGTAAATCCTATTGTTAGAAAGTATTGCATTATTTTTGTGTGAATAATCCAACACTTTGATGATACTATAATGCAATATGATTAAAAGATCGATCAAACAACTTGACTTAGCGATAGCCAACTCTTTTGTTGTACCCTGTTGTTCTCCCAGTATGCGTCTTAAAGCTTCCCCACCTGGCTTGATTTTTTAAATCGATTTTATTAATCAAGTTTATTCAGGAAGCCTGTTGTCGCCAAGAAGCAGGGAAAGGTATAAAAAATAAATGGATAATTGAATTAATATATTGATTCTTTATAGCTACAGGACGCATGCGTCGAGGACCGCTCCAGTGATGATGAGCTCAACAGAAGCATCACGGCAGTGAGTATCATTATTTCTCGTGTACTTACAATAACCGGTCTCGAAGAGGAAGTGATCGAATGGGTATTCAGGAGCCTTTTCTCCAAATCTTTTGATCGTACCTTCGATTCTCTCAAGATGACTTCTTTTTTTGCTATTTTTTTAAAAGCGTGAAGTCAAAAATTTATTAGCACCAAAACAAGAGTAACCATTCTCTCTCCCTCTCCCTCTCCCTCTCCCTCTCCCTCTCCCTCTCCCTCTCCCTCTCCCTCTCCCTCTCCCTCTCCCTCTCCCTCTCCCTCTCCCTCTCCCGATATAAGAAAACCGTAATACCGAACAGTTTTCGATCAGTTTTTTTTTCTCACATTTTCTCATTTTTAACGGAGAGGAAGAGGGAGAGGGAGAGGGAGAGGGAGAGATATTTTTAAATGATCTTTTTTTGTTGCTAATGATTTTTTACTTCACTCATTGAAACAATTACCAAGAAAAAATTATGTAAAAAAACAACACAAAGTAGAAAAAAAGAAAAAAAACACTAAGGCACGTGTCACATAGGTCGAAACGTATGTTACAAAGAACCAAGCCTGACCGGATTTTGAGCCAAAATTTCACAAAAATCGAAAAACGTGACCGGATTTGGAGCCAAAATTTCACAAAAAAATAAAAACCTGACTGGATTTTGAAGACCGATAACCTAGCTATTCGACTTATGGTGTCATTTATGAGCATATGTCGAATTGCTAGGTTATCGGTTTTCAAAATGCGGTCAGGTTTTCCAATTTTTTTCAAATTTCGGTTCAAAATGCGGTCAGGCTTAGTACTTACTGTAACTGTTTTAAATTTTTATGAATCAATCTTGGCATAGAGTTGAATTCTAAATTATCTATTGTATTAACCAATTTTATTCAGAGTTCGCCTGATCAAGCTGATCTCTCAACACGCCGCAAGGTTTAACAATTTAATATCTTGATCATCTCTTGTTAATAAAGGGGGGGGGGGGGGTAACTTCTTTGAATAAAATAACTTTTTTGAGTAATAGTCAAATGGACAACAGTGTCACTTAATAAACAGTTACTATATATTGGATTTATTTAAATCGATTTTATTAACCCTATATTCTGGAGAATATATTCCGGTATAAAATATCAATGGTTGATTGAATTTATTATTTTGATTAGTCACCCGGTAGGAAGGCGGCTGTGGCAATGAATGTCGAGCCGAGAAATATGTTGCCAAGGGTGAGTGCAGATCTCTTAAAGATATATTTATTGGATATTGTGGGATTAAAAAGTTGATAAAGTGATAGGTCTGTAAAAAAATACCAAGTTTTTATTGACCATTTTCCCTCTCCCTCTCCCTCTCCCTCTCCCTCTCCCTCTCCCTCTCCCTCTCCCTCTCCCTCTCCCTCTACCTCTCCCTCTCCCTCTCCCTCTCCCTCTCCCTCTCCCTCTCCCTCTCCCGATATAAGAAAACCGTAATACCGAACAGTTTTCGATCAGTTTTTTTTCTCACATTTTCTCATTTTTAACGGAGAGGGAGAGGGAGAGGGAGAGGGAGAGGGAGAGATATTTTTAAATGATCTTTTTTTGTTGCTAATGATTTTTTACTTCACTCATTGAAACAATTACCAAGAAAAAATTATGTAAAAAAAACAACACAAAGTAGAAAAAAAGAAAAAAAAACACTAAGGCACGTGTCACATAGGTCGAAACGTATGTTACAAAGAACCAAGCCTGACCGGATTTTGAGCCAAAATTTCACAAAAATCGAAAAACGTGACCGGATTTGGAGCCAAAATTTCACAAAAAAATAAAAACCTGACTGGATTTTGAAGACCGATAACCTAGCTATTCGACCTATGGTGTCATTTATGAGCATATGTCGAATTGCTAGGTTATCGGTTTTCAAAATGCGGTCAGGTTTTCCAATTTTTTTCAAATTTCGGTTCAAAATGCGGTCAGGCTTAGTACTTACTGTAACTGTTTTAAATTTTTATGAATCAATCTTGGCATAGAGTTGAATTCTAAATTATCTATTGTATTAACCAATTTTATTCAGAGTTCGCCTGATCAAGCTGATCTCTCAACACGCCGCAAGGTTTAACAATTTAATATCTTGATCATCTCTTGTTAATAAAGGGGGGGGGTAACTTCTTTGAATAAAATAACTTTTTTGAGTAATAGTCAAATGGACAACAGTGTCACTTAATAAACAGTAACTATATATTGAATTTGCAATTTGCATTTTCTCACAATCTTTTGAACGTACGTTCGATTATTTCAAGATGATTTCCTTCTTTTCCTATTTTTCGAAGCATGGTGTCAAAAATTTAGCATCACAACAAGATTAAGAGCTCGGATCTGTAAGACTCGAGCATTGTCCGGACATTTCGCCAAGAATTTTGATTCAGGCCACTGTACTTTATGGGTGTAGGGTACCTTGGGCACTGATTACAAAATGGTACCAGTGGTCCTAGCAGAGGAAAGCGGCGCGCCAGGTGCGCGCCAAGTTTGAAAACTCGATTTTCATATTTTTTCAACCGAACAAGCTCGAGTCCAAACTTTTTCGACATTGTGTTATGCATGTGCACAGGAACACTATTGAGCTTCGTTTTAAGCAATTCCTAAACTGATTTTTTACCTCGAATTTTCGGTTTTCCCGATTTCTCTTTATCTGAATTTCAATTCCGCAAAAGTTCTCTAGTATATCCATGGAGCCCAACTACTAGTGCATGTAACCTTGCTAGGCAGAAATCGATCTTGGATTGCGCGTGTCGGAAAAAGTCGGTCTGATTGTCTCCAACTTGACTCAGACTCGTTGTTTCATTATTTTTTGCTATATTTTCAAAACGATTTGTGCGGAATTGTGGTCTACTCAAAGTTTAGAGTTGAGACTAATAAAATGGCACAAGAAGCCCATCACTTGGATCAATTTGAAAATTGCGATTTTCATGGCCCGGGGGTCATGGTCGAAAATTTCAAAATTTCTCAAGTTTGAAATGTTTTAATTTATGCGGGTTATTGTGAAGTACTAATAATGTGAATAATATTCAGCAAATGCTCAATGGCTGATCTCTCCTTTCAACCATTTTTTCTCAAATTTTCATGTTGAATGCGTGCGAAAAAGTCAGAATTGTGCTTGAATCAGTTTCCAACTTACAACGCACTCTCCCTAAAAGCGGAGGGGTGGTGACAGGGGGAGGGCACAAAGTTTCAAAATCATCCTAGATCGTTCATATTTGGTGGTTAGAGTCCCTAGGGGTGGGATACACTTCAGCCAAAAAATAAACCCGAAATATCGATTATTGATCTACCAAAAGTGAAAAATTCAAATTGATTGTTTTCGAATCGTGTCATATATCATTCGAAATAGCGTTAAAGGTTATGTAACACTAACAAGTTTCAAAAGATTTGGTTCAATGGTGTTTGAGAAAAATCCGATTTTATGAGGAATAGCCGGATTTTTTTTCTTTCGTTAAATACCAAACCACTTTCCCATCATTTCCCCTCTCTGCGCAGTTGATATCTTATGTATAAATAGATGGGTTATCCGAATAACACAATCATTTTAGTCATATCGGTACCAAAACATGACATATTGGCAAAAAACTAGTGCGTTTTTAGCGTTCCAATCGTCGACGCAGGTTCGAATCCTGCCTCGGGTGAAATTTTTTGCAAACTTTTTTTAGTTCTGTTTTGGCTTCTAATCATCATTTTCGTTGTTTAGGACAGTTTTAATTGGTTTTTCAATTTTGATATTGCATGACTTTCCATTTTTCCACAAGAAATCATCATTTATTTGAAAAAAATCAACAAAACAATAATGAACAACGACTGAGTGGTTACTGTAGATCAGAAAAAAAGGCCGAAGCCAAAACAACAACATGTTGTTGTATATCAATTGAGTGTTTATTGTAGATCAACAACAGTTGAGTGTTACAAAAGATTGAGAGTGAAGCCAGTACAGCAGAATGGCCGCTCCTCCGGGAGTGCCTTGTATGTCGGAAAACAAGCAGTTGGGTTTGGGTTTGGCGATGGAATTGGGCCGGTCTTCTCAATCGACATACTGAGCCCTGAAGACTAGGTTGATGGGGAAGAGGGAAGGGGAGAGGGGGAGCAGCATCCATGTCCATATGTTCTGGAGGTTCTCCCCTCCGATGGTTGATTTCCGATAACATAGTAGGTTGAATAATGTAACATCTTAAATAATCAAGTTTATTCAATCTTTAATTGAATTTATTATTTTGTTTAGACTACTGCAAAGCAAGGAAGGCACGGCAAGAAAACGATGAGTGTCTTGGAATCTGTGAGTGTTGTTCTCTTAAACAAAAATGTATTGGGTATTTGTAAGAATAGAACAAGTTTTGTATTGACCATTTTCCCTGGCGACTCCTGGGCCCCGAGAAATTTGCAATTTGCATTTTCTCACAATCTTTTGAACGTACGTTCGATTATTTCAAGATGATTTCCTTCTTTTCCTATTTTTCGAAGCATGGTGTCAAAAATTTAGCATCACAACAAGATTAAGAGCTCGGATCTGTAAGACTCGAGCATTGTCCGGACATTTCGCCAAGAATTTTGATTCAGGCCACTGTACTTTATGGATGTAGGGTACCTTGGGCACTGATTACAAAATGGTACCAGTGGTCCTAGCAGAGGAAAGCGGCGCGCCAGGTGCGCGCCAAGTTTGAAAACTCGATTTTCATATTTTTTCAACCGAACAAGCTCGAGTCCAAACTTTTTCGACATTGTGTTATGCATGTGCACAGGAACACTATTGAGCTTCGTTTTAAGCAATTCCTAAACTGATTTTTTACCTCGAATTTTCGGTTTTCCCGATTTCTCTTTATCTGAATTTCAATTCCGCAAAAGTTCTCTAGTATATCCATGGAGCCCAACTACTAGTGCATGTAACCTTGCTAGGCGGAAATCGATCTTGGATTGCGCGTGTCGGAAAAAGTCGGTCTGATTGTCTCCAACTTGACTCAGACTCGTTGTTTCATTATTTTTTGCTATATTTTCAAAACGATTTGTGCGGAATTGTGGTCTACTCAAAGTTTAGAGTTGAGACTAATAAAATGGCACAAGAAGCCCATCACTTGGATCAATTTGAAAATTGCGATTTTCATGGCCCGGGGGTCATGGTCGAAAATTTCAAAATTTCTCAAGTTTGAAATGTTTTAATTTATGCGGGTTATTGTGAAGTACTAATAATGTGAATAATATTCAGCAAATGCTCAATGGCTGATCTCTCCTTTCAACCATTTTTTCTCAAATTTTCATGTTGAATGCGTGCGAAAAAGTCAGAATTGTGCTTGAATCAGTTTCCAACTTACAACGCACTCTCCCTAAAAGCGGAGGGGTGGTGACAGGGGGAGGGCACAAAGTTTCAAAATCATCCTAGATCGTTCATATTTGGTGGTTAGAGTCCCTAGGGGTGGGATACACTTCAGCCAAAAAATAAACCCGAAATATCGATTATTGATCTACCAAAAGTGAAAAATTCAAATTGATTGTTTTCGAATCGTGTCATATATCATTCGAAAGAGCGTTAAAGGTTATGTAACACTAACAAGTTTCAAAAGATTTGGTTCAATGGTGTTTGAGAAAAATCCGATTTTATGAGGAATAGCCGGATTTTTTTCTTTCGTTAAATACCAAACCACTTTCCCATCATTTCCCCTCTCTGCGCAGTTGATATCTTATGTATAAATAGATGGGTTATCCGAATAACACAATCATTTTAGTCATATCGGTACCAAAACATGACATATTGGCAAAAAACTAGTGCGTTTTTAGCGTTCCAATCGTCGACGCAGGTTCGAATCCTGCCTCGGGTGAAATTTTTTGCAAACTTTTTTTAGTTCTGTTTTGGCTTCTAATCATCATTTTCGTTGTTTAGGACAGTTTTAATTGGTTTTTCAATTATGATATTGCATGACTTTCCATTTTTCCACAAGAAATCATCATTTATTTGAAAAAAATCAACAAAACAATAATGAACAACGACTGAGTGGTTACTGTAGATCAGAAAAAAGGCCGAAGCCAAAACAACAACATGTTGTTGTATATCAATTGAGTGTTTATTGTAGATCAACAACAGTTGAGTGTTACAAAAGATTGAGAGTGAAGCCAGTACAGCAGAATGGCCGCTCCTCCGGGAGTGCCTTGTATGTCGGAAAACAAGCAGTTGGGTTTGGGTTTGGCGATGGAATTGGGCTGGTCTTCTCAATCGACATACTGAGCCCTGAAGACTAGGTTGTCCTAAAGGAACCATCTCCCATCTCCAGTGATGATCCCGTCGATCCAAGCCATTGTACGAGCGTAAGAAATTAGATTCAGACACTGGCAACCATCGACCCAGCTTCTGGGCCTTGCCAAGATCCTGCATGTCACGAACCAAAAATGAGATAACCCGAACGATGGCGGGTTATCTCACCCCAAAACTCGTCGCAATACCTCGGGTGGTAGCATTGGGGTGGACGTGCTGATGCAGCACGTCCAAGCTCGAGGGGCCGTCCGGACCTGATCTTATCTTCGACGTCGTACCCCCTTCTCGAAGCTTTTGAATCAACGTTGCACAGTGCGTATACTAGGGGCCTTAGTGTTGTATACTATCGTCATACCAGTGTGTACATCGGGTGGTTTTAGCTCTGATGCAAAGAAAAACAACATGACGTGTCGAACGTGCGCTAAACTGGGAAGGAAATGAAGAGGCATTTCAGCCACTACACTCGATGTAGGCACAATTCACTAATACGCCCAAAGAGTAGTAGTAGTGACTTGTTTACTGCTATAACTGACGGGGTAAATTGATAACGTACGACTGAGCAGCGATAGCCCACATATACCCCTCCAAATTGCGACAAGACTTATGAATGTATTCAAATGATGACGATGTATGTGATTGATATACCAAATGTATCATTTGATAGAAATGTTTAAAACTAGAAACTTCCACTTTCAGAACATTGCATTTTAGGTATAGATCGATCTGAAAACCAATTAAAACTGTCCTAAACAACGAAAATGATGATTAGAAGCCAAAACAGAACTAAAAAAAGTTTGCAAAAAATTTCACCCGAGGCAGGATTCGAACCTGCGTCGACGATTGGAACGCTAAAAACGCACTAGTTTTTTGCCAATATGTCATGTTTTGGTACCGATATGACTAAAATGATTGTGTTATTCGGATAACCCATCTATTTATACATAAGATATCAACTGCGCAGAGAGGGGAAATGATGCGAAAGTGGTTTGCTATTTAACGAAAGGAAAATAATCCGGCTATTCCTCATAAAAAAGGATTTTTCTCAAACACCATTGAACCAAATCTTTTGAAACTTGTCAGTTTTACATAACTTTTAACGCTCTTTCGAATGATATATGAAACGATTCGAAAACAATCAATTTGAATTTTTCACTTTTGGTAGATCAAAAATCGATATTTCGGGTTTATTTTTTGGCTGAAGTGTATCCCACCCCTAGTGACTCTAACCACCAAATATGAACGATCTAGGATGATTTGGAAACTTTGTGCCCTCCCCCCTCCGCCCTTACAGAGAGTGCGTTTTACTTTCTGTAACATCCTAAGTACTTTGCAATGTACATAATCAATATGAAAATCGTGAATTTCGGAAAATTCATATTTTTCTACCATGACCCCGGGGTCATGGAAATCGATTTTTTCAAAAGTGATCCGAATGCCGGAATTTCAGTTCTACTATGTTTACTCATCATTAAACTTCACATTGTCATTGTCATTGCTAATTGTAGCACCATTAGAGTCGAAAAACTGCAATATTTCAGAAATTTTCTGTGAAAGTACATAGGCACTCAAATTGATTTTTTTTGAATTTTCGAAAAGAAACGATTTTCATATTGATTATGTACATTGCAAAGTACTTTGACAGTATGCTAGAGAAAAACAGTTGGAAACTGATTCAAGCACAATTCTGACTTTTTCGCACGCATTCAACATAAAACTTTTCGAAAAAAGGTTGAAAGGAGAGATCAGCCATTGAGCATTGGCTGAATATTCTTCACATCATTAGTACTTCACAATATGTCGCATATATGAAAACATTTCAAACTTGAGAAATTTTGAAATTTTCAGACCATGACTCCCGGGTCGTGAAAATCGAAATTTTCAAATTGATCCAAGTGAAGGGCTTCTTGTGTCATTTTACTAGTCTCACCTTTAAACTTTGAGTAGACCACTGTCAACACATCTCCCTAGGACCTCCATGTCAACACGAGTGTGGTTCTAACTATCAAAAAGGGTTTTCTCGGGACTTCTGTCACACGAAAGAATATGAAAACAGTTTTCTAATCACACTCGGTCTTGTTTCCCCGGGAGTTCTCTCCTCTTGTGGTTGAATTACCATGTGATAGCTGTTAGGTTAAACTATATGAAGATATTTAGATACTTATATAAATATTTATTGAATATAGAAGATGAAGAGAGGCAATAGATTAGCTGTGGCGGAAGCATATGAAAGCATAGGGAAGGGAAGACAAGAAAGAGCCTGGGAGGAGTGTCATTCTAATCTTAAGAGATATCTATCGTACATCGAAAAATTATTGGATCATGAATCGCCAGAAGCACTCTGAGCCACTCTGGTGATTCAACGGCGATTATGGCCGAATGAGGCATTTTGGTGCTTATTCTTTCTTTTCATTGTTTTTCTTTTCCTCTAATCTAATTAGTCCGCGAGAAACATGATGAAATATTGCGTTTTCATAAAATAATGCTGGTTCGTAAATGAATAAATCGTTCCGATGATCTCAAAATAGGATGGACTATTTCGTACTATTTCCCAGTTTCGCCTCCGGTTTTGTGTTTCCCTTGAATCATGTCTCAGCTTAGGTTTGTGAAAACGCAATATTTCATCATGATTCTCGCGGACCAACTAGATTAGAGGAAAAGAAAAACAATGAAAAGAAAGAATAAGCACCAAAATGCCTCATTCGGCCATAATCGCCGTTGAATCACCAGAGTGGCTCAGAGTGATTCTGGCGATTCATGATCCAATGATCTTTCGATGTACGATAGATGCAGCGTTGTCAGAGCAATATTAAGACTAGGTAAGCTAGAGGTGCTAGAGGTGGGGGATACGGTATTCCTTCTCCAACGGCGAACCTACTGGTTCACGGACGTTGGGGAGAGGAGTCCTTCTGGACTACGGTAGGAGGCGTAACCTCCGTTCCCGCAGGAGCCAGTGTACCCCTCTCCGGGAAACCGGAGAGCAGACGCGCAACGAAAGCAAAGAGGTAAAAGAAGCTCTCTCCGCCCCGAAACCGGGCATTTATACTCATCCCAGATCACTCTCCATGCCTAACACCTCCACCAGTCTCTCATGCACTTTTAAACTACCGTAGTCCTTATTTCTAAGGCGCCAGACATTCATTAATCTTCTTGTCACGCTCTGAAACACTCCTCCCGCGCTCCCTCAAGTCTATCTGATGGATCTCCCTAGACGGCCAGACTTTGATGGATGGCATTGCACTTTACGAGATAGAAGGTTTCTTTCGAAAAGGGTAGAAATAGAAGCTCAAAGATCAAACATGCAAGACCTAGTTGCTAAAGATTACGGTATCAATAACAATTAATATTACATATGATAATTACTATGACACCACAATTCCGCACTAATCCTTTTGAAAATACAGCAAAAAAATAATGAAACAACGAGTCTGAGTCAAGTTGGAGACAATCAGACCGACTTTTTACGACACGCGCAATCCAAGATCGATTTCCGCCTAGCAGCGTTACATGCACAAGTAGTTGGGCTCCATGGATATACTAGAGAACTTTTGCGGAATTGAAATTCAGATGCCGAGAAATCGAAAAAACCGAAAATTCGAGGTAAAAAATCAGTTTAGGAATTGCTTAAAACGAAGCTCAATAGTGTTTCTGTGCACATTGGGCATGCATAACACAATGCCGAAGAAATTTGGACTTTAGCTTGTTCGGCTGAAAAAATATGATAATCGAGATTTCAAACTTGGCCCCCACCTGGCGCGCTGTTTTCCACTGCTAGGGCCACTTTGGGTACCATTTTGTAATCAGGGTACAAGGTACCATAAACCCATAAAGTACAGTGGCCTGAATCAAAATTCTTGGCGAAATGTCCGGAATCTGGCCGAAATGCTCGAGTCTTACAGATCCGAGCTCTTAAACATTTACGAATATCTCTCTCTCTCTCTCTCTCTCCCTCCCTCCCCCTAACTCTCCCTCTCCCCCTAACTCTCTCTTCCTCTAACTCTCCATCCCCCCCCCTAAGTTTTCAATCTACTTTCCACACTTCATTTCCATTTTAAGAGGGGAGAGAGAGAGAGAGCAGCATCTACGTCCTTATGTTCGCCTCCTGAAATGTCCTAGATGCACCCAATATATCAATACACTATAAATAAAGCAGAATGTCACGATGTTTGTTACCGGCCACGCCCACTTTCTCTCTCGCTCTCTTTCAATGTAGTGCTCGGCGTACACCAGACGGGTTTGGCGCGCGATGGAACTGATCAGCGGAGGGCGGGGCTTAGTCGGTTCCAAGCCATACCAAGTTAGCTAATAAGTCAAGTCGTCATTAATTAAGTTATAAGTCAAGGATTAAGTTAAGTAATAAGGCCATAAGGAATAAGTTAAGTACAGTTAAGTAAACAAAATTAAGTCATGCTAACGTAAGGTAAGTTAACATTAGTGTTATACGTCATGGTACATATTAGTGTAACACAACCAAGCACATCACCGATTACGGTAGCACCACATATCGTACATCAAGGATAAGGAATATGATTATTAGCTACCGTAACCCCGTTCGATGGGTCAGATTTAGTACGCTTGGTCAGGTTTGAGTAAAAAGAGTCGTACTAAGCATTATTCGTGTTATATGATTAGCCTATCGTAGACTACCGTAACCCCGTTCGGTGGATCAGATTGAGTACCGATGGTCAGCTTTGAGTAAAAATTATCGTACTAAGCATTATTCGAGTTATATGATTATGCCTATTGTAGACTACCGTAACCCCGTTCGGTGGGTCAGAATAAGTACGATTAGTCAGACTTGAGTAAAATTCTGTCATCGTCAAGTCTCACGCACCTTTGATAGAATCAAAAATACGAAGAAATTCTCAAAAAAAAACTGCTGATTTTCTACAAACGTCAATAAACAACACACAACCCAACCTAGCGCGCGACCAGACACAATGCTTTCGATAACGCGCGCCGTAGGCGCGCGCAACCGGCTGGTATATATATATATAAATTTCAGAACGGGAAATATTATTCCGTAACGAAACTTCTCGATGTCCGTGAGAATCCGAAGACGAGGACGCGTGAATTTCTCGTACGTTGGGCCGATTCATGGTGTCCTGAAAACCGAATCACTCAAGACCTAAAGGATCACTTCGGTAAGCTATACGATCCGACCTTTATATGTTTATTATTATTAATTATTATTATTTGCCTTCTTTCCATCACTCCATCGTGCGGAGCATCTACAAGAAGCATCTACGATCGAGCATCTACAAGAAGATCTCCGTATTAAAACGCAAAAACTCAAGGTTTGATAGGGAATTGCGGATTACGGTATAACATTGTATCATTCAGGCTACACAGAAACTCCTTGACGCGAAGATTGCCGAGGCAAAAGCCAGCAAGGAAGGAAAGGTAAACTTATGATTATTAGATTGACCTATGAATGACATATTGATTGTTTATAGGAGGAGAAGAAAATGTTCGATTGATCTTCTTCCCAACAAGGAGACTCTCTCTCTTGGCGATAGATATGAGTTATGTTTCTTTGAAAGCCCTTTTCTGCAGATTACGAATGTGTGCTTTAAAAATGCAAAAGAGGCCTGTGCACGGACAAAAAGCCTGTCAAATTTTGAGCAATTGCCACCCCGCAATGATGCGCGCGCTGGTAGGATAGGTCTCCGCGTTATGTCTGCGAGCTAGAATTGGCCCAGAGGTAAAGATGAGTTATTACGATATATCTGAAGAACTTGGGTTAGGCTAGACCCATGAAAGATGTTAAACAACAGTGTGAAACTACTACAAAAGAATGAAGAAGGTTCCCTACAGCCGGTTCAAGTGCATTCTCGTCGACGCTTGCAACTCACTATTGGAGGAAAAAACTGGGGGGAAACGGAAAACGAGGACCACTAGCTAGCTCTACCACCACTAGCTCGCAGAAATTTTTCCGTTTCCCCCAGTTTTTCCCTCCAATAGTGAGTTGAAAGCGTCGACGAGAATGCACTTGAACCGGCTGTAGGGAACCTTCTTCATTCTTTTGTAGTAGTTTCACACTGTTGTTTAACATCTTTCATGGGTCTAGCCTAACCCAGAGTTCGTGCACAGACCTCTTTTGCATTTTTAAAGCACACAATCGTAATCTACAGAAAAGGGCTTTCAAATGAATCACTACACATACTATATCTCCTGCCTCGAGTTGAGTGTGCCAATGCATTGTGTAACCAATAAATGCGTTCCAGTATACACTTTTATCAAACAAATATAACAATAAACAAGAAAAAACAAGCTGGACAATAGAAGCAACATGTTACAAGCTAATTTCACACGAAATGTTTCTACCAGAAATGGTAGCAATCCATCTTTACCTAGTTATTTGGGAATGGCTCTTCACCCTGTGGAATACGTAGAAAATAATTTGAATGTTCGAATTAGGATGAATCAATATTCACACTAGATGTGAGTCCTTAAAAGACCGAACCCAGTTCAAATTATTGAGCGTATAAAAAATCACTTGTTTTATTTGTAGAAGAGGCTTTCTTGTAATGCATGGCTCAGAAACTATGCAGATCTATTTTATATATCAAATAGCGAGCGGCGAAGGTTAGCCGGGTTAGGTGAGAGGCAGCGGAGAGACAATCGAGAGGCGGGGCGAGATCTAGCCTTTGAGCGACTTCCGTTCTTTAGAGCCCAGTGTCTTTTTCTTATGCAAGTACATTTTATATGCACATATCATAAAAAATCAACCATTCTAACTATGGGAATAATGGAGAGATAATATAGAGATTATGAAGGTAATTGTGGTAGATTGGCTAATCGATACTAGTACTCGATACAGTAGTAACTTTTCGAAGACTTGATTGTTCAGATGAAGATGAACAAAATACTCCGAACAAAAAAAAATTAAATTAAAATTGAACTCCGAACTCTGTTTACTCCGAACGCCTGATCCTTTCGCGGTAAAATGTCCGTTGATTCAATGCAAACAGATGGTTAGACTAATAAATTAAATATCTATTTGGTATCATACAGTCCAACATCGATTTCCTTTGTTAGCGCTCTTGAGAAAGAACATTGATTGATTTCGTCCATATGTTCGTAGTAGTTTGGAGGATATTCAGGTACAAATGAATAAATGATATTATGTATATTCCATTGGATAAATAAGGTTACACCTGTGTACTTAAGTGTCACAGGAGCTGCAGATTTGTACGATAAACTATCAAGTTAATGTGATTAAGCAGCTTCGAACGATTCACTACTTACTAAGTTTACTAAACAATATTAGCGGCAATCAATAGTTGACCTTGTAATCTTACAAGGGAACGTTCCCAACTTGTCCTGGCCATATGAGATGGCAATAGCATGAGTAGAATTAGTTTTCGATGCTGATTACGAATCCGCTTTCAAACGTTGCCCAATCGAGCTGAGCTTCGATAAAATCGACATTGAAAATCGTGTAGTTGATTAGGAAATTAGTATGGATTTCTACAGAAACCATTCTAATGAGTTCATGAACTCATATATCAATTATCCAAACAACTGCTGGTGTGGTTTAGTAGATAAGGTAGATAAAATTTGAATTTTCGAATCAACTAGTCGAATTTCAATATCGATTTTCTCGAAACTCAGCTCGATTGGGCCTGAAAGCGGATTCGTAATCAGCATCGAAAACTGATTTTATTCATGCTATTGCCATCGTAGGAAGGGCACCATTATCAATTGTAAACATGCTCATGAATGCAGAAGCTAGTAGGTTTGCTTTTTCAATGTCATCCATTACTGTCTGACCATTATTGTCTAAAAGGCCTTCTACACCTTTCTCTTTATTTCTACACTTCTTCATGTAACGAAATATATATATTTTATCAACGTGCGTATGCACGAAACGAAACACATAAAAGTAACTAGTGAAAATTCATGAAATTTAAATGTGATATAATGGGGGGTCAGGGTTTGATATCTCAGGGTGGAAAGGGGGATCTCTCATAGGATACAGTGGTCCCTCTCTTGGACGAAGACAGAGGGTAACAGTGCGAGTGAGCGAGGAGTGTGTGGTGGTGGACTCAGTTGTGGACCATGAGAACTTGCGGAGTTAACAGCATCTTCAGTGAGAATGACCAGGACCAAAGATCAACTATGAGAGATATCGACGACTACAGAAGGGGGTGATGGTGGGACCTAACAGAAAGGATATAAGAACAAGTATATATCTGTGAACTACTCGCATGGGGGGCGAACAAGGCGAGATGAAAGGAAATAAGAAAGGGAAAGATATATAAAAGACAAGGATAGAGACAGAGAGAGAATAGTTCACATCTTTCACTTTTGTTAGCCTTTTTGTAAATATCAGCAAAAGAATGGAAGAAGAAAATACAGACTCTCACTTGAAAATGTGTGTACAACATTCTCAATAAATGCTGCAAAATCTTTCATTAGTGCTGAAAAAGTCTGATAATGATAATGATATTGAAATCATATAAGTTGATGGTAATCACAAAATTCAAAATTCATTATTTCAATGTAAGGAGAATTTCGGGAGTGAGCTGACGCTTGAAGGCTGCTGAAGTTTCCGAGAGGATTACCTCACGAGGCAACTTACTTAGCCATCGAGAAACTCTAACTGAAAAACTATTATATCTGATCGTGTTACTAGTAAATTCATGATATATACCAAAAGATGTGTGTCTACCACGTGTTTGTCTATATCTAAAGAACTTAGATGGTTCAATAATAGTGGATCGATTCATTATCGATCGAGCTAGAGAAAGATCTGAAACGATTCTTCTATCTGAAAGGGAAATTAAACCAAGAAATGATAAACGCGTTGAATAACACGGGAGGGAAAGGGGGTAGGATGGAGAAGGGTAGCATCTGTAGTAAAGAATACGAGTAAAGGTTTTCTGAACTTTTTCAATTTTGAATATATCAGATTTGTAATGGGGATTCCAAAATTGTGATGCAAAATCTAAATGGGGCAATACATATGTTCGGTAGCATTTGAGCAAAATATGGGGACAATTTACAGAAACTGCTTTAAGTAGAGTGCGCATTGCAAACATTGCCTTATTGATACGATCTTCAATAGAAACAGATTTTTTGAAATTAGAATGTACTTGTACTCCTAGGTCGCGCATTTGTGAGACATAAAGAACCTATTCTGGTAGCGAGATAACTGCATGTCATATTATTCTACGAGCACTGAGGACCAAAAATGTGGATGTCCTCCTTAATGCATATATCATATACATCAGACCAATCCTTGAAAGCGCACTATTTTCGCCCTTATACCACACGAAACAGACTCAATTTTAACAACCCCGGATCTAGATTTAATTATAGACATTACAGCTTCTTTCCTAGAGCGGCAAGACTTTTGGTAGAACCTGGCAATCAAATAGAGTATTCCTAACCAATTATGTTTAGTGTCTATTGTTCCAAAGATTCGTCCATTAGTCTACTCTTTAACCCGTGGGCAATTCATTGTCATTAGCTTTATCATCATTTTCGTGTCTCGATTCATTTCTTTTCTTTTTCTTCTATCACACGTTTCACTGTTTATTCATGAATACGTATAAATATTATTATTATTATAAGGATATATTGCTTATTTATAATAAATATTTATCGCATCTTTCAATTTGATGACAAAGTTAAAATAAAATAATTGATGGTACAAGTGATAAAATAAGAAGAAGCGAAAAGAACTGTAACAGCTAGGTCACAGTATTAAATTACGAACATAAGAACTAAAGTACACAGGGTTTTGCAAAGTTACAATAGAATTATCTAAAGAGTTCCATTGAGAAACTATTCTGTTACTTAGAAAGGCTAAAAACTTAGAAGAAGATGATGGATGGACACAAAGCTTCATATTATGACCACCTTCATATTATGACCACCTTCATATTATGACCACTTATTGAGAATTTGGGTTTGGCACCGATCTATCCCAGGCAGACCGATTTTTAATGCTGCCCCACAGAAGCACGGGGGTACCGTAATAGCGAAGATGCCCGGATAAGCATCCCCACACTACTACACAGCAACCAAATATCCGTTACAAATATATATTAAGACAAGCACATAATCAAGGTTTTATGCGATATGATCAACAATGATCCGCGGTCAGGTTCTCCTAATCGCACCTTGTTACGACTTTTGCCCGGTTCAAGCCACTGCGATTAAGGCGGTTTCTATCACCACGAAGCACGAAGCCCCATAGCAACAGTCCCCGCATTTCTCGAAGCAACTCAGTCCCGGGCAGCGACGGGCGGTGTGTACAAAGGGCAGGGACGTAATCAACGTGAGCTGATGACTCACACTTACTAGGAATTCCTCGTTGAAGGGAAATAATTGCAATTCCCTATCCCAATCACGGAAAGTTTTCAAGGGTTTACCCGAACCTTTCGGTCCAGGAATTATTCAAGCACGCTGATCTTTCCAGTGTAGCGCGCGTGCAGCCCCGAACATCTAAGGGCATCACAGACCTGTTATTGCTCAATTTCACGTGGCTAAACACCACTGATCCCTCTAAGAAGTTAACACGACTAAACCATCGCGAAACTATTTAGCAGGTTAGAGTCTCGTTCGTTATCGGAATAAACCAGACAAATCACTCCACGAACTAAGAACGGCCATGCACCACCAACCACCGAATCAAGAAAGAACTATCAATCTGTCAATCATAACAGTGTCCGGGCCGGGTGAGTTTTCCCGTGTTGAGTCAAATTAAGCCGCAGGCTCCACTCCTGGTGGTGCCCTTCCGTCAATTCCTTTAAGTTTCAGCTTTGCAACCATACTACCCCCGGAACCCGAAGACTTTCGTTTCCGGGAAGCTCCCAGGCAGGGCTAAACTACCACCACCTGATCGCTAGTTGGCATCGTTTACGGTCAGAACTAGGGCGGTATCTAATCGCCTTCGATCCTCTGACTTTCGTTCTTGATTAATGAAGACATTCTTGGCAAATGCTTTCGCAATTGGACGTCCCGCTGCGGTCCAAGAATTTCACCTCTCACGCAGCGATACGGATGCCCCCGTAGGTCCCTCTTAATCATTACTTCGATCCTAAGACCAACAGAATGAACCGAAGTCCTATTCTATTATTCCATGCACAGATATACAAGCTAAACGCCTGTCTTGAGCACTCTAATTTATTCAAGGTAAAAGCGCCAGCCACTCAAGCCAACCAATTAAGGCTAACAAGAGAAAACCGACAGAACAGTTCCGAATCACAGTTACTCACAAGGAGTACCGCGTTCAAGAACTCAGATTCAACTACGAGCTTTTTAACCGCAGCAATGACGATATACACTTTGAGAGCTGGAATTACCGCGGCTGCTGGCACCAGACTTGCCCTCTCATAGATCTTAGAGTGGTGGGAACGACTCATGGATGATTTTCCTTGTGGTCCTTGGCTCATTCTCATGTTCTCAGACTTATTTGATAAACACATAGTAGGTTCTGCATTTTCGAGAGCTTCAATGCAATACAGTACAGCCCGGTCGTGTTTTGTACACATTCTGCGCTGCGCTCCGCAGCGGGGCGCATTTGGACGCATTATTTATTTCCTTTGCGTATGAATATTTTTAAATTATCAAAGTCTTAATCATGAGTTTACGTGATAAAAAAAAGATGAGAACATTTTTGTGTGAGATCAGTGGGTTCTTAAATATAAATTATGCCTACGTGAAGTGTTGGTAATATTAGGGAATAGAAAAAGTTTACGGGCATCAAGGTCAAGATGTGAGTGGATTACATTGTACGTGAATATGAGGTCATTCTGATCTCGGCGGGAGTGAAGTGAAGGGAGCTTGAGGTGTTGTATGCGCTCCAGGTAAGGTCGATATGGCAGATTACACTTGATGAACACGAGCCTGGAAAATCGATGAAGGACAGACTCGATACGTGCAATAAGGGATATGGATTGAGGAGACCAAAGTTCACTGCAGTACTCTAAAATAGGACGGACATATGTTGTAAAGAGACGGGCATACACATTTATACTACGGGACTTAAACGATCGATGAATAAACGCACAACGTGCTGATGCCTTTGTTACTATATTTTCAATGTGATCATTGAATTCTAGCTTGTTGTTGTAGGTTATCCCGAGATCCTTGATTTTGTCAACTACTGGTAGTGTGCAGTTACCGATAAAGAACGAGACATCAGGATGATTTCGACCGAGATGCATAACAACTGTTTTAGTAGGGGACATGGATAATCCCCATGTGTTAGACCATTGATTAATGCGATCCAGTGATTCTTGCAATAAGGACGTGTTAGATACAGTATACAACTTAATGTCATCTGCGTAAATGGCACAGCGAGAGTGGAGAGGTAGAATAGAAGGGATATCACTAATGTACAACGAGAATAAGAGTGGACCAAGAACTGATCCTTGGGGTACTCCGCTAGTAACTGAAAATGGACGGGAAAGGGACTGACCAACAAGTACAGATTGTGTTCGTGCATTTAAGAAAGATACAATCCATCTAAGTAAACATCCTTTAATGCCATTCTTGTCGCATTTATATGCGAGGAGGTTAAGTGGGATGCAATCAAAGGCTTTAGAAAAATCAATGAATGCACATGAAATGAACTGCTTTTCGTTCAATGATTTGTCCCACTCATCAAAAGTGGAAATTAGACAAGTATTACATGAGCGTTTCATGCGAAAATAGTACAATCAAAGAGCGGAAAAGATAAGAGCTTGACTGTCTACAGTGTAGCCTAAAAGTCATGGGACGCTTTTTCATTTTTTTATAACTTTTTATCCAGAAAAGCAATCAAGTTGATCTTTTCAGCCAATGTACAGAAAATTATCAGGAAATATTACCGTGATGTGTTGGTATAATTAAATTAGTTCACTGATGCGTAGTGATGACGCTATCGAAATACACTTTTTTTGAAAATTTACATTTCTTTAAAGAAAGGTCCTGTTCTTCTGAAACATTGCGAGAGTGGAGACCGCCACTAGGGCACCATAGTCACACAATCCGGAATGACTCCGATTCCGATTTCAAGCTGTAGCAGGGTTGCAACTTTGACCACTAAAATATATAACTCTGCTTCTAAATGTGCTAACAACCCGTTCTAAGTGCTGAAAAGATGCTAGTGCCGAGTAATGTTTATCCCCAGATTATGGTAGTCATAGCTCGTCATTTGCCCTCAGGGCATAAAATAATTTTTTTTCTGGAGGACCGATTTTGAGACCCTACCGTTCAGAGGGTGGGTCTTCTAAAATTATTGCTCCTGCGCAAGCAGCTTCGCAATATATCATATATTAATTTCCCTTATTTTGGTTTAGTTACGATTCCTTTCAGACCCGCAACAAACGATATGCTGAGGTCTACTCGGTGCGCACTCTTGCGCTTTCTCTCTTACTGCTCTCACCCCTCGGCCTCTATTGATGAAATATCTTACTTTCAAAGTACCAATGAATGTTAGAGATATTCACAAATGTTTTTACATTATTGCTAAACTTTGATCTTTGATCTTTGTATTTTGATCTTTACTCGCTACAACCGAGTACACCTCATCATATCGTTTTCTGCGGGTCTGAAAGGAATCGGAACTAAACCAAAATAAGGGAAATTAATATATGATATATTGCGAAGCTGCTTGCGCAGGATCCATAATTTTAGAAGACCCACCCTCTGAACGGTAGGGTCTCAAATTCGGAAGAAAAAAAATTATTTTATGACCTGAGGGCAAATGAGGAGCTACGACTACCATAATCTGGGGATAAACATTACTCGGAACTAGCATCTTTTCAGCACTTAGAACGGGTTGTTTGAATTTTTCTGTTTCATGTGTGATAATTACAGGCTCCATGAGTGAAGTACACTGGTACTTGGATATTGCTTCCAATTGAAAATTCGCTCCAGGGGGTGACCACACAACGGTTTGGCGACTTTTCCTAAAAAGTTTATTTCGATACCAATCGATGCTGGAGTGGGCGCAATGGACTCCTTGGCTAATTCTAAGAAACTATTGCTAAGGAGAGTTTTTCGATCAAAGGTCAAAGAAGGCTGGAAGTCGGGAATATTCGTAATAATTTTCACATTTTATTAATTCTCACTATTTTCCCATGGAGAAAGTAAACTTTTTATTTGCTCAATCGCGTCTGCATATTATATTACACCTTTAGTTTAAAAAGTGTAATTTATAAAAAATTGGAAATTTATGTACGAATCAATTTTGTTCGTTTGACTTAATTGTGGTGAGGATTGGCGACGTTCCCTAAAAAGTTTATTTCGAATCCTATCGATTCGTGAGTGGGCGCATTAGAATCCTTGTCTAATTCTAAGAAACTATTGCTGAGGAAAGTTTTTCGATTAACGGTCAACGAACGCTGGAATTGGGAATTTGAGAAAAATAAAGTTTACATTAAATTAATTCTCACTATTTTCCCATGGCGAATGTAAACTTTTTTATTTGCTCAATCGCTGCTACATATCATAACACATCTTAGCACGTATACGAATAGTGAATAGAATAGAAATTACATCACAATGATGATTAGAATAGAGAGCAACACTGCCCAACTACAGCTACACTCCGAACCACCGGATGAACAGTCAAATACCCGTGTTATTGCGTTGAAATACACACGAAACTAGCAGAAAAGCGACAAAAATCGATTAGGAAATCTCGCATTCTTACCCTTACCACAATTCCTCACCATAATTCATACGACAACGATAAAATTGATTCGAACACAAATTTTTTTTTTTTATAAATTACACTTTTTTAACTGAAGATATGTTATATTATGTAGCACAGATTGAGCAAATAAAAAGTTTACATTCGCCATGGGAACTTTTATTTTCTGAGGGAGCTAGGACTTTTATTTCTTTATATTGGTGAATAGCATGTCGTGCACTCATATAAACACAGCGGAGCAGTAATTTCATATCGTTCTGAATATGTTTTTTCGTGTCTGGTTTTCGGATTTTTCGTCTTCTATCCTCGTTGGAGAGAGACGGCAGGTAATGACATAGTGCATATTGTAGCCCTGACAATTCTGTACATAGTGGTCACATTCCCTTGACAATCCAAGTTTTCAGTCATCGATAATTGCAACCGAATGTGAGATATGTGTAAATTGCAAAAATCGAAAATTAAATTTCTTGAAATTCGCAAGAGTAAGAGGTAGTTTTATTATGTCACTTTACTCGTAGTGATGCGCGTACATAGGAAAAATATACAAATAGACTCGGACTACATTTTTTAAAAAATGAGAAAAATAACTATTTTAATTTTATTTTTTTAACTCCCACATTCAGTCGACGGTCAAGGCAAGTTGATTCATAGGGCGGATGGTGGCTAATGCATGTGCGTTTGCAGAAACGACTGCAACGTGAAGAATCATCGTTTCGCAGATCTCAAATTTATTTTTTTAATAGTCAAACTTGAATATTTATATGTTTTTTTTCTCATATAAATCGGTTGGGAGGTAGTGTACTACATCCAAAGCTGTTCCATTTTTATCAGTAGGAGTATACGGTATTGAAATACCGAAATCGCTAGGAATCGCGAACTGATTTTTTTTCAGTCGACCCATGATTCTCAACCATGACCCCGGGTTCATGGTTGAGAATGGCTGAGGTCGAAAAATTCATGTTGATCCCAGTCAAAATACTATTTGACATTATATCAACAGTGGGCCGACTTTTATTTTTATGGATACCATAACTCGAATTACCGTAATATTAATGCACACACCTGAATTTTCCGAGAATTTCACCACATTATTATAGGATACGGTAGCTAGATTACTGCAATTCGAGTTATGGTATCCATTAAAATAACAATTGGCCCACTTTTGATATAATGGCAAATAATATTTGATATGGGATCATCATGAATTTTTCGATCTCAGCCATTCTCAAAAAATATGAATACACCTTGGTTTCTATGACAACACAATATTCTTTGTAATATCTTCTAGGAGAGAATAAACTAGTAAATCGATTAGGATAATCTACTTCAACTTTATTATTTTTACTCCAAATTCTACTGTTTTTACAAGACTTCCATATTCACATTTTTTTATTTGCAATCCATTCTCTACATTCTGCAAGACTTATAGAAAGATGATTTAATTCCTTTTCTACTAGATGTTCATATCCTTATAAATCTGTGTACATTGATACTTCACTAACCAACTTTTTACACAATTTGGCATTAGAGATGTATTCAATAATGTTGGGTTTAAAAACCTCATATCTTACTAGCTTAGATTGAGGAGATAATTGTCTATGGTAATTACATTTGTGTAATTTCGGAAGTGTAAAATATTGAACTGGTGCACTAGGAGTACAAATGATACTGGCAAGAATATCATAGAATAAAATGTAAATAAAAAAGAAGAATTGGAATAGATTCATTTAATTTAGAAAAAATATTCTAAATAAATTGAAATTAATCAAAAATGGCAAAATCTGTTGACAGAATTCTAAATGTTGACAATCCAATAATTCAAGATACTTCAATTCAAAAAGAGAATTTGATAAGCATATTTCCTTCATCAGGTTCAAGTCTAAATCAACATGGAGAAATTAATTTTATTATTGAAACTTGTGATCAATACCCTCTCTTAAATAAGTCTTATATTTACTTAGAAGCAAGTTTGACTAAATTAGACGAATCTCAATTAGCTGATAGTGATGAAGTTTCATTAACAAACAATGGTCCAATGTTTCTATTTGATAGATCAACTTATAATATGGTCGGAATGCAAGTAGAAAATGTTATAGATCCTGGAAGAGCAAGTTTTCTTTATGTTAACATTCTTTATCTTTATTATCTTTATTTATTATTATTTATCTTAAGGATCTTTAACATTTTTCATTCTATTGACTCATATTTTCGGATTTGCTGAATGCTACAATAAGGTAATTTATGGTAGAAAGCATCAACTTTCGTTATACAGATCTCCAGAAAACAAGAATTCTCGCGTTTCCTCAGATCCAACAAAATTTACAGCTAAGATAACAATAAATAAGCTTCAGTGGATTATCACGAAGATCATGCCTAGTCTTGAGATGCAAAATAAACTCTTAAACATCTTTGAGAGCAATAAGCTCATTCAAATGCCTTTTATTTCTAGACAATTTGACAGTTATAATATTCCTAATGGTATTCGTGAATTTACTTGGAAACTTGGAATTAAATATGATAAGATAAAATACCTTGTCATTGCATTTCAGACTGCTAGAGATAGTAATTATCTGAATGCTTCAAAATTCGATAATTGTGGATTAGAAGAAATTTATGTAGAACTAAATTCAGAAAGATATCCATATGAATGTCTGAAGTTTGACTTTGATAAATTCAATGCAGTTCAACAATACAATTTTGCTAAAGAATTCAGAAATAGTTATTATGAAAGAATCAAGGATTACATTTTCATGGAAGAAATTGTTTATTATTATTACTATCCTCTTTTAGTATTCGATGTATCAAAACAGAATGATAGAATTATTGCATCTCGACCTGATGTTACAATAAAAGCTTAATTTAATAAAAACATTGCTCAAAGTACTAAATGTTATTGCCTAATTTTGAGTGAAAACATTGTTGAAGTTAAGGATAATAGAGTTAAGGTTGTCAGTGTATAAAGTGCTTAGGTCTTTAAATCCGTTTCCTTTATCCAAGAGTTAAATTTCTCCGGATATCCATACCATGTTTTATCACTTTTTCAACTTTATACTCTTCATTGATATTATTGTAAAGTGTGAGTTCTTCTTCATAAAACTTTCCTTTGATTTCTTCATCTGCAAGATCTTTTAGTTCGTACATCACAGGTTCACCAATATGAACTTTTGCAATTTTGAACATCTCAGTTGTCCAATTCGGAAGATAACCTTTGTCAAAAATAGCTTTCTATATTGTTATTCTGACTGTGTCACCTATTTTGAATTTAGAATTTTTTTGAATTTCCTCAAAATTATGTTTTATAGGAAATAGATTATTGTAGACAATGCTTTCATTTTCTATTTTTGAAGCTTCTATTGGAGTCATTTTTATTGAAGTGTGATAATGATTAGTGTAACCCCAGAGTAAATCATCCAGAATATCAACCCATTTATGATTTCCTTGAAGAGTAAACATTTTCCACATCTTTTCTTTCAAGGTTCTATTAAACCTTTCGATAATAGAAGCTTTATTATCTGAATAAGTTGAGAAGTGATTAATTTCTAATTTTTTTGAAAAGTTTATTCATTTCTTTATTATAATACTCCTTACCATTATCAGTTTGCATCTTTTTGGGTTTTCTTTTACTCTTTGTAAAGATAGATTCCAAGCATCTGCAGTTTCTTTACCACTTTTACTCTTAAGAGGTACTACCCATGCAAACTTGGAAAAACAATCTATGACAGTTAGAAGATACCTGAAGCCATCATTTTCTTCTGAATATGGAATCATTTCTACAAGATCTGATTGCCATTGATCATCTATGACATCAAAGTAAACTCTTTGACTCTTGAAGTTCTTCCTAGCAGGTTTGTGTAGAGTGTAAACATCTTGTTCATTCAGGAACTCTTTGACCTCTTTGATAGGCTTCTTTGTTATTCTTGCTAACTCATTGATACCACAAAATCCTGTTTTAGGAGAATAATATGCTTTTTTTAAAGGCTCTCTTTCAGATTCACTTGTGGATTGTCTAAGAATTTTAGATTTTTCACTAATTTCAACCTCCTTGATATCTTCTAATCCAGAACCTCCTGTGATTGTTGGAATTAGCTTGCACTTCATTGTTTTACAATCTTGGCATAACCCTTTTATCATAGAACGTTTCGAGCTTGTTTCAACATTAAATATGTCAGCAGTATCAGTATATTTTTTTACAGTTGAAACAGTATACTAATTCCATAATTTAGAAGTTAAAATTTTTTGGCTACAAATATCTTATTTGATTTTGTGTAGCCATTCTTATTTAGCTGCTGACGAAATGGCCGAAAATGTAGCCAGGATAATTACGCCTGTCATCAATTTAGCTGCGAATGATTTAGCTGTTCTGTAATTAGCCAGTTCATTTATAACCAGGGACAATATAGTCGCTTTTTGGATTAATTATTGCATCTCGACCTGATGTTACAATAAAAGCTTCATTTAATAAAAACATTGCTCAAAGTACTAAATGTTATTGCCTAATTTTGAGAGAAAACATTGTTGAAGTTAAGGATAATAGAGTTAAGAGAGACTATCTGAAAATTCCAAAATGCGTTCAGGCTTCGTAGTTTGTAAGAGAGACTATCTGACTCAGTGAACATATTTTGCTTATGGCTTGGCACTTGGCCAAAAAGTGATATCAACCGATCGGGCCCAAATCGTGCACAGTTGTAGTATGGGCTGACATAAGCTCGCAGGCGGAGTATGGGTTCGTCATATGTGTACCCTCGCTAAATAACGTAAGTTCGATGAAGTGGCATCGTAATTTCAAAGTTTGCGGATTCGTTCGATATATGTATACGATGAATGGCAATAGTAAGCAGGTACATTCCACCAAGTATCATCCCTATCCAAAACCGTGAGACCCAGAAAAAAATTAAAAAGTTTTAAAAAGACCCATTAAATTTTTTTAAATTTTTTTCCTGCAATTGCCAATCGGTGAGGGTCTTTTTTTATTTCTTCAATTTGACGAGTATTCAATAGTTTAACTACTATATGAAAATGAACTAAAACACAATCGTGGAAGTTTGCCTTATTCCCGAAAAACCACAACTAATTCGCCTTTTTATCGCAAACTGAGAGATAAATGGTGTGCCACCTACCGTAATGCAAAGGCGGAAATTCAAAATTTGGCAATCACTGTTTGTTTTCATTCGATTTCGTTATTATATTATTGTTTTCTTTTATTATTTGTTTGTTGTATGAATATCTGAGGTGTAATATGACAGTATTTTTCGAAAAAAAACTATGAATTTTGAATTTCCGAATATGCATAACCGTAACCGGCATATGCTTATTCTGTCAGTTCGCGATAAAAAGGCGAATAGTCGTGGTTTTTCGGGAATAAGGCAAACTTCCACGATTGTGTTTTAGTTCATTTTCATATAGTAGTTACACTAATGAATACTCGTCAAATTGAAGAAATAAAAAAAGACCCTCACCGATAGGCAATTGCAGGAAAAAATTTTAAAAAATTTAATGGGACTTTTTAAAACTTTTAAAATTTTTTCTGGGTCTCACGGTTTTGGATCGGGATGATACTTGGTGGAATTTATCTGCTTACTATTGCCCTTCATCGTATACATATATCGAACGAATCCATAAACTTTGAAATTTTGATGCCATTTTTTCGAACTTACGTTATTTAGCGAAGGTGCAGATATGATGAACCCAAACTCCGTCTGCAAGTTTATGTCAGCTCATACTACAACTGTGCACGATTTGGGCCCGATCGGTTCATATCACTTTTTGGCCAAGTGCCAAGAGAATGTCACTTGAGCCAGATAGTCTCTCTTAAGGTTGTCAGTGTATAAAATGCTTAGGTCTTTAAATCCGTTTCCTTTATACATTAGATCCATAAACCCATCTTTGAACACCAGAGAAGAGCTCTCCTCTAACCAAGCCCCTGTGACCCTCATTACATTGAACCTATAGTACTCTCTCGCCTTGTTCTTCACTATTAGCTGACCTCTCTCCCTCTCCTTCTCTCCCTCTTCCTCCCTCTCACTCTATATCCAACACGCATTTGCGTCCCATTCACCCATTCATTCACTATCCTTAGATTGCTTGTGTTTTGTGTTCACGCGGCATTTTCGGCTAATTCGTCAGCAGCAAAATAAAATTTGATGTCCTCGAGCGATTTTCCAAATCCGAAAATTACTCGGCACTCTGCCAACATCACATTCTTTCACCTCATTCTAACCTTTGTGAATAGAAAAGAGACTTCCTTTTCTTCTGTAGTTTGCGTTGATTTCGTGAATTCCTATCCGTGAGTATTATTGCTTTACTTATTTCGATAAATCTTTGGTTTCAGAATGGTGTTTGTAGTTTTCCGACTTGTTGGGGATGAAGATCGATTGTTCAAGAATATTATTTTAGAGCCGATGGTTTGAACTTTATTTGGTTCTAAATCTAAATTCTGTTTTATTTATAGATTTCTCGAATTGACCTCTTGAACAAGATTGAGAAAGTGACCAATATTCCCATCGAATATCAAGAGATACAATATCGTGGTGATGATCTTCCCAACTCTTTACAACCCCTCGAATCGATCACAGACTTTGAAGAAATAACTGTGGTAAGTTGTTATTTTATCTTTAGAATTTACTGTTTCTTGATAGGATGTATAATTTTATTTGTGTGGCCTACGTGAACTTTAAAACTGGAACAAACCAATATTTCACACTATTTTGACATTTTAATTTTTCAGCGGCACTCCCAACTCTATATGTGGGACGCTTTGTTGGTTCGTGAAGCTGCTTTCTTACAATCACACGAGCTAGAATTTAAAAAATCGATTCACGTGGATGCCACAACTCTAATCGAAAACTTGATGCAATCACACTTCTTTCTGGTCTACCCTAATTTGGGAACAAGACGATTCGCCATTGAAAAAAAGTTCATTACATACTTTGATCGCAAAGTAGAACAGATCAGGGTAAGTCGTAGTTAGATATTCTTTCAAATAGTCATGGGTAATATTTAGAGTTATTGCCGAGCTTATTTCTCAAAGGTGTATGGTGAGAAGACCAAGGTGACTTTCGGTTCGCGTGAGGATGGGTCTCGTGATGGATGTATTTGTATCGTTGACGACGGGTCAACCATTTGCCGATTCTTTATAAAAACTCACTATGGAGCTGGCGACAAGTCATCACGTAAGTTTGATAAATTTAAATTTTTCATCGTCAAAATTTCAGACTCGCGGTATGACATTGACATCAAAGAACTGTTCGTATATACATTTCTGGAGGCGCTCAAAATGGGGGCTGAGATCCAGTTCATCAGCAATGAATTATTTTCGAGATGGATAATCTTCCTAGCAAGCAGAGAAATACCAAATTTCACAACTCTCGAAGACCTGGAACGGACTGAACCAGATACTATTCAAAGATACTCCAAATCCGTTGTGGAGATGTTGACTGTGTATTCTATTCTCATGCTGGCTGATCATCACTCAGCAAACATGGGCTTCGACACTGCGCTGAATCCTTATATTCTTGACTTTATCATTACTGGAAGGAGATTAACTAGTGTCCGAGACATTCACGATGGCGTGAGAATGTCGAAGATAATCAAGTAAGTCATTCATTTTTTTCCATTTCATTCATGTATACTACTTACTACTTACCGATCTCCTCTTTCCTTGAACATCAAAAGCCCGGGTTCGACAAAATGAGACTAGTGTTTGACAAAGTTAACAAGACAGATGACCTCTTAGAATATGTAGACAATGTTCGTAAGAACATTAGTTTATTTATTTCTGATGTCCAATAAAAAACACGTAACTGTAATGATACCATTGCCATATAGTCAATCGATAATCGTCTACTCACCCCTTTTTCAATCTTCTCACTACTCTCCATAATGTCTCTTTGCGTTTTATCCATTCAGCACTACTATATTTTTTTTTGTATTTTCTATGCCTTTTTGATCGTTGATTGTTTTTCTATGATGCCTTTTGATCACTCACCTTGTTCCTCCCTCACTCTCACCGCGAACATCATTATTGATTGATTGATGACTCCACTACGGTACACACACTTTTGTTGTCCTACAGTACTCTATTACTCGTACCGTATCCTCTCAGTTTGTCGAAGCAAGCTTTAGTTGATAGATACACTCACACATACATTCTCTAGTTCTTGACTACCCTGTCGTTGTATCGTTTTGTTGTCCGTTTATAGTGAAAATTAGTTTAGATGAAATGTTTTACGTCCCGTTTATACTGCGCAGCTGCGTGCCAATCGGCACTACGGATTGGTTTTTGTTCATTTTGTCCGCTGTGAACTGTTTTGATTAATGAAGGTTGAGCTATTGTTTTGTTGTA